>CAUJNA010000680.1:0-285000 GCA_963377175.1 Effrenium voratum | reverse complement strand
CAAAGTCATTTCGAACCAACAACCGGGCCCCAAGTTCGGCGACGCGCTCGTTGCGAATCCGGGTTGCCCCGACTGCCCGACCCGGCTGTCGCACTTGCCTCCTGCAGGCGACCCCGGTAGGCCAAGTACATGGGGGACTCGTTGATCAGCGAGGTGCCAGCCATGAGCACCATCATCGCAATGGCCTCCCGAGATGGGGGAAGACGATTGGGTGGGTTTGGTGGGTTTGCTAGGTGTTGGTTGGTTTGGGCTGGCGTTGGTGGGGTGACAGACCCAAATCAAACGACAAAGCCACACAAGTTGCCCCAGGAGGACTCTGCAAAATTGGAAGTGCCCCTGTCTTTGTTGAAATTACGACTTTGGGTTGTAAGCCCACGTCCTCCCCAAACCCACGGCGGACTACCGTTTGCCAGTGACTCAAACTCAAACAGATTTGAATTCAGTAAACCACAGTCTTTCGGTAAGTTGGGGGCTAGAGAAGCAACAAATGCTAATCAATTACCGAACCATTAGAATGGATGTCTTATGGATGTGAGGTCACTACGTCCAAATAGGTCCACTAGATCCGTCTCGGGCCGCCCAAACAAGGGATGGCAGGATCCATGGAACCCATTTTGAGCCCAGAGGTAGCCAGGTTTTCTTACCTCTGGGATTTATTTGAAGGTTTCTCCCGGTTACTTCTGGGTAGCTGCAAGCACGATGCTTAAGCCATTTCGGTCAATAACCGACGTCTGCCAGGGTTTACGCATGGGTTCGTACATTGAGCCATCTGGGGGGGAACGGTTGACACATGTCCAGGATGCAGCCGGTCCATAAAAAGGGATCTTGCCAAAAACGCCCAAGACACAGATTCACATGGAACCTTTATAGAGACGCTACCCTTCGAGGGGCCCCTTTTTCGGATTCCACGCTTGGAATCTCGCCTCTAGCGCCTTCCTAGCGCCCAAAACCGCGCAGGTTGAGCGCCCCCGCGCCTGGAGCTTCATGAGCTGCTGCCAGTCCGAGCCCAGGAGCTGGGACCACAGAATCACGGTGCCCCGGCCTGCGGATGCGGATCGATGGCTCCAATCCGATGGATCCGTCTGCCAAGGATCCGATGGCGTGGCGTTCCCCAAGGCCCAGCGGGTGTTTCGTGGCTCCATGCGACAACTACCAAAGGCAGATGTTTGGAGCCCAGATCCATAGGCGCGTCCAGGAGTCCATGACAAAGACAACTGCAGAAACTGCAAATTCTGTTGGCCCAGATGGAGTTTAAACGCCGGGTGCCAAGCATGTTCAATTGCTTTTGCTGTGTGTTTCACGGGTGGCTTCGTTGGTGGCAAGGCAATTTTATGCCACTGGGACTATGGATGAACGAAATCCAGAACTGGGGTTCTCTTGGTTTGAGGACAGCCTGTTCAGGATGTCTAGTCTTTCAAAGGAATCCCAACCCCACCCTTTGCGCGGGGGGTCCCGCTGTTTTTGATATTCCAACACTTCACCGAATGAATCCAACATATCAGGAACAAACTTGACACACACCAAGAACCCAAGTAGAGGACATTTATAATTGGCCCGGAAAGGGCACTCTCCGTCATTTGGACAAGTAGGGGGTCGTCCAGCAGGGTTTGGGTGCCCAGTTACATATTTTTGTGTAGGTATAAAGCTATCAAATGCATGCATAATCACGCTGACACACCTCTGACAGCACCGTCTCTTATTACGTGATGACTGTATCTCCTGAAATGTGCACACATTTAGCATTCGATGTAGGTGGTGCGATTCTAGCAGTCTTAAGCTTGGTATTTAGCCCAGTGCTCCTGAAATACCTGCTGGCTACTGGCATTCTCAGAAGCCGGGATGTGTTAAAAGAGTTGCGGCTGGATCATTGGACACTTATAACAATCCCACATGAGGGAACACAAGCTGACCCAAACCTAGTGTTCAAACGAAAAACACGACATCCCAGCTACAGGTATAAGTGTCACGAAGGGCACGGCATCTCAGCTCCAAGTCAGTCAAGCACCCTAAAACCACAAGGTAAGTGTCAAGCACCCTAAAAAACCGGAACCCCGGAGGTCGTTCAAAGCTCCAAACCGGATCCATCGAGCGCATCCGCTCCCAAGCGCCTATTGGCCATCCCAGACTCAGCGCCGTAAGCATTGCTCCCCGAGTCTTGGTGGGGAGAAACCTCAGACGGCCGTGGATTTGCAACGTCGCGGGGTCGCTGGCTGGCCACTCTAGGCTTGTCTCATACCCTGCCATGCCTGCTTGCTTTTCTGGCGGTGTTAGTTGCCTGCTTTCTTACTTGTTGATTGTAGTTTGTCTGTTTTTTCTTTTCCAGTTTGTGTATTTGCTGTTTTGCTTGTTCGCTTATTTGGGCAGCGCACTTCTCTTAGATTTGCGCATTTGAAGTGGAGGTCTACCAAATATGTAAACACCAACGGCGGCCAACGGCTACCATCTGAGGCGCACTCGCAGCCCAACGCATAACCCCCTTCGCGCAAAATCTGCCCCGAGAAGAATCCGGCCTTCAGGGTCCACGTATTTATCCTGGATGCGCGTCCCATTTTGAACCTGAAGTACGTCAGGTACTTGGACCTTGGGCCCCATGGAAATCAGGCGAACTTTTTGGGGCCTTGACCGAAAAACCCCAAACTTGGCCGACAGAAAACACACATCTTTAGTGGTTGTTGACTTTGCTTCATATTTAGCCTACCCTTCCTCCCAACATAGTACCTGTGACAGGTGTCATTTCCATTTCAAGGGACCCCCTGGCCAGCGCCATCGCAACGTGGGACACCCCAAAATACTGTGGATGGACGCAATCCATTTCGCACCACCCAAGAAACCCTGGAATGATGCTTCTCCTGCAAATATCAAACAACAATGGCTTCCCATGGTTTCAAAGTGGTGCGAAATGGATTTCGTCCATCAGTCTCACATCCTTTTGAAGGCCCCAGAAAAGATTCACAGCTCGACTCGCCTGAAAATTGAAAGCTGGCTCGTCCCAGTGGCTCGACGTACCAGGGGCTCAAGGCGTTCCAGCCGATGGCCCAGCTGGCAGAGCTGAGCGTTCGAAGAACCATCAGCCTTGGGCTCCGAAAGCCCACGACTCAACTCACGTGGACTCGTGGACTGGCACCACCCAAAAACCTCTCGTTTTTGTGTTGCCTTCGTGCGCTTTTTTTCGGGTGTCCAAGAACTGTTTGTTTCTGTGGGTGCCACCTAAAAATGGTCCTTACTGGGTAGTTCTGGATAATAGAAGGGGAAGCAACCGACCGCGACAAACCAGTACCTAGGGAAAATGAGGGGCTCAAACCTCAACACAACCACGATGTTCGCAATGAGGTAGTGTTTGTTTAGGGGGGGTAGTAGAAACCATCTTAGAGACATGACCAGGGGGTTGTCCAAAGTCTCGCCCCGAGACAAGTTGAAGGCTAACTGGGAGGTTTTTTGCAGGTGATTCAACAATTTCTAGTGGGGAACCCAGCAAACCAAGCAGAATTCAAAGGGTGTCACTGAACAGCTGAACAGCTGGCAGTGTACCCCGCACACCATTTACTCCCAATCAAATATGGAACCCCAAAGGAGGTCTGCCACAAAGTTCTCTGCATAATTTGCAGGGAGTAACTCCATCCTTCCAAAACGGGAAATACAACGAGGTCCAAACGACAAGCGCTAACACACTTGGCCGCTGGACACGCCACAAACGATGTTTCAAGCGCGGGACATGTCTCTCCAGCTCAACCCCGCTGAGAGTACCATCACGCAAGACCCACCATGGGGAAACACATGCTTGCAACCTGCGAATCAGAAAACCCTCGAATAGTAAAAGCGATGACGACAATCAAGCTCTGATACAAGCCAGCATCCATTTCAGTGAATCAGAATTCATCCGACAAACACAAGAGCCCCATACAAACAGAAGATTCGCAGCCGAAATCGGCCACCCAAGGCCTGAGCTAGTTCCAAAGTAAGTTTGCAGGTTCGAAAGAAACATGATAGCCAACCAAAAGGCAACGGGCGAAACAGGTAAGCCAAGTCTGGCAAGGTAAACTGACCGTTTCACAGAACAGATTGTATTAGGGGCCCTAAAACCCACTGCCTGTATGCTTGCTTGTATGCTTTCAGAAGCATGAAACTGACCCTCCCAAAGAAACACCGCCCATTTTTCCTGGCAGATTTGATGGGTATTCCAAAGCAACGAGCTGGGGAAGACGTCCCCTTTTGAGACAAATGTTCGAACGAGTCGCATGTGCAAAGACTTGGACAGTGCAGAGGCGTAGGACAGAGTGGCGCACAAGGTGATGGAGAAAATGAGCGTTGGCTTTCGGCCTCGATGATTCGACCAGTGGAAGGATCGGCTTCGCACAAGTTCGTAGCTGGTTTATGCCAATGCTTGGTAGGGCTTGATCCATCCCAACTGGTGCGAGTGTTTGTCCGCCCGAAAAACTGGTGTTTTGCAATTAAAGCGGTCTTAAAGTACAAAGAAGGGAATCAGGGAGTGAGATGGGCACCCCTGTCCCTAAGGGTCCAATACCTTCTTTACTTCCCAGGGTCGAATGGGGCCATCCTCAAGGGGGTTCTCCTAACAGCAGAATGGCAGTTTATTGGCTTGAATTCACAGGGTGACCTTTTGAATCTGCCCCCTTTTGAGGGCGAGGCCGAAAAAACAAACAAGTCGTCTCGCGGTTTTTGTTTTGAAGAAAATCCAAAGGGGAATTTGCCATCAGATGCTTGAGCATAGAAAGGACCCGCATAGATCCTTTATTGAAGGGTCTCCTTCTTTTATCATTGTGGACAATTGACTGCTGGGTTGCCACGTTCCCTTCAAACAACGATCAAGCATGCAGATGGGAGTCCTAGTTTGACGTCACTGAAAGGAGGCGATTGTCGCATACCTGTACAGTCTTGCAAAAGAAAGTGGGAGCAACATGCAACCGGCTCCCTATTGTCGCCTCAAATGAAAATGAACAAGAGGTGAACCTTCCCGGTGGGATGGTGTTAAGAGCTTCTTCTCTACCCACTTTCTCAGCAGGCACCTAAGTATATACCTGGAGTCTCCATGACCCTTCAACAATTGGGTCATTGCCCAAGAAAAGTGTGATGGACCCAGTTTTAAAGGGTCATGGAGACTCCAGGTAGCGGTTCACAAAGCTGTTCTCCGGGATCGCAACCTGCCTACCTCCACGCTCACCCTGCCCTGAACTTCGGGCCAAAACATCCGGGTACCCGGCGCTTCCCCAGAAACCGAATCTTGGCTTCTCTGTCCAAGAGGAATAAATTTCCCTGACCCCCGGAATGAAAGCTTCTCTGCTACCAGGCTACCATTCAAGACTCGCATTGTTGGTTGATACCACGAACTGCCTATGATATGCTGCGAAGTCAAGGTGAACTGTCGGCCGGGCTGCGGAAAGGGCCGTGGGGAATCTCTGGGAGCTTAGGGTGCTCTGAGGAGTCTGTGGGGACTTAACAGGTGGAACGGAAAGGGAGTTAGTCTCTTTTTCTCAATATTGACCCAGGATGAACAGATTCTGGTTGGTCCATAGGACTTGTCGCATTTAAAAAGGGATCCTTCACTCTTCGCCCCAACTCCCTCCTATTGATGCAGCAGGCTGAGTGATCAACCATCAACATGAGAGGAGGGCTCTCTCGCGTTGACTTTATTTTTCTCTCTCTCTCTCTCTCTCTCTCTTCTCCTCTCCCTCTCTCTCTGCTTGGCCGCCTCGGCTTGTTGATAACTTGGGGGGTAACTAACCCCAGTAAACTCAAATTCGCTGGTTGGTTGGTTAGTTGGTTTGCAGTCCCAATGGACAGAGGCAGCCAAGCCCGTCCCACTTAGAGTGAGTGGGAAAAACAAGTCTAAGCGCCCGTGTACCGCTACGATTTGCGACTTCCAGGAACTCGGGAGTGAGTATCTCCCGCTGCGGATGTCGAACATATTGCAAGTGGGCGACAAGGAAAACCCAGTAAAATCCAAAGGGTTTGTGTTCTGTTTACTTGCTCGGACCGTACTCTAGGCCTGATTCCAGGAAGTACGGCAGCTATGGAAAATTGAAGCTTGTTACTAGAATGGCTTGTGCCTTGTCTGATTGACACTATTCGAGGCTTTCTTGAAATCAGCGTTCCGCCACTTCTTAGTTTTCATCTACAACAAACCCAAAAAAGGCATCCCCAATCCATCAAATGGTTGGTTTCCCCTTAGCGTCCCATTAATCAAACCCCCAACTAGGTCCTCCGGTAGAGAGATTAGAACAAGGGTTCCCTTTTTTCTGCGGTCTATTTTGGTACGGGAACCTTCCCCCAAAAAGGGCAAAGGGCACTACCGGGGGACCTAGCGAATCACGGGCAAGCGCCAGTCCACCAAATGGTTAGTTACGGTCAGTTGCCCTTAGTGTCCGATTAAATCAAACCCCCAAATAACCCCAAAATAAGGGGCAGCCCTAACACAAGCAAAACGGACGGTTAGTGATCTCTTATGGGGGCAGCCCAAAAGGAAAAAAACATTAGACAACCCCCATAAGGGGCATCACCAAAGAAAAACAAACAAACCAAACAAAAAAAACGGACGTGCTCATTTTGGGCCACTGGATTCTTCGCTTTTCCGGTCCGCGGCGCCCATACGGTCCGCCAGCGCGGGGGCCATCATGGTGCCAAACGCGCAGCCCGCCTTCCCATGGAGAAAAATCCGAATAATGGAGAACAATGGAGAAAAAATGAGAAAACATGAGAAACATGAGGAAAATTGCGACTAATATGGGTGTGAATCTGAATTGGACACCCTTTGGCGGGCATCATGAAGGCGGGAATTTATGTCCACCAACTACTGTTGAAGTGGTTCCGAAACAAAATGTATGGCCGTGGGAAAAATGAAGCATGGCAGGTTGCCGAGCTATTCCCAGCTCCGGCAATCCGCCCTTTGAGGCCCTACAGCTTTCAGGTGGGAGTGGAATCGACTGAACACCAGTAACAGAAGGACGGAACCCACGCAAAACTTTGCAACCCAAAGTTCTTGTCCTTCAACGACTCCCTGAGGTGCGCTGCCTCCAAAGTCATTTGAGCACACCTTTCAATCGACTTTTGAACTCCCCAAAAGTTGTCAATCGACTTTTGAACTCCTGTACTCCCATGGGACCGCGTAGGACCAAGGCCCCAAATTCCGGCAGCTAGAGCCACCTGGAAGGCGGCCGCGAAGGTGGACAGCTCCTCCCGGTCCGCGCCTCGAATCTCCGAATCCGATTTCGCCCGGGGCAAAGGCGCTGCGCCGTTGGGCTCCAAAAACAGGCGTGAGGTGAGGGGAAAGTTTAGGAAGACTTTGGGCATCTCCTTTTGATCCCGAAAAAGATGCAGTTGACTCCTAAGTGCGCGCATGATTTGAAGGTGTCGGCTCCTGCGTAGGCATGAAACCCCCACCAACGAACGTGGAAGTGCAAGGGCCCATTGAGACAACTACTTTCATTCAGAAAGGGCCTGCACACTTCCATGATTGTGGGTGGGTGAGCACCTGAATAGAGCAAACGTTTCACAAAAGTCAAAGCAAAGCTGTGTGTGGGTATGCGTGGCCTAATCTTGCTTGATGTGTCGGATGACCGTTCACTTCAGAAACCCACACTTGCGGTGTCATTATCTTTCACTTGAAGGACGACACAATCCATGGCCCGGCTGACGTCACAGCATTCCTTGAGCCTGCGAATCCCTGTGATGTCCTTGAAAAGGCTCAAGAACCATCCACGTGTGGTCTCCACTCCAGAAACACAACGCCGGACCATCCATGCACTGGTAGTCTCCTTAGGACCTCAACCACCCGAAACAAAACACCCGACTGAGGTCAGGGCCAAAATGTAGCTGAAGTCCCGGGAACATGTACGGAGTCATCTCGTATTGAATTGCCAGCACGGCGATTGCGGCCAGAGCCCACGCGATGTGCGTCATATGGAAGAATCCAAAAGGCATACCATCCTCAGAGCGACTGTCTTGGGACACGCGGTGAGCCAAATAAACAAGTAGGGTTTGTATGTAAAGCAAAGAAACTGTGGTCTGCCTCATGCTGGTTCCTTGAACCGACATCCCAAAGAGAGTCTCTAGTTTCGACGTGTATATATATATATGTACATACTATAGCTTGTTCCCAACACTAGACACGGACAAAGCGGCAACGGTCCTAACTGCAGCAAATGGGTAACACTCCCCAGAGTCCTCCTCAACTCAAATGGCGAGGTCGCCACAATCCGCCGAACGCAATATTGATCTCAGATTCATGACCCCCTTTCGGCTGTTCATCCCAGTTCCCGGAAGAAAGGCATCCTCCCTAAATTGGGAAGGCCCTTAGCAACAGTTGTCATGTTCCTGTGCGAATTGACTGATCCCTCTCTCATTGTTTCCTCTCTCTCTCTCGCAACTTACTGGCCGTCCCAAAGTGCCAAATATTCCTGCGCAGCCCCCGCCAAACAAAAAAACGCTGCACAAGGGACTTGAAAGGGGGTTTTGGATTTCAGCCCCCTTACTTGAGCTATAAAACAACCTGCCCAATTCTGAAACAGATCTCTCATGATTCATGGACCCGGGAAGGTGTTCTTAGGATTCATTGCCCAACATCCGCCAAAGTGTGCAAGTACCTTGCGGGGATGCCCTTTGACTCCTCTTTGGCCCCAGGAAATTTGGACGTACGGGCCCGTATTCTTGTTCAGCCAGGGCTCTAGAACTTGGCCAACGGTCACCAGCTCAGCCGGACCGTCGCAGGAGTGGTATCCCTTCATAGGCCTACAACTGCAAAATTCAAAGAGACCTCTCATTGAGTGGATTGGCCAAACAAAGTAAGCATCCACTAGACTGGCCAAGCCAATAACAGGGCCTTTGATTGTAAATGTTGTATCACTAAAATGGTCTTTCCAAAAAGTATCAACTCCAGAAACTTGGGAAGTAAGGAGATGGAAGCGCTTGACACTCATACATGTGAACTCAAATATGAGTGCCCCTCCAAACCCAATTTCAGGAAAATGACACATTTGGCCCTACAGCGAAACCCTTTGAACGTTGCACAGCTTTCCGGCCACGGCGGTGCACAGACTTACCTCCAGAGGCCTGAGGCAGGCCATGGTTACGTCCAGTGCGGGCCAAGGGCACCACCCAAACGTTGCCAACATGCGGATGGCTGGTAAATGTTCAGATCGACTCGCAGGAAATTCGAGAAACCTTGGGAACTCAAAATGTTCACTTTGGGAAATTCGGTTGACCGTGTGCTTTGAGTGGAAAGCCACAACTCACCCCTTTGAAGGGGTGTTTTAAGACGAGCCACTATCACTCCGCGATAGTTTGTCATGCTTCAAATGCTCTTTAGACAACAGTGTTGGAGTCAGGACCCATCATGAGGGAACATGAGCATGTAACAGGTAGCAACACAGGGCAGACCGACCTTCCGGCAGACAATAAGTGCAAACAATGACAGACACAAAGGCAAAGACACACGCACTGACAGAGATGGACAGATGGACCAACATACAGATAAGCAGATAGACACAGACAGACAGACATACAGACACACAAAGGGAGCGACAAAAGGAGACCCACACACACACACACACACACACACACACACACACACACACACACACACACACACACACACACAAACACACACACACACACACACACACACACACACACACATCACATTGTTTCTCTCCAGGGGAGACCCAGTAAGCAGGTGGTTTCCCTTGTTTCCTCTAAATCAGACGCATCTACATTGATCAACTTTTCAGAGTTCCCTTGCCGGCAATGCTTAAAAGGAAAACCATCCAATACATCCCCATGTTCAGAGGTTCCCCCTCATCTTGAGATATACCATCTCTTCACGCATCCAAATGGCCTGAAGTAGAACTATATCTCAGTGGCATGCTTGAGCCACAGCTGCTGGCCCAACGACTGCACTGAACGGAAGGGATAATATCTAGCTGTACCAGGTGAGTAAACGTGAAACGGGGATCCCTGTTAGGGGTTCACCATTTGCAGTGGGGAAGGCCAAACAGAAAGGACAACAGGGTGCCACTGGCCAACTCCTTCTCTTCAGAATCTTGTGGTTTTTGAAGAAAACGATTGGAGAGAACACATCAACGGTCTTCAAGACAAAGTGTGGGTTGGGACCAGTCCAACCAAAAAAAAGTTAAAAGGGAGTGCTGAAATAGACGTGGAACCTTGAAGGTCAAACACGTGACTGACAACCGAGCAAAATAATGAGTGGGAGAGGCAAAGCAAACTGTGCGCCTCATCTTCAAGCAAATCTGGTTAAACAAATAGGACCACACTTGTTCAGCTCTTTCTTTGGGCCGAGGAACACTTTTGGACAGACAAAACCAGCACAACAATTCGCTTCCTACAGACATGTCCTGGAAGCCATACTTGGGTTCCGACTGGGTATCTGAGGATGTGCCAAGGTGCTCAAAACGGGGTACATCTTCGGGAAAGCAGCCAGCAACTCAGCAGTGGCACTTGAATAAGCCACCGCCACGACGGCCGCGCGTCCTTTTTCCTTTTCGCTGCGCGGCTTTCTCGTGGCGTTTTGATCCGACTCAGACTCCTTTGGCTCGGACGAAGTCGAGGGTCTCCTCCTTGGTGGCGTTCCAAGACACAGGGAGCTCGTCCACCAGGTAGTTGTACTTCGGCGAGAAATGCAGCAAGTAGACAATCTTCTGCACTTCCTCCAGCCACATTCTCTACGGCCCAAGTATTTTGGGCTTGGGGTTGAACATCCAGCGACCCCTCCCACCCCACAGTGTTTGGCCCATGTAGGGTTGAAACAGCAGAGACCCCCTGAAAAGTGCAATGTTTTTCGATGTTCAACCTGAAAGGATGCGGGCCAAATGGCTTTCCCGACAAAGATCCAGCCCTTTAACTCAGCCAAATAGGGATCAGGTCTATGGCAAGTGGTTGCCTGGGCCAAAGCTACCTGTGTCAAATGATCGAGACGATGCCGACTGCGGATGAATCACCCCGGCGGACTCATAGGGGGTCTTGCCCTCCAAAGTGGAGGATCCCCTTTAAAGTTGAATTTATCCTGGGTTACTATCGCAAGCTCTCTGGATTCGTGCAGTACTTGAAACCCATTCAAAATGGGGTCCCAAGTTTCGACCAGCTAACATTTGCACACGTCTCATCACTGAGAAAGGAACGCCCAAAGTTGTTAGGCTCAATTTTAAGGTAGTCTTCGTATGCCGCCAAACAAATAAATCTTAGACAGGGCTGCTGCAAAGACCTGGTCGTAGAATTTTGGCCGAAGGAGAAAGCAGCATGACGAGGTGATATAGTCCAACGTTTGACCCATTTGGTGGGTACATGTGGGTATATCTTACCTACATGGATTGCCCGGGAAATACCAACACCTTGTGGTTCTGGTCGTTGTTTTAAAGTTCTCTCCGAACCCCCTTTGCTTGTGGGACCAAGTGGCATCGCGCTTGAAGTCGTCCTGGTCATCCTTGATGTACTTGAGACACGCTCGCGTTGTCACCCCCACCTGTCGTCGAAAAGGCAACGGCGGTGACGGTGATTCTTCATGCCCGCCAAGTAGACCAACCAACTAGAACCATGGTTGTGGGAAAGCCTTTCTTTTGATGCTCTCTTTGCTGCCCCCATGGGCTAGCGGGCTGTCACAGAAACTTGCAACCCCAACCCTTGCCATTTTCCCCCACCCCGTCTAGAACTTGGGCGATGAACCGAAACTTGGACAGTTTGGTTGGCGTTCCAGCACAGCCACCCGAGCTTTGCCTGACCTCCCTGCCCCCAAAGCTTCAGGGAGGTAGCCCCCAATTGCAAGCCTCTTAAGATTTCCGTGAACATCCATGAATTGGATGTTCACCCCCCGGCCCCCCCCCAAACGTAAGGGTTTACGGCGGATGGTCCGAAGCAGGCGCATGCCTTTCATGGCTTTGTGGGTTCTAGAGTTCTAGGTATCTGCGCACGCTTGTAGTGCATCTCAACCCGAAGACCTCCACCTTTCTGGCCTTCTTGGCGGGGGGTGGGATTTCAACATTAGCTTGTACGTATCTTTGAGGATGTCACTCCTGCACTCGGAATCAACATCCAAGGTACCTGAACTTAGATCCAGCTTCCCAACAGCACGGCTTGAGGCATTGTTTTTCTCGAAGCGGCCCCTGAGGATCATGTTTTATGGTCTCGTTCTCTGAGCTTCATTCTCCGAGCAAATTCCCCCTGCCCAATTCTTTCAGAAGGCCAGCGGATGTCCATAAAACTACAAAGGAGCATCTTTTGTCGGTTGGCTTTACCCTCCCCTCCCCTCCCCTCCCCTCCCCTCCCCTCCCCTCCCAAAAAAGACGCAACCATAATGGTGGTCCCCCAAAAAAACAACAACAACAAAACAACAACAATTCAAATCGGGTGGGACCCATTCACCAGGCCAACCCAATGCTTCCTCACCTCCTGGCCCCCATCAGGTCGGTCTTCCAAGACCTCCCCATGGACACAGCCCAAGAGGTACAGCAGGAAGTCCTGGGTTCGGGGTTGACCCACATGCGTCATACCAAAACCTGGTATTGAGATGGTGCACCAAACCAATGAAAAGAACTCAACAGGGGGCCTCACCTATTAATGACCGGGATTGTCCCTTACTAACCTTCATCTACCCGGGTTCTGATTGTGGCTCAAATGGGTCTGTCTCAAACGGGAACACAAAAGAAAGGGAGGCTTTCTTTCCGGGCGTTGCTCGTTAAAACAACATCAAGAGGGTACCCTCAAAAACAAGACACACCCAAACATGTGCGGTCTACTCGATTTGAAACCATACCAACCAAAACTACCCAGAACCACAACAAAGGATGGCCCCGTGTCGAATCAATTCGTCCGCCCTGCTTTTGTTTCATCGCGTCGGCCCAAACCCTGGCTTGATGGGCTGGTGAAGTTCCTGAATATCCCGGGGGTGTTGGAAGAACATGACCCTCAAAAAGACATCTTCTGGTGGGTTGTGCAAAAAAAAACACTCCGCATGTTGAACTAGTCCTCTACAGATTCACATGGAACCCTGAAAAGCCTTCTGTTTTCGACTCGACGAATATCCTGTTTGGAAGACCCCGAAGACGATTCTCCTCAAGGGACCCTCTGATAAATTCCATGTTAAACACGTGAAGTCCCTTTCACAGGGCCGATGGCAGCATAAACCATAAACCCTAAAACAGTGTTGGTGGGGCCAGCATAAAGCCTAAACAGTGTTGGGGGTAGGCGAATCTCGGGGTTGGCGCCCAATTCTTTTGAGGTTGAATTCAGGAAAGTCACCACACTTCCTGCGTGGATTGGCAACAAACAACCGAAACTCATGATTAGAGTTAGGCCCAGTTATAAAATGTATATGTTATTCATTGCTTCACTTTGAGTCACTGGTAAAATGTAAAATGTATCCTAAGTCCACCCCAGAACTGTGTTTCTCGCAACTCCAATTGTCATCCAGGAATTGGTGGGTTGCTCGCTCGCTCGATAGGTTTTCTCCTCAGAATCGATTCGACTCGCTCCGGTCCTTTCGCCCGAAGTCCGGGAGCTTCTCTTTTCGCAGGGTGTCTGCGATGCGACTGAGCACCTAGCGGCTTCCGGGCTGCTGGTTGCGCCAGGATAAACGACCATGAAACAAGAGTAGAAACTTGGTCTCTGCAACAAGAGCAACCCTGTTGATTGCATGTGTTTGTTTGTTTTCTTCTTCTTCTTTTTTTCAAAATTCCAGCGAGGACCAGGAGCTCTCTATTTCAGGGGACAGCTATGCGCAATGTCGTAACTTTCCTGATGGGTATGAAGTGTTAACCAAATGTCCTCCATGACTTGAAAAAGCCTTCAAACATGACAAACCCGTTTCCACCCGCAGAGGAAATCATCTCCCTTTTGCCACTTTATATCCCTGGTTAGAGCCCAAGTCGGTTGTGAGAAGAATCCTAGGTCCTTTAGCCCCCAAGACAGGTCTCAGAACCTTTTCAGAACCTTCTCAGAAGGGTCTCCGATTGCAGAGTTCTGCCAACAATTTCTGGGAGAGAAGGGGGGCCGACATGTTTCTCCTTCAAACAATCAGTCCCAAGGTGAAACATTTATTCCGCTCAGAGAACATAGCTCTGGGTGAATTCTGAGGGTGTCTCGAAATAGTGAACCCCATTTGAGTTGTTCTTGAAGGGGAGGGGCCCACTAAATCACCAACCCCGTAGGTTGAAATCCTCCGGACAAAAATGGTGTGAACTGGAGCGTTCGCGTATGTAAAAGCACACACACAACAGCTACCCTTGGGAAATGGACAGTTTAGCCAGGAACAAGCTTGTCCCGTCTGCTGGTGCCACCCAAAAACAACAACCATGTTCACTTAAGAACACAAGGGGACCTAAACCATCTCCCCCAAAACAGGGCTTAACAATATAATAATATAAAGGCCACAGAACAGGGTCCTTGGATTTTCCACAAATCAACAATTCACTGGTGGGTTTCGATGCCACTTGTTGAAGCTGATAAACTCCAAAAACCTCCTCTTCAAGGAGCCCTCTGCTGGATTCTTCCCTTAATTTGGGCATGGGCCAAAATTAACCCCCCAGAAAACCGCAGGTCTTCGTCTTCTTTTCCATTTTCTAGGGGAACCCCTTTTGGGGAAATCGACCATTTTTGACGCAACCCCCTAGACTCTCCATGACCCTTTGAAACTTTGAAAATGGGTTCATCACCCAACAACAAAGGGGTCATGGCCCCATTTTTAGAGGCTCATGGAGCCTCTACGCACCGTCATTTGCTCCGGGAAAGGCGCCTCCTCCCGTCCAACCGCTCCGACGAACCGACGGCTTGACTCGCCTGGCGCTCCTCGGGCAGCGCCTGCGCCAGGCGCGCGAACTCCGCGGCCTTGAACTCCGCGGCCGCGTGGCGGATCAGCGGCAGCAGCGCCTCCGAGACCAAGGCCCACCTGAAAGTCGAAGCGTTGATGGGGGACACCGCCCCTCCACTCCTGCTTGAATTGGCGGGGATTCATCCACAGGACTTTACTACTCAGGGCTGGTCCCCTTTCAGTGGGGAATGGATGAAATTTCATGGGTACTTCATCCACCTCTGTATGGTGCTCTCGAGTATTCCAAGCTAACATGGAAACAAATCCGGGCGAATTGCTTCTATAGTTCACGAGCCTGAAATAAGAGACCCCAAAGGAATCTCCATGACCGGAATCGGTGAGCTCGGTATAAGTTGCCCAGAAGGCCCGTCCGGTTCTCAGCGGGGAATCAAGTCAAAAGGGATGCTCCTTCGCGGGTGCCTCATTCCCCACTGAGAACCAGCCTCGCGGCACTCCTCATCCCCCGAGAACGAATCGCCAAGTCGCTGGTTGCAGCGCCGATACACCCAGGCAATGCGAGCCATGTAACCTCCGACTCGCAGGAAATACGTCTTGGACTTGAATAACATGAACAAACAGATATCGGGTTTGCCGTGTCTCCAGATGGGAAGGATTCGAAGAGGCAACAGCCCAAGTAACAGAAAACTCCTCAATTAATTCATCAGACCTGAGGTCCCAACACATCTGGCTGAACTGTAGTTCACGAAACTCAACTAAGAAAACCCTGTCAAAGGTTCTCCATCATAAGCGAGGTCGCGGGCCCCTTTTTCATAAGGTCGCATGTAGTTTGCCCGCGTCGAGTTGTCAAAATAGTGGGTTCGGCCCCTTTGGAGAACCAGGCATTTGGGAACGCCTGAAGGTCCACAAAGCGGTCCTGGATATTACTGTTCACAGACTCAGCCATCTACATGGCAAGTTCTCACTCTAGCGGGTCCCGAAACAGGGCCGAAAACGATTTTCACCAACCTGACGAATGGGCATTTCGAAGTCGCAGCAAATAGAAACTCAAACCCAGTGGTTGATTTCTCCAAACATTGAAAGGAAACAGAAGACGTGTGTGTGTGTGTGTGGAAGGCTACCCGTGGATCCACTTACCTGTATAGCAGGTAACCAAGGGAACCACCCTTTAACACACCAAAAGCAACATGGCTGGTTGCTTGCTAAATATGGCCATGGGTCAAAACCCCAGTGAACATCCCAATCCCCACTAAAAAGACTAAAATGGGTGGTGCACCTATCCCAAAATGGTACCATTGGTTTTGAACCATGGCCCTTATGGGTAACTGGGATCCACTGGGGTAACCAACGACTAAATCGAACCCATTTGATATTCCGCCTTTCGGCGAGGGTACCAATTGCACCCCTATCAAATGGCCTCAGGAGGCGAGAAGCGGCCGCGGTGGCCACTAAAGGACACACACACACACACACCCCTCTGTTGTGGACTCTGTGACTCTGAAGAGACACCCCACTCCAAAAAGCCAGGGACAAGGAATGAAGAAGGGAAATGTAAGGGGCGACATCACGCTATTGAGATTGAGGGGTACTAGCAAACCATGCCATCTGCAATTACTTAGCACCTTGTCTTATCCTCTGAATTGGTGTTGACTGAAAAGTTATAAACCCGTCAACAAGATAACTTAAACTTAAACGATGACCTCCAACAACAAGGCCCACTTTCTGAGTGGCTAGGCCAGAGCAAGATTGAACAAGTTGCTTACCACTGAAATTGGTCTTCCCCAAAAGTGTAAAGTCCAAGAGAGGTACCAAGGTACCCCTGAACTTCTGTCTTTCGGCTGCCGCGCCTGGGGTCACGTCTTTGATCTTCTGCGGATTCGACAAATCTTCGGCCACACGCTTCAGCAAGCCCTCGTGGGTGATCTTCATCTGGGTCAGCCTGGGGAAAACCATCGGGATGGAGAAACCTGCCGGAAATTCTCCGAATTCGCCAAATACCTGCAACAACCAGGGTAGGCGAACTCCCTGATGGCCAGTTAACCCATGGAAAGTGAGGGAAGGCACCATGCATGTTCCCTTTCAGGGATTTCCGGTTCCATGGCAACGAGAGGCTAAAGTTTCGTGGCTGATGCCCATGTGGTCCCTTTCAAGGGGAGGGACCCTTGGAACACCCAAATGCTCAAAGAGCTAAGCCTGAAAAGGATCGCATTCAAGTCCCTTCAAGCGTGGTTCAAACGACTCAGGATGCACTTTGACAAAGTCTTTCCCCCACCGTACCTCAAGGGTACGATCGAAAGTCACGTCCAGCCACACCCTTCGTCCAGCTCTTGTGGTCGGCCGGTCGGTGTCATGATCATCTCCCTCTTGCCCCATTGCGACCCTGGTGGTGCAATACTTAGGACTAGTCCTTTTTGGGTTCAGCCTCATAATAGTGCAAACCCCACAAATCTAGGCGGCTTTGCAGGCGGAATCCACCTGTCCACGACTGCCGTTAAGCTTCAATTCAGAAGTTTGGTCGGTAAAGGAAGAGTTAATCAAACTGTTCACAAAATGTAGAAAGAGGGGTTTGCCCCCATCTGGAAAGGTTCGCAGCAACCCTGCAATCCCTCTTAGACTTCTTTTGTTGCACTCGGAGTCCTCTTAATTCCTCGCAGAAGATGATGTTTGCAACTCAGCAACCCTGAGCTGAGTCACAATCAAACTTGGTCTTAAAGTGGCCTACCCAAGCAAAGAGCTGAAGGCAGGATATCCCCACCCATGTATGGTTCGGATTGTGCCTTACGAACCCTCACTTGCCCGGGTTTGGCTCTGACTCAGTGGACGTGCCAAAACAAGTCGGAATTTTGTTGTTTTCCACTGAAATGGGTGTGGGTCAAACATAGGTACCCACAATGGAACCCGAACAAACAGAAAGAAGCCGACTAAAACGTGCAGAGTCCCATGGTTTAATTTTGACCAATGACTTGAAGTCCAACGGGAAGTGAGGCAATGGCAGTGGATCAACTGAGTTTTCCCTTTCGCCGAAAGGAGCGGTCCTATCACTCCATCGAGGGGCGCCCAGATATTGTTGATGCAGTGCAGCAGGGAGACCTGCGACATGTCTTCAAAAATGGGGCTTAGCCACCTTTTCCGCTTAAAACAAAGCAAAGGAAAACCACTCGGAAGCCACAGTACATAAGCAAAAATAAACTGGTGCCTTTCAAACATCAAAATGTGAAACACAAATATATACGTGACAAACATGCTTTGGAGCTATCCGATCTAAGGCTACGCCCAGATATTTGGACCCTCTCCTAAACTGGAACGCCCCTTCTTGGTGTTTGCCTCGAAGGAAACCCAGCCCCAAGAACTCATCCTGAAAACGACATTGGTCAAACCTCATTTCACAGAAAGTACCGAGCGACCCTTCCGGTAGGGAATTTCAAGAATGAGTGCTCTCTCTCTTTGAATTGCTGTGAGGGTATGTTGCTCCGCAGACCATGAGGCTAAAACTATGGCCCCTGGGAAACCCATGACAAACCCTCCGATTTGCCGCCATAGGGGGGGGTCTTCATCTCGTGGCTCGGAGCTGCCCCAACTGGTCCGGGCGATGATTTACTAGGAAGAAAACAGGAATCCCCAAATCAAAGGGCCCCTTGGTACCTTGAGATGTACCAAGACGCTGTTCATTGCGGATCCTGTTGTCCCCGAATCAATGCGCTCATGATCGTTCCGGCAAAAACACAGCTGCCTCGCTGTAGCGCCGCTCAATCTCCGGCACCACAGTCCTCAGAAGAAAACTGTCGCCTTGTCTGCGCCTGACTCGGATGTTGAACCATCTGAGGATGTACTTAAGGGGGTGAAAAGAAGCCACCAATCATCTTCACAAGGCAACAGTAGGGACGCGTAGGGTAACCTTCCCGTGGTGTCTGAGGATGTCCTTCAGAACTTGAGGGTTAAACATGGGGTCACTGGTACCAAGGAATCCTTGCGGCTCATATTGCCGCTGTGATCACTATCACAGCATTTCCACTGCCATTTGTTATAGGCAACCAGTCCAACCAACATGTGAAACCTCGGGGAAAACATTGCTGGCTAGCTACTCTGGTGGCAACTGCAAGCACCGGGCCACTTGACGTAGCTCGACTTCGGCCGGCGTTAAACGAGCGCGTGTCTGGTGAAGGCGCATGAGGATGTCCATGTCCGCTGCCGCCTCCACTGACTGCGCCATGGAGACCAGCATCTCTGACCTCTGGCTATCCCCGATCCCCGGTGAAACTCTTTGATGCTTGGGGTGTCTTGCTTTCAGGGTGCCCTCTTTGGGCTCGGGTTTTACAAGGAAATTCTAACAGGACAACCACCAGGTCCCCTATTTGGAGACACCACCACTTGCAGTTGGGGGGGAGTAGATGACACAACCTTTTCCTTCAGGCCTTATCATCCCCGTGCGGCCATGAAGGGAGTGCCATCTATCAGCCTATTTTCCAAACAGGTCACAGGGCTTCATGGTGCTCAAAAGCAAGCGAATGCCCCACCCAGTGCTTCCAGTTTCCACAAAAGTAGTCAGTAGAAACCAACTAAAGGAACACTTGAGGAACAATTCCATGGTTGCCTATTTGACCATTCTCTGCTCATTTATTCTGCTCATTCCCAAAAGACAGCCATTTGGCAAATTGCTCTCTTGTGGATTGGGAAGGGAAACCCACGGAAAAAAACAAAAACAAAAGAAAAGGTCTAAACGAACTGAATAGTTTGGCCGAGAAAAAAGCACACAAACAAAAACACATAGCATCCGCCCTGGTAGGTTTCCTTTTAAAGGCAACAACGCATGAGACCACAGAAGCCAACACAACGAGTGGGCTCTATTTTTTTGCCTGTCGGAGTTTGAAGGGAAGCACACCCAAAGCAGTGTCACATCGTCCGACAAACTCACGAATCTCCGTCCCCTGTTGGTTTCTACGTGGCACCCAAGGGACAAAAAATGGCCAACCCCGGGGAAATTACGCGACCAAAAGTGTTGTCAAACGATGTTTCGCACTTAGTCCACCTCATAATGCAAACAAAACACACACACACACACACACACACAATATCGGCATATAGTGGAGACTGTCCAAATTGGGGTGGGACCCTCAAAACTGGGTTGTTGCCAAATTTGGATTCCCTGTAAAACAACTCAGATGCCCAGTGGCCATGGAAAAAAAGGGCATCCTTTTTGGGTTGGTTGACTTGAAAGGGGAACCCTTCCTCCCAAAAAAAAGAGGAACAAAGGGCACCACTGGGCAACTGGGACAAACAACTTGGGCACCAAAACTTGACTGCCCTCAGATCCCCTGCTAAAAGTTTAACCCTTAGTGGGTTACATGGAACCCCCCGCTAAACACTAAAAGGATCTAAAAAGCTAAGGAACCGCATGGCTGGGAGCCACCAAGAAACAGGGATCCTTACATTATACACCTGAACATTGCCTTGTAAATGGTGGTGTCCCTTTACTTTGGTGGAAAAAGCCATGTTTCAGTTGGGCAAAATGTATCTTTTAAGGAGCCCTGAGAAAACCCCACTGCTTTTTGGCACCAAAACGCAAGGCCAGGTCACAGCTCTACGCCCTCGTAGTTGGCCAAGAGCTCCCGCAACTTGGGGACGACCTGGCGCGGGGATTTTCCGCTGCTCGTGGCCGTTTCCCACGCTTGAAATGTTGCTGAGAAATGAGCAGTAGTTGAGTTCTAAAGGTTTGTTTGTGCGTGTTATGGGAAAACAAGTGCTGAAAAAGCAGGGTTGCTCCAAGAAAAGTGGGGTCAATTGATTGGGTCATCTGGTATGTGGAAAACCACTTTTGGTGTTTGCATCAACACCCAACGAACGCCACCTGCTGATGGTGGAAATTGGGCAAAGTACTCCCGAGGACTCTTAGTAGGGCTGGGGTCTATTTGGATTGGCCTCAAGACAGGGTTTGCTCCAAACACTTTGTCATTGTGCTTCTCTTTGAATATTCTTGAGGCAGCCACCTGGTATCGCAAAACGACAGTGGCAGAAGCATTTTGTCTGGTAGTCTCACTGCAAAGAAAGGCAATCATATGGCCATGGGTCAAAAGCCCGTACCCCCAGTGAAAATCCCAATCCCAACTAAAATAGACTAAAATGGGTGGTGCACCTACCCCAAAATGGTACCATTGGTTTTGACTCACAGCCATATACCCAAACGGTGTGTTGTCATGTTCGAGGCAACCGGAGCAAGTTGCCAGCGAGCTAAACTTGCCTGCCAGCGGCATCCTATAAGAAAAGAAGGAACTGCCCATTTGGTGGGAGGTATGCCTGTGCCTGGAAAACAGTTGACGGTAGAAGCAGGTGTGTGGAGGTTGCATTGACTAAGCATGCCACGCTCCAAACATGTATGTCACTCCTGCATATTGAGTATACATACTGGGCCTATTGAACAAACTCTCAAAAGCGGGGGTGAGGTCAAATTCCTTCTTATGGTGTTCATAGTCTGATTCATAGTTGTTAATCTCCAAGCCGTCGTTTCACTTTTGGGACCTGGATGGACCTGGCAATTAAAATGTTTCGACCGTCGGCCTATGACATCAGGAAGCTATTGAATGTCAAATCATAGAGCAAAGCGAGTAGCTGCGGCTCGAAACTAAACTCAACAAATAACCTAAATTCCCTGTTGAAGAATCAATACATGTGCATATCCTGTGTGCAGTCATCTAGTTCTCCGCGTACCCAAGTTTATCCCCAGTGTTAAGTCTAGCTTGGGGGAACCAACATATGGAACCCTGGCACAAAAAAGCACATAGGGCAGGCACCAAACCGCTTTAATGAATGTGCCATGCTTCAACGATGCCCCCCCTCACCGTGCCTTGGACAAGAGCTCGTAATGCTTGGAGGCCCTGACACGTAACGACTGACTCGAGCATGGCCTAAGGATCCAATCTGTGGATGTACTTCTGGAGTCAAAATACGAACAAAGAAAACCCAAGGTACTTGACCCTTCGGGCTACCAAACGTTTGGATTATGTAGCAGGCGAGCTACAAACGCAGCGAAAGGTGGCAAACGGAATTATGCCGTCGATTGTGGCCCAATGAACACGCTTAGCTGTTCAACTGCAAACACAATGCGAACTGGCCAAATGACTGATATCATCTCCTTGCAACAAACAATTCATGACTCAGCTTGTTGGTGTCAAATACAGGGAAGCATTTGAGACATCCTGGCTGAGTCTGGCTGAAAGCACATCACAGGCTGCAAAAAAGTCCAACCCGAGGAAACGCGAAAGCTAGGGCCAGGTTTCTGTCATTCGCTTAGAGGTCACCAAGCAGGAAACTAAAATGGGGGGGTTCCTTCAACAAAGACGTGAAACCCCGACATGGCAATCCAAACCATATTTGCCGTCGACACGTGGATCCGAACCATGTGGGACGAAGGGCAACCAAATGTCCTGTGTTTGGGACCCGTGTGGCCCGGTTTTTATGACCCCCTCCCCCACGTTTTTTTGTTAGTTGATTTTCGAGGGAAACCCACAACCAAAACCAAAGTGTCCCACCTTTGGTATCGCTACAACTGATATCTTGGCCAAACTGGTTCCTCCCCCCTGCGACAAGCTGGCATGTATGCTGGTTGGGAGAATAAAGGACAAAGGGGCAACATGGTTAAGTCTGGCGGTATGTCAACTTACTTTCCGGCTTCCTATGGGCAACTCCATTGCCAAGGCATGTAATGGCACTTGCTACCCTTTGCACAGGGGTACCTTTAAATGGGCCCCCTGTCCCATGGAGGTTCGGGGTACCCCGGTAAACCCGTGTCTTCTGCAATCCAACCCTTTGTGGCTTCTTGAACAACAAAGGCCCCGAATGCTTCGTTGTGCCCCTTCCTCGTCTGGGGGTCCCTTAGTCTCGGAATGTAGTTTGACCCGCCCCAAACCATCCTGAGGAAGCACTGGCGTGCCAAGAGACGGCAAACCGGCGTTTCTCCATGTTTGGAATTATGAATTTCCCTCAAATTCCGACCAGGCGGTTGCCCTTCAAGCAGCAAAAACACACACGCAAACACGCAAACACGCAATCGCGCAACCACTTGTGCCCGAAAAAACCACGGGATGCTTCGTGCCTCTTGTTGTAGATCCGAATGATGCCCATGAAGTTCAGCGCCGTGAAATCCTCCAGCTTCTCATAGATCTTCTGCTCCAGCGCCTGGTTCTCTCCAACTCGGCCCCTTTTCTCCCTGGATCTCAGAGCCGTGTCCTAACCCAGAGGCTCCAAGTACCTCCTGAGGATGGCTTCTGGGGAGCAAAAAAGGGGTCTGAGTACCCTCCTTAGAAGGTGCTTGAACCCTCTGGCTGGATAAACGTGTCACGATTTGCTAGGTAGTATCAATTGCTTACGTACTTACGCATAACCTTACGCAATGCACGTCTTGGCTTACGCGACGCATGTGGAGGGTTTGCTTGCGCAACTCAGGGCGGCGTTGCTTACACGGGCTGATAAGACGAATCGTGCTAAACACATACGCAGAGGTTTTGGATGGTGCTCAGCAGGGAATCAAGAGGGGTTTTGGGAATGAACCTGTGGATGCTCTTTACTTTAAGAAAGCCGCACGGGATGATTTATAGGGGTCGGCCAGCAACTTGTTGGATGGTTTTCAGGACCAAAGGAACGACACCCATGCTGCTCAGCGGTGTCGTTAAAAAACAAAGGGGCCGAACTCCGACTGAGCCGAAAACCCGGACAACAGAAGTTCACTAGATGCGTCCATTGATACATTATTGTTTGCTCTGAAAACCATCTGCTCAAGATACTCTTTCCCCAGTACATGCGGGTTTGCCAGAAAGCGCTCGAAGTGCCTTGACAAAACCCCAAATCGAATTTGGTTTGTCACACTGCTCCAATCTGCCCTTGCTTGCTGATTTGCAGTCGATTTGCGTCTTGTTTATGCTTGTTTTGGCGAGGCATATATCAAAACACGGGAACCAGCAAAACATGTGTCGAAGGAGCTTGAAACGGGCAAGCGCTTAGAGCTCGAATGGAAACAAATGCTTCCAATTTGTGCATCGAACAGGAGGGAGGCAGGGACTAAAGCTACCACGGAGTCCTGGCACTGCTTGACCGCCTTTACAGTTGGGTGAAAGTAGATGGCATTCCCCCAACGCTTTTTTAGCCATCTGTTCTAACACAGCCCAACCTGTGCTGTGTTCGCGGCCGTGCCAATGAAGAATGCCCGAAGCACTTCCTGTGAGCGTCACCACCCCCACCCCACCCTCCACCCCACCTGTGCGCGGTTCGATGTCGCCACCCCAACCCAACCCCCCAAAAGCCACAACGCGTTTCGCTCAGCGCCGCTCATGGAATAGGCTAAACGTCCAAGCACGGAAGCCCGTAGGTCTTTCTGAAAAGGACAGTCGTCTTTTTAAAGATGTTCAGGCTTCTTTGATTTATCAGGGACAAATTGACCCGGACCTCAAACCCAATTGACCATCCAATCTGGCAGACAAGGAAACCCGCCTTGGGTTGACCATTGTAGAACCCCAAACAACTCATTGTGGAACCAAGGGTGCCACACAACTGGACTCCCTTGCTGGAAAACCTCAATAAACCAATGGAGAAGATGGCCTCAAAGAGCTCATCGTCGTCCGGGGTCATGATCCACCTAAGATTCATCCATGGAAAGTGTCGCATGTGATGTGTTGTTATGACTAGGAACTTCAACTACACCCAATTCAATGACATGGACATGCTGGAATTTAAGAATACATATCATTAGTGTATATATACATAGATATGCATATGTACATCTTCTAAGTTCCAAGGGGCCAAACTTGGGCATCCAATTGAGTCGGCCGAGTGGGACCATAGCCTATGACTTCATGCCCCACCGATACCCACAAAAAAGTGGGACACTTATCTCAATTCAGCCAAACCGATGTTTTTCAATCCACCAAAGATCTGCTTGCACGAGATCCCCGTGTCTCTGTCGGGTTTCAGGCGACAACTTTCACACGGTCTCCAAAAGGCACACCCCAAGCACTCTCATTTGCCATCCGAAAACAAACAGATACTCGGCACTTGTTGTGAAACCGACCACTTGCCTAAACATACCTCAGCTTTGTGATTCGTGTCCATATGTAGTAAACCTTGACAGGTAAAAGCAATTTAAAAGAGGGATGCCAGACATGCCCAGAAACTTCCAGCGCTGAACTTCAGACCCCATCCATGTGCATTTTAGAGTCACCCTTCTAAACGTTCACAGGGAAACAGTTTTTGTTTCTTTTCTGGGAACCATCCATCCATTTCGGTGGTTTTTGTTTTGTCTTGGGATCCTTTGGGGTAATTCAGGTACAGGCAAACCCATCACCGATTCTCGTGGAGCCCCCCCGGACGCCACGCAGACCTGCCCTGCTCCCAAGCCACATGGGCCCCAATGCGTCCACCACGTCCACAGCCTCAAAGCCTGCGAGGAGGCAAAAAGGAAACGCGCGGGATGCGCCATATTCAGACCTCTCAGGGGGAGGACATCCTCTTTTGTGGCAGAGTTTACTCAAAGGATATCCTCTTTTTCAGTTTGTTCAGTGGATCCCTGGAGTGAAAGGGAAAATTGCACCTGAAGTCTCCAGGTAGATGCACAACATCTGAAAATGAGGTACCTGTCAAAGTGGTGGAGATGCCTTGCCGCTTCCCTTGATTGATACGCGTCGGGCGATCTTGTTTCAAATTTCACCAGGCCAAAACACGAAATCTAACGCCCAAAAAGAACCCCTTTGCGAGTGAGATCAGAAACCAACACCTATTTGTGAGGTCCCTGTCATTTGGCCTGAGGCAAAATGCAGGGTAGGAAGTAGTTTGTCCCCCAGATCAACAACTGTGGATACAGTGGAGAAAGGAATTTAGACTAACACAAACAAACCCAAAGTATGTAGCCACTATATACATGTATAAATTTATTTAAATGTACCAAAATATATTAGACAACGAGCCACACTTCACGAGATTCCCGTTGCAACCCCCATCATATCCCTGAAGTAAGCTCTTCATACGGTCTAAGACTAGCATCTTCTTTTCTTGCCGTAGTATTGCAGGATCCCCCCCCACCCAAGACATCACTCATGCAGCTTCCTTCCCCTGTCAGCCCAAGTACCTCCTGCGGTTGCACTTAAAGGGTCCACATAAGCGCTTGACTGACCCTTCGGGCGTTTCGGCTGTCAGAACGATCCCCTAAAACAAAGGCAAGGACTACAATGCAATCTGGACAAAGCAAGCCCCGGAAGGGATCTTCATTAGTAAGCTTGCTTTGCCCCGAGCTCATTCTAAACTGTCCAGAATATAATTTGTCCCAAGTAATCACAAGACATGAACTGGGTCCCTTGCCATAAACAACACAAAACAAAACTGCATTTTGCGGAGGGCTCCTTTTGGACCCGGTGGTTTCCTTTCTTGAAACCACCATTCAGAGATATGTGTTCAGGACGTCTTGCTAGCATGGACACCTCAAGGCTTGAAGGATTTGAGAAACCGCCTCGCCTTTCATGCGGCCCTTCATCGTCTCCGCCAGCTTTCTGCGGTGCGACAATGTGACAAGTGGCGAAAAGTCCGGCGGCTCCGTCAGGGGTTTGCCCCCTCTCAGCGAGCGAGAGGGGCGGGTTTGTTGGGCAAACCAAAAATCCCCCCCCTTCGGATTTTGAGAGCCTGCCTGATAGCGTCCCCCGGACACTAACTGAGAATTGTTGCCACTATCCAGGTGAACAGGCCCTGAAATATGTCCATCTGTATTGGGAGGTGCCTGATTCTGAGAAAAAAAAACAAGCTCGTGGTTGTTGCTCCCTTGGACATGTTGCCCAAGCTGACTAGATATTTGTGCTTTACCTATTCTCATCTTCTCCACATTAGAATGTACAAGAACGGGCCCTTCCCTGGAACTCTGACATGATCCACCGAAATACAAAGGCATAAGCCGACGCTCGAAGTCAGGTCCAAGCGGGGAAGCCAACGGATTATGAACCTCACCCATCCGCTCCACAAATCATACATTTGGGTGTTTTTGTTTGAGGGTACCCGGGTACCCCCTGTTGATTGCGTTTCAAGGGAAATCAAAGGAACATCACCATTTGGGGGCCCAACCCGAAAAAAGACACACCTTGGAAGGATTGTTTCCAGCAAGTCCGAATAGTGAGCCTAGGTACGGGACGTTTGGTCGTGCGCAGGCATGTGTTCCCACCGGGTTGAAGTCCGGGGATAAGAATGGAACCCTCAGCACCCTGGGCATCTGCAAGAGCCTAAGGGGCCACAAGAAAATAGCCCGGGACGCAAAGAGGTCACCCACCATTTAATGTCCATACTCCCGCCTTGTAGTGCTTTAAGTATCACTAGGGCCAATTCACAGGGAGTCTCGTTTTGTTGGGGTGACGCTTAACGGGTTCAGGAAATCAACTTGAGTCAACCGTTGGACACACGCATGTTGCGCCTTGACTCCACCACCTCAAAGAACCCTGAGGCCTTGAATTGGCTTCTTTGTGGCCTGACCTGGCCATACGCTCAATAGCCCGTAAAAAAAAAATGGGAGGAGGAAGTCTTTGCGGATGGTCTGGGTCTCCAGATGCTTTTCTTTCTGAACGCACACCGTATGACGTTTCCAGCCTGCAAAGCGCTTGTTGCCTGATCTCCTGCTTCGCGTACCTCCCGAGAACCCCCCAGCTCCATCCATTGATCCACCCGACACGCGTGAACTCAACTCACTCGACTCGTGGATCCATCAGAGAAGGAGCAGGGGTTGGCACAACCAGTGACTAGACCAGTGCAAGATGCGATGCTGATGCTGTTGCCCGCCAAGCAGCTTCAAAGGCGATGCAAGGAACACCACAACTTGATCCAACGGTCTGATTCAATCTTATGACACCCCACAACTCTATTCTACAGTCATTATTTACGCCCAAGTACATACAGAACCAACCAAAGCCCAGAATACATGGGAACGAATCCACCTCTCCGGTAATCATTTAAACAGGCACCACCCATAAAAAAGACTGTGGGGTCACAGGTAGATCGAGCAAACCCTCTTAACCCAAACCTCTAGTGGCCAGAACCCAAAACCCACTCGAATCCTGGGTAAACTTAGATGTCCAGTCCTCAGCGAAGAAACATACATGCATTCAAATGCTTTCCATGCAGGCCGCCGTGTGTAAGGCAGCAAATTATACGAGCTTCTGAGCTGTGGTGAACTGCGCACTTGCAAGTAGCACATGTGGTGGGCTTTGCACCTTCACTTCCAAATGCGGTTGTGGCGCAAGATCATCAACAATACACCCTGCAAGCGGGAGCCACCACACCAGAGACTGATAGCCATCTCTGCAATGATGGGTTGAACACCTGCTTACGAAATGAAGTCTGCAAAGGCTAAAGCCCGTGCTCTGCTATTTGCCACGCATGTCGTTTTCATGTCGCTCCAAATGTCCTGAGCTTGGAATGTGTTCGAGGCTCCGCAAAATGACGAACAAGCCACCTCTTGGTGCACAAAGCTCTCGTGCTGCAATTGCTGTTGTTACTCAGCTGCCTCTGGGGCATTCTTGCGTGATGCTGGCTGGTTTGCCCAGCACAACTTGCTCACAAAGGATTGTACGTGAAAGCACTCAGTAGGTGATTTGTCCCCTGTGTTGTTCCGTGTGTTGTTTCTACCTTTGAATTAAAACATCCTCAAACATGCCAACGATCAAAAGGTGTTTTGTCCTTCGCCGGGTTTCTGTCTCACTTTCAGGGCAACCATCGGCCCTGGCTCGGCTGAACTGCGTTGAAGTGACACTCTAGCAATCTGCGTGAGCTCTGCCGGGGTGTACACGTGGATGTTGTCCTTGCTTCAAACACAAGGTTTCTCTCAAGACCTGATCTGCACAATAGACATCGGACATGTGGCCGGCAAGTGAAAACAAGAGAAACCCGTTTTTTCTACCCTGGCAGGTTTGTAGTTAGTCAAAGAACTTTGGAAGCCACTCCCCTGCCACCAACCAACATCTGCAGAACCCCCCCTCTGGCAAAAAGGATTGTCTTCCAAAACGGGTCTGTACACTCCCATGTTGGTTGGTGATACGTCGGATACGTTTTTGAGCAGTGGACCCACACTGGTTGCAAGCAAAAGGTCAAAGCTGAATCTGACTCGCCAAACCTACGCAACCAAGTCTGCTCATACGGCAAAAGGCGCATATGCTGGTGGGTGGCCAGCAAGATATACTGTTAAGAACCGTAGACGGTGCCAGTGCATTGTTGGCTTGCCAGGCTTGTGGTGGGTGGCGGTTGTACCACGTCTTTGGCCACCCCCTGTCTCAGCCCACCTCCGCTATTCCCACACTCGCGTCTCAAAGAAAGATCTCTTGGGGAAATGCACGTCGTTTTGGTGGTGGTGTTCGCCTGATTCGCCTGACCATGAAAAGCACTTCCCCTGACCATGAAAAGCACTTGAGGGGGCGTGTGCAGAAGAAACGGTACCCAAATAGGGAAACTCCAAAATGGCTTGCCCTGGAAAATGGAAACATGGACTAGAATCCGGTGTCACCTGGAAAATTAACTTTGACCCACACACGTATGAGGTCCTGTAGATTTTCCTAAGTTTTACATGATCTGGTGATGTGTTTTTTTTTTCTTTTTCTGGATGCTATGATGGCAACTGGAAGCAGTGCGGTTCTGGGTTCTCTGCCAAAAGCGGCTGTGCTTTAGGGTAGAAAATATGGACCGGAATCCGAACACGTTATGTTTAGTGCACCAAGAGGAAACAAGCTGACTCGTTCGTTGTTACCCCCAAAAACCGATCTGTTTGACATCCAAGTGTTGGGGTTTGAGGGTCCCCTCACACCCATTGGGACTGCAATTACTTTTGGCTGAGATCGGCAACAGGCACCGTATGCCGCCTGATAGACACTCGATAGGAACTTGCGGGTAGTTTGATTCATCATTTTGGAGAGCGGCTCCGAAAGGTGTGAGCTATTCTTGACCACAGCCATACCATATACCCGGCAACTGGCAACTCGAAGCACTGGGCTTCTCGATCGACCCGCTTCGTGGCGGGTCGAGGGTCCAGCAGTTGGCTCTCCAGGTGCGGCATCAACGTGTTTTCGATGAAGTCTTCCGGCAGGCGCTTGGATAAAACCACCGACTTGCCTCACGGTGGTGGTGGTGGTGCTGCTGCTGGTGGTGGTAGTGGGTCAATCAGAAAGGAACTTGCATTTAAAAAGAAACACCAAAACATACGAGCCTCAGAAGGGGGTCAAAGAGAAACTTTCTTGCTTAAGGTCATGGAGGATATGCGGTTCGGACAGACAAAATGGGGTTCGCGGGTCCAGATGTATTGTTTGGGAAGTTGGTTTCAATCAAGGCTACTCCGACTAAACAGCTTGATGTCAAGCCAAACAGCTTGGGCAGCTTCGGTATCTGGAATGACTTCATGTGGCAGTTAGATATGCACACTCATGTAACCATGCAAGTTTGGTTGGTTCACAATGCAGGTTTCGGGGTCAAGACAACCTCTGTGATGATAGCAACTCGTTGCCACCGGGCAACCGCAAAACTTGAAGATGAGCTGCTCATGTAGTGAAAACACTACGCCTCACAAAAGCAAACACTTTATTGAGTGCACACCACGGCTGACATAGGCCCAAGTGCCTGCAAGCCCCTGTCCTTTTAGGAAGGTCGCTGAACATCTCCCAGCTTGATTTCACGCAACCACAACGCACTACAAGCCAAACATTAAGTTGTAACTTTGAGTCCCCATGATCCTCAAACAATAGGGCGATATGCCCAAACTTGAGGCGTCATGACAAGTACTGAAATGTCTGTACGTGGCCAAAAGAATCGTGCATGAACGCTGTTTAGGAAGTCTGACGGAAATCGCCTTTACCAGGCTGTAAGTGTGTGTGTTCCTGGATGCGCTTAAACACAGTTTGCAATTTATATGGCTCCTACTGAATTCCGCTTCATCCGTCTCCATTGGCAGTGGGGCAACGTGCGGCTTCCTTGCCGCTTTTGCAAGTTTTAGCCGACATTCGCAAAAATAGTTCCCTTGGTTGGTCCAAATACATTGCTTCAGTGGAGACTCCAAGTAGACCGAACTAAAAATGGTCATGGAAGAACAGGCCCGTTGTCCAGAAGCTCAAAAGCTGTGGCAAACTCAGTCCAAATCTAGACGCGCCGAAACAAGAGATGTATTGGGCAAATGAGCTGCTCCCAATGACTGGAACTAAGGAACCCTTGACTGACCGGCAACCACTAGTTGTGTACGAAGCTTAAGTGGAAAAATCCCTTTGAAGAAAAAACATGATATACAAAAGAAAATCGCATGGCGGGTCCAACAATTCAAGTAGAGTTCTGACATCTCCTTGGAGACCACCTTGTATCGAAAGCCGGTATCCATGCAAACTGGTCAAGCTCTATGGCGCCATCGCAGCTCAGTGGCTGGTCTTATCCTCGCCGTCCTCGCCGCCATTGCTATGTCTTCGGGCCCAGGGTGCCAGCGGCGCCAGCGGCGGAAGCGGCCGCGACAGTCGCGGCCGACCGATCCGCGAAAGGAGCCGCGGGAGCATGGCGCCTTCCGAGCGGAGGCGGAAAAACGTCGCTCGGTCGGCCAAAATGTGGAGCCCAGTTGGGGACCTGGTTCGCTTTCTACGCCGAAATCATCATGGCTTTTTTTTTTTCACAGAACCATATGTTCCCAACACGAAAACTCAAATATGGTGCAAACAGATTCTCTGTATCCAACAGTGCTCTGGGAGAGGTCAGGGGACATGCTGCTAAAGGTACATGTAATCCCATACATACTCAAACATACATGTGTATCTGCCTGTATAAACAAACAATACGACATGCCCGGCGCATGTGTAAGCCTATCTTCATCGGCCAACGCCATGTCTGACTCGCAACATCCTGTGAGCCAGTTTTGTCTGCGCCGGAGCAAAGCCGCTCAATCCATGGGCAAAACTCCCCAGGTGGGCCATTGCTATTCCCTGAATGTAGCTCAGCATGACTCCGTATATTCTAGTTGTACTTCCTCCATTCTTTCAAGGGATGCTTGCGTTTGTGTCAGGAAACCGAGGGAAGATGGGGATTAACGTTCCCTCAAGCGTCCCTTGGTACTTTCTATGGATGTACATTGACCCATTTTGACCCCAGTACATCCTCAGAAGGAACCGATGGACAGCTTGTCTGAGGACAAGCGTTGTATCTCAAGATGGTCAACCCCCAAAAAACATGCTTTGTGTTGCTACCGGAGTCACTGGTTGCAAATGGAAGTAAGGGAAAACTCAAGCCTGCCGCCCATGTCCGAGGTCAACTTTATTGGAGACTAATGTAGGCGAGGTTCACTCGCCTATCCTAGGACGTGACGTCACTGTACCCACTTTAGACACGCCGCACTTGAAACCAGCAGACAACGTTGTGCCACAAACAGCTGTGGTGACAGTATTTGGTCAAATCATGTCTTCCCGCTTATTAAACAAAGGTCCCCTAAATTACAAACACAACAAAAACAAACAGTTGTTGTTTAAACAAATTCGGGGGGGGGCAATACTTACTAAATTAGAATAGCCCAATTTGAAACCACTAAAACAAGCGATTCTCGCTTCCAGTCTTATTGAGAGACCCCCTGCCCTCAGACAGCAAGAACTACTTTTTGGACAAGAAGAACAAGTTGCAGTTCCTCTTCAAAATCCTTGCTTGAAAACAAGCATCCCTTTTAATTAGCTCACTCTCTTTCGACCGTAAACAGCCAATCTAAAACCAGGCTTGAGTTGTTTGACTCCTTTGCTTAAAAACAACATCCTGGAAAACTGTTGGCTGTTAGCGGGGGCGGATTGTCACGGAAATGAGGAATCGCTGCACTCCCGTGAGCTGGCTATAATTTCCCCAAATGAGGATTCCGATGGACATGTTCGGAAATTGAAGACCACCAAACGTGGGCTGCTTCTCCAAGACTCCACGCACCATGGCTTTCCTTCTTGGTACTCACAATCCAAGAGGGCTCCCAAAAACCGCCTCTACAAGGGGATCCAAATCTGCTGGTGAAGGAACCGAGCTATGGTCCAAATGTATCAACGAAAAATTGCATGGCCCAGGCACGGATACGATGGACAAAATCCATGTCCCAACACTTGGGGATAAATGCAACCTTACAAACAATGGTTGATAAAGCACCAAGTGATGCGAAATGGATGGCATCCATGACTAGGTCCTCCAGTAGAGAGCTTACAATAAGGGACCAACTTTTTCTGTAGTCTATTTTAGTAGGGGAACCCTCCCAACCGAAAAAAGGGTGAGAAAGGGCACCTAGCTGGGGGAGTAGCTTCAGCCCTGTCCATCGGGCGCCACTTCTCTCGAGGCTCCGTGCCACGCTTGGCAGTAGGCCGGCCTGTGCTTGGCGCGGCTCCGCCCGACACCGGCGGAACGAACCGGTGACCAAACGCGTTCCGAGAGCACCCTGGAAAACAAATACATTCCAGTGCAATCTGGAAAACTGGCAAGTCGTAAATTGTCAAAACTGTTCCTACCACACCCCTGAAACACATACAAATAGCCCAATGTTGGTATGCTTGAGTCTTCAAGGGGGTGTGTTTTGGGCTGGTGTGTGTGGGGGGTAAGCTTTGGCCACACGGGTCCCTCACCTCGGGTGCGTGACCACATGGGTCACCCAGTACCTTCACAAGCACCAACAAACCCTCAATGTGTCTGGTTTCTCCCGAAACACCGAGAAGAAGAATCAAAAGGGCGGCCTGCCGCACCAATTTACTGTTGGGAGTGCCCCTTTGCCAACCTTCACTTTAGTCGAGTTTCGATCCTGGCTTCCCTTGATTCTGTGATAGGCTCAGTTGCATCGCGCTTGCGCCTCTGGCGCCGTCTCCAGGAGCAAGACGGCCTGCGAGGCCGAAAACGGGTGCGGAGAGTTTGTTTCCCCGAAGCGTGAAGCAACAAACAAGCGTGGACCGTTCGGGAACCAAGTGACCAAGTGACATAACTTAATTCACCCAAAGCACTTAAACTGTAACCACCAAATTACTACCTATTCATGATCCGATTAACCACCCCATTCAAGTTTGCCTATCACCCAACTCCTGACAGCAAGCGGCGGCAAGCCCACCCCAAGGGAGTGTGCATTTTGGGGAAACAGGTGCCAAGCCGCTTTCATTTCAGAACACCCTATCCTAAATATAGCCAAAATTCAAGCGTAAGAAAGCTTGGACAACTGGCAGGTCATGATAGTCTGAAAGCCAACAAATGAGTCATGGTCATAAAACCGCTCCTACCACCCCCCCCAAACACACAAATATCCGTCTATTTAGGTCTTCCCCGCGTGCGGGTCCCAGATTCTCGGTGGGTGGGCGTCCGAATGCATGGGCCAAGCCCTGTCACACTGCTTAAACCGTTCAAACAGCTTCCTGTTGGTTTCCCTCAGGGGGCCGTGGTCCGTTGATCAATTAGCCCCCAAAAGACCACGTCTAACTTTTCCCATTCAGTGGATAAGATAGTCCATTCTGGGCTTCGCTGATCGAGCGATCGCCTGTTGCCAGGCCAAGGCTTCAGCGAAGGCCCGAGCGGCCGTGCGGTAGATCTCCGCATCGAGCCTTGGCTCGGAGGTTCAGCGCTGACCCGCCCAACTCACATGGAACCTGACGTAAATGGAAAAGGTTCCGTTTAAAAGGAACATGATCTTCCAGGAACCGCCGACATGCCAGGTTCCATGTTGGGTGGGAGGGGAAGTGGCTTGAAACCACAGATATTGCTGGGAGCACTGGGTTGGCTGGAAAACATTGTCTGTAAGCCAACTAAGGATGTCCATGGTTCATCTTGGTCAAAAACAACAGGGTGAAAGTCCAACACTCAACAGGCCTCCATGAAACGCAGGCCGCCTTCCTTTCAAAACCACTCGGGCCGTGATCAGAAACTCAGGGCCCGGCCTTGCAAGCAAATGTCAAGCCGTTTGAAAGCCCGCCAAAGGCGAGAACAAAATGTGACCAGCCCCCTTGGAGGGCCTCTGATGGACAAAAACCTCTTGGAAATGATGAAGCCCTATGCTGGGAAAGACAACCAATCCCTGGGAAGACAACCAATCCCAACTTGTGCTCATCAGCCTGGAATCTTGCTTGTCCACAGTTTGTAGGCTGTAGTACCCCGCACCCATTCCAATTGTTTAAGACCTTTGGAATGTGGATGGACAACATTGGCAAGTTAGGATGGACAACAAACATCCTATGAACAACAAACCTCTCACCAACCGGTGCGAAGTAGACTTTGTTCATCTACGGTGTCAACGGGCCTGCCCGGAGTGCTTGAGATCCTTTCTCAACATACCGGCAGGGGTGGCTTCAGACCCTCAGTGAATGTCCATGGGAACAAAATAATTACCACTCTTTTCTTGTACGTAGTTGATTTGAAAGGGGACATCCTCCAATGAAATGAACAAATATCACCACTGAGTCTGGCGGGTTTTAAGGGAAACCCCCTCTAAAAAAGTTGAACAACAGTCACTGCTGAGAGAACCACTAAAGACTAGCTGGCTCTCAGGGAATGAGAAACTTGAAAAATGGAATGTCCCTGCAAAAGGTCCATCCATCCCATATGGTTTCCTTTCGGGCATCCACGGATCCGGTTCATTCCTATCGCAGCAGCAAGAACACACGAGGCCGCGGCTGGACCTCCCGGTTCTGTGCCTCGCACCGAAAACACGCGCATGCGGATCCCCTTTCAAGGCCTGTTTGGTCTGGGTGTGTCTGGCGGAACCCCCCCAAAATGGGCGGTCTCCTTTGAAGCCAAACAAAAAAACGGGGGAACCCCCAACAAAAGACAAACCCGGGTGTCAAAAATGAGCCTGCCCCCGAAACAGGGCAGCTTTCCGTTTGGTGTCCCTGTAAGCTTTAGTGAAATGGGTAGCCTCAAAGAAAGCACCCTCCCATTTGTGAGGTGATTGACGGTGAACAGTTCAGATACTGTCGGCCTGCAGTCCCAATGGATTGAGAAACAAACCATAGACTGAGGATACATTTCTCAATGACCCTTTTTCTTGCTTGTTTGACTTGTCAATCACATCTTCCTCAATGTTTCCGAACATCTGCCAACAAATCCGGGCCGTCCCGAGTCCTTTTTTGTTAATATGTGTGGTGCCCTTTTCAGCTTGGTTCAAAGGGACACCACAAGGAACCCTACCATTTTTGGGACCCCTTGTTTTGAGACAAATTCATTTAACATCTTTGGCTTGGTCTGACACCCTGACATATTTCGCTGGAGAAGGGACCCCAATAGGAATGCGATGTTCTGCCCACCCAAAGCAGTCCGCTTAGTATGCAGGTTGCAAGCATGGTGGAAAGACACCAAACAAATACATAAAACGGAATCGCACTATTCATTAACTTCAACTCTATAAAGTAAACATACCAGGCCGTGCAAGGGGAAACAGGATACTGGTGGGTTAGAGGATGGGCCGGATTTTTCTCAAGCGGTTCCCTAAATGGCGCTGGTTTCCTTTTGCCCTTCAAATAGCAACCCCAAAAGGAGCTTTTCCACCCTGATACTACCAGTTCTACTTGTGTCAACACACAAACACGCGCGGATGCGTTTGTAACTTTCGCGAGCCTCCTGCAGCAGTCCCATCACCTGCAGCCACTGCTGAGCTGCACCGGTGACGTTCAACGCCGCGCCGAAGGTCGGCGCGTTCAGCGCCTCGCTGGGCATCAATAGAGATCGGCAAGAACGCAACTTGTCCTAAGAAGTCCCCAACGGCCAAAGGACTCTAAGTCCTAAACGACTCTTTGTACCCCCTTACCAAAAAAAAAAGAGAAACGTGCTTTGCCCAAGAATACTCCCTCTGGCAATTGGAGAGACGGACCTCACCTTTCCTCTTTCGGGCGCTGGGGCTGGCGCAGCCGCGGGGTCCATTTCGCACATGTCCGTAAAGAGAACCAGCGCGGCCTCGGAGGAATTGGAACGGGACCTTCGTGTGAGCGGACAAAAACAACGCAGCTAGGGCCTGCATGAAAAGTTTATGCTGAGCATGGTTAGTGGGGAAGCAATGTGGATGGACACAATCCACACCAGGCGCCAGTTGGTGGGTGGTTTATGCCAATAGAAGTGTCATCCAGCGCAAATGGTGGATTTATGCAGTGTTACTGTGTTATGCCCGCCTGCAAGAAAAGTCTATATAACTAATAATGCTGCTGGCACATGATTCCAATTGACGTATTGGGGTATTGGCTGACTTTCCACGGCTACCACTTACCAAGCCGCTTACGAGAGAAATGGACACCCCGAATCAACCGGGTTGATTTTGAGGGGATGCATCCATCACGTTCATCTGGGGTCGACATTATAAAGTTGACTCCGGACTAACAACCCCTCAAGTGGTCCCAATCTCCTCAATGAGGGACACCCCCAATATCAATACATAGCTTCACATGCAACTCAGAAAGGGACTCCGTGGCTTTCTGGGGTGCATGTTGACTCACTTTCTGAGTGGATGGGCCAGAACAGGTCCAAACTGTTTTGTTTACCACCAAAATTTATTCCCAACAAGTAGAAAGTCCAGGAACTCACGAAGTGAGTTGATCTGCAGGCCTGGAGCACTTCAGAGACCCTGTCTGATTTGTACAGACCCAGGCAAAACTTGCCAGGCAACAACGCCGAAACAGCAGCGCTGACCGGCGCTGACCCCAAAAAACGTGCTCTTTGAATAAGATACCCTCATGGTTCGAATCGGTTTTCCATTGGGTGCTCCCAGTCGAACGTATGACCCGGCTCTGTGGAACAGAGCCAGGCCGCAGGGTGCCCCCTTTCTCCATCACAACTAACAGAATCTCTATTCAAATCACACGAAATGTGATTCAAGCCAAGGGGACATGGGTGCTTTCTTTCCAAAACCCCAATAAATCGCTATTTTCCTTTTGGCTTCCCTTCAATACCAACCAAATTCCCAGACCCAAAAGGAGCTGCTGAGCTGCTCCTTGGACTCCTGACTCCACCGAAAACAAGCGACTCAACCCCCGTCCTGCCAGTCTTCCTGGCCCAAAGCCTCGATGGCCTTCTTGTACCTCGAGGTCACGACGGCCGCATGGGCTGAAGAGCCTTCAAGAGATAAGACATGTTGACCCCTCAGAGCGATTCCCCCCAGTTCTTCAGAGCTGAGCCCTCAACCCCCCAGTTCTTCAGAGTGATTCCCCCTGGAAGAAAGGAGTCCCCACTTTAAAAAGGACCCCCCCCCGATTGATAACTGAATAGGCCTTGCTCAGGGGTCACATAAGGGTAGCAAACTGGCTGCCTTGAGTTGCCTCGGGTCTCCACTTTCCTAGAGACCTCAGTATGCGATTGATTTACTTGGGGACCATAGACATCATGCACATGGGGGTTGATGTCTCCGAGCTGCTTTTGAGGCGAACATCAAAAGTCGTTGCCACGGCTGCTATGGTATACAACAATAGACGGCCGTGTGTTGGGTGGGCCACAGTCGCCGGTTCCTAAGAAGCACCCTGAATACTGTCTAAACTCTCAGGGAGTTGATTTCCGTACTGCGATGTCCATGGAACAAAATGGACCTTGGACTTTTCAAGAATATCGGGGCTTGCCGCCGCGTGCAGTCTTCTCGTTGTGAGGTTGTTTAGCAGCTGGACAATCACATATATATATATACATATACATATATATATACATACATATTTGTGTATTCATTGCTTTCCGTCCAGCTCTGCTAACCTCGGGGGCAATGCAAGGGGTCTGGGCGGAGAAGCAGCAGCTTGCTGCCGACTGAGCAATCAGGCATCCCTCACCATGCTGCCGATAATTGAGCGTACCTTAAATTCCAACCCTTGGCATGGCAGCAAACAACTTCTTGTTCTAGCCCCCTAAACTGAACAGAACCAAAACACCGACATGCCAACAATAGTGAAGGTACCCTAGGTCTATATTGATTTTGGTTCTGTTAACGTTGGGCAAGTCTACACAGGCCTATCACCCCATGAAGCCAGGAACTGCCTAATGACAAGAGCTTCGGAGGATACTTGTTTAGTGAAATCTGAGAGGCTGCCTAGGTGGGTTTCTTTTCTTTCGGCTTGCCAAACTGAGCTAACGGATGCCTAGTTTTGACAAGATACCCGTCTTTGACTTTGAAGCCTGAACCATTTCCATTCGTCCACTAGGTTCAACCTACTTGGTAGCTGGATTCTAATTGGGGAGAGACTTCCGACAACAGGGCTTGATTGATATACCAGGAAAGCTATAAAGGATCATGAAAGCTCCCTTCAAATCAGTAAGGTGGCAAGCCATTGCTGTGCTTGCCCAGCCGACAGATTAAACATTGCCCTCCTCTGCTTACTCATTTGATCCGTCTCAATGGGAAATCAAGACGAACATCACCATTTTGGGGGGTCCCTTAAAACAAAGACGCACCAATATATGCGGAGCTCTGAAACGCGGTTTCAAGCTAGGCAGCCGGGCGGAGCATCTGCAGCTGCATTTGGCGCGGCGAAGCCGCGGCACATGCCGCCTGATGCTTGCGCCAGCGTTTGGTTGGCGCGACTGTGGGGGGGGGGGGGGGGAAAACCACCTTCGCACCGGCTGGCATGGATGACTTGCTGGTGGGTGGGAATGAACCTGGGGATTCCCTTAAAGGAAGCCATAGGGGATGATTTATGGGGGCATTCCAATTCTCATTCCCTGCTGAGCACCAGCAGGATGAAGCCTTGCAAAGATGACAGAAACCACCTAATGAGAGGTGCAAAGCAGGTTTTGTATATCCACAGAAGGGGGGCCTGGTGTGGCTGGCGCCTTGTTGCAAATCCTGGCTTGGTGCGAACTGGAGTTGTTGATTCAATAGAATGATGATTGGAAACGCCTGATGTGAAAAACACCGATGGCCTTTTCACAGCACTAACCATCAACTTTGTTGAGAGCCTATTCCCAATCAAGACCTGGTTCAACTAGTCCCCTTTTCAGAATTCAGAACCTTCCCTATTGACAAAACATGTGTGCCTTCTGCTCCCCTGCTAAACATATTTTTGTTAGTGGTTTAATGGAAAACCCATTAGTTGGCAAAAAGCTAAGTCCTAACATCCAAGCAAAATGCACCTCAGGAAAAAATATTCATCAGTGGCGCGATGCTTGTACTTTGCGCTTCCTCGTCGTTGCCATGCCTACAGGACACGAGCTCTGGTCAGATCCCACATGCTTTTGCAGCGTAAAAGGCGGGGTGATGCTCCCACGTTGCCCCGACATGTGGCTCCTTGCAACATAGACAAGACTAGTTTATAAGCCAAATCAACAGTTTATGAAGTCGTGGCTGTTGCTGTTCAACATGACAATGTGCAACCAAAAAATCTCACCCATAAGACATGTGCAACAGCAAATGTCTTCTGTTTGTATGTATATGCTCCACCCGCCTCCTTCTTTCAAATAAGAGGCTTTGCATAGCTTGCATGTAGAAAGGTGGGCCCTGGTGGGTGAGCATAGTATTTATTCATTTATTTGTTTACTTATTTATGTTTTAATGGCCTACTAAATCCCCGAGGGTAATCGTGTGCAGACATGGACTCACGGGCTTGGATCTGCCCTAGCCATTGGGTAGCCTATCTGCAAGTAGGATGCCAAGAAATGGCGGGGGCTCCTCTTCCCCGCTAACCCCCAGCAAAAACAATACAACACGTAGCCTCCGAGTCCTGAAAGGGTTCTCTGCAGAATTTGGTGCTTTTGTTGGGTTCCAGATCAATCTGGGATAGGTCCACTTTCGGCACCACTCGTGGTGACGAATGGAAACATCAAGTCCTGGCCCAAGGTGATTTCTCTGAGCCAACGGGCAATTGGGGGTATACAACTATTTCGCCATATGGCGAGGGTATGGGTGTGTCTCAAAATGAGGGGATCCCGAAAGTAGTTGTTTGCCTTCCGGCTTCCTTATCCGCCCCAAAAGCGGTATCCTCAAATGGCACACCATGTCACACTGCATGCCCGTTTGTCCAATGTTCCTTTTGGGGAAATGGTTTGGGGGTAGTGGACACCATCCTATACCTCATTTCCTCTTGCGACAAAAGTCAGCTTGAGATCCCCTACCTTGAGGGGAAGTGTGGGACAGGGTCCAGTTGCGCTTTATCTAACTCCGGTCAAAAAGGGAAGCAGCACAAATGTTCTGGAATCCCCAACCCCCCTTGCACCACCACCCCCTTAGGGACTCCCAAAAAATGGGTTTGTCGAAAAGCTTGACTTCCTGACTACATTGACCAGAAAAAGGGCCACTAAAACGGCATCCCAATGAGTCTGATAAGTCCAGGAAGTCGGGGAGAGCGAAATCCCAAGCAACCTACAACTGGAATCCAAGGGTCGCTCCTGGGGTGTTTGTTGGTTTGTCTTTCAGAAAACTACACAAAAACCAAGAAAATGTGGGGTCCCCCTATTTGCAGACCCAGTTTGGTGGGGCCTGGCTGCCCAAAAATTGAGGGCCATCTGCAGACGAACCCAACTATTCACGTGGGTTCATTCAATTGACATCCACAGCCCTCTACTTGGTGGCCAAAAGGGGTTTCCCAACGGGCCGCAAATTTAATTTTGAGAGCCGCTCAAAAAATACATGTGGTGGTTACAAGGGAAAGATAGGGACCCGTGGTTCAAACAACTTCAAAAATTGGGGTGCGGGTACCCCAAACATCACCTGGGTGTGCCTTTTGTAGGGGCCCACAAAATGGTGTTCCTTTTGATTTCCCCTTCAAACCACAAAAAGCGCGTACCCTCAAAAAAACACCCACCCATATTTACCCTAAAATCAAGCATGTCCAATTCTTCTGGTACTTTTTCGCATCAAATGTGGCTGATTTTACAGTGAATGGAACAAAAGACACTGGCAACTTAGCTCGCCGAACGCTTCTGGCAAATTTCTTCTCAGCGCCGCACCGCCCAGCAGCAGCAAGGAAAGCACGGCAGCCTCGGACCGAGTCGAAGATATGGGTGGGAAAATCGGGGACCTATATAAGTCGAATGTGGTTTCCCTTTGGTTTCACAACCATAGTTCAACTTAGCAAGTACAAGAAAGTTCCTTTATTGGAAGGCGAGTAACCCGCTCATACTTCAGCATGTCCGTAAGACTTACTCAGTTTGCTGGCGAGTGGGAGATTGAATATTTGCGCAAGAACCGCGTAAAGTTTAACAAAGAAAGCCAAACAAAAGTTTTACCCTTCTGTGTTGGTCATCCTTCAAGGTTCGGAGCACACCCTTTTTTCAATTTTAGAGAATGGTTCACAAGTTCTGACTGAGACGGGAAATGGCTTCAATATCCTGTGTCCCAAGAGATAATTGCCAACAAAAGGGGGGTGGACCCCTCAAACATTGGGAGCCCCCGTCACCTCAAACATTGGGAGCCGCCGTCACGACCCCCTTTAAGGGGTTGCCCACATTCGGGGGATGTCCCAACCTTAGCCTCGGTCTATTAGTTGGAGTTGTGTGTGTTCTTCTCCTTTACCGGCAGGCATTGAACAGCTTGACCTCATCACTTGTACCGGTGTAAAGGTGCATAGATTCACCCAAGGGATGGGAAAGATCTCTATTGCAGCAATCAGATGCTGGCCCGAAGCCAAGGAGGGAACCTTCACGTCTGCTTCATCAAGCAATAACTTCAACATGGCGTCTGGACGGCTACAGGCACGGAGTGCTCCAAGATGCTCCAAGTGCTAAGCACCGTGTAAGGGATGGGTGGTACTCGGACCCTTGCAGGTTCAAGGACTACGCACTATGACACCATAAACCTGCAGCTGCAGATGGCTCGAGTCGCGGCCTTGCGGAGAGAGGAGCACTGAGCTGCGGGCTATAAAGCGGTCTTCGCAGAACAACCGCCTGGCAAAGCGTTAACGAGGAATTCATTGGGTGTGCCTTTTCTTGAGGACTCCCCCCAAAATGGCAGTTGTCCATTTAGTTTCCTTTTAATTCAAAACCACGACAAATGGGGTACCCTTTAAACAAGCACAGTCGTGAGCTAAGTGACCAGATGTTGCCAGTTGTGGCTCATGGGTTGGCTGGGCTGCTCAGTGTCTTGTTTCATGTCAAGAGGCAAGCAAGCAGGCAGGCAAGCTAGCCAGCCAGCCAGCTACACAACTAACTAACTAGCTAAGTCGGACAGACAAACAAACAGGCAGGCAAACAATCAGGCAGGCAGAACACGTGCCTGTAATTTGTATTCGTGTCTTGCGCAGCACAGCGAAGGCATCCGTCTCGGAGCTTCAAAGACTGGGGGCTATTGCAAAACACATTGATATACAAATGAGCGAGTGGCAAAACCTCTTGTCGCAAACCTGATCTTTGAATGACGCCGTCGTTTCTGAGGTTTCGAACAATATGTTTCCATGTCCCCAGAAACCTCCTTGCTTGGAATGGCCAAGCGTAACATAAGAGTATCTGCAAGGCAGTGTCCATCACTGCCAGATCCTGGAATCAGGTGGAGCCAGGCTTTTCACAGATCCATGTCATCGGGTCTCATTGATTCTCGCTGGCACAGGGTGGAAGCCACAAACTGCGTGTTGATTGCCGGGTTCCTCTGAAGCCCGTTCCTTCGATTCGCCTGGCTTCAATTCGGTGGCTTTCTTCACGCGACACGGGAGAACGGTTCTGCCAGCCACGACTCGACTCTCGCTGTACCGGCACAAAACCATCCTATGACATCAAAAACTGCTCGGTGCTAGTGGTGTTACCTTCGGGAAAGGGCTGTATGCAGCAGAACAGCTAAACAGAAGCTGGGGACCAACACGCGAAAAACAGGCGCCAAGCAGCTGAACGGGCCGTCCCAAATCCATGAAAGCGCAAGTGTCAAAACTCCTTTGTCCCTCCTAAGGTCCTATGTTGTGTTTGCGTGTGTTGTCACCGCCTTTCAGCCGGTTTGCCCTTTTAAACCCATCCAAGGGTTCCAAGCATTTTGACATACACCCGTTTGTCGCACGGGATCTGGACCGCGGAACCGGGAGGTTTCCTGTTGGTTGCACTTTCAGACAAGCAAAAAGCATGGAGAAAGAGAGAGAGAGAGAGAGAGAGACAGGCCGCTCTCAAAGCACTTTTTCAAGAGGGTTTCGCTGGTTCGAGACATTGAAAGGTTGCCAACTCAACTCCAGTCCTTATCCCTGTCGCAACGCACCTCCGCATTCACCTCAAATGGCGTGAAGAAACAAGCGCATGCGGGGGATGCTGACTGCTTGGCAAGGCTTTTGGGGCAATGCGTGGACCCTCAGCCAAAAGCCAAGTTGAAATTGAAGCAAAGCCCAAAAAGCAAGTTCAAAAGCAAAGAATCATGGACCCCGGTGATTCTGTTTGAGGGAAAGCAAAAAGGCGCCAACACAAGCTCTTGTTGGATGATTCTCCAGCGGCGAAACAGAAATCAAACACTGGAAGGCACCCTAATTCGAGAAACGCCCAAATAGAGGGCCTCAAACAAACAAACAAACAAACAAACAAACAAACAAACAAACAAACAAACAAACAAACAAAAAAACAAAACAAAACAAACCAACAAACAAACAAACAAACAAACAACAAACAAACAAACATGCGTGTGAGTGCAATTTGGGGACTCTGTCGTGGACATCATTTGCATGGGGAGTTATGTCCGCCATGCTTGAGGGACTCCGTCAAGATTCACAGCCCTAGGAATCCCACTAGGCATCATGAATATAATCATTTCTATATCATGTGATCAACTCAAGCATTTGCAAGTAAAGACATCAATTCAAAATAGCCAATTTCTGGCAATCTGCGCTCACTCAACTGAAACGCGGCCTACCTCAAAAAGACACCACCATCAGCGACAAGCAGGACACTTTTTTCAAAGAAAGTGTCATCTGAAATGCACTGCCAACATGAAACCGGACTGGAGCTTTCTGTAACGTGACACAAACCAGCCTCCTTTCGTCCAGCTTCTAAAGGTGGGAGGACATCTGAAACGGCCAGAAACATTTGTGACCTCATAGCCTGCACTCTCCACGAAATGGTCTGAGGTCAAACCTCACAGATATCAAACTTCTCACAGTGCGATCAAATGCATGGAATTCTTGCCTGCTGTTGTCCTCCCTTCAAGATACCAAGCGCAAAGCAGGTTTGATGATGTCCACGAAGGGACAAGCAACATGGCCACCTTCATGTTGTCAGGACCTGCGAATGGTAGGAGTTGTCTCAATGCCAAATCAGCTTGACTCAACGTCAGATCGGCTCTAGCACGTGAGCCGCCTCCAAAATTATTATGTGCCAAACTGAAATATCTCTATCCTTCGTTTTACAGACTCGCCTTCGTTCGTTTTGTCTTTGGACATGTCACCTTGCAGTCGCTTCCCGTAGTCTTCGCGTAACCTTCCGGTTACTTCTAATCTATCGCAATTGAACAAAGCCAATATTCAAAACCAAAATTGTGAGAAAGGGCTTCATTGATGCTTCGTCTGGCCTTAGTTTCAAGACCTGCTCCCGCCCTGCAAAAGCAGGGCACAATGAGAACCCTTCGTTTTAGAAACTCGCCTTCGCTTTTATTTGGGGTTTGTTTTCCCTGGTCCAATCCAATACACTTTTAGTGGTAGCTGACTTGCTTCGACTGTATGATGATTCCAACTACAGTGTATCATCCCCTTGTGTTTGTGCCACGCAAATAAGAGGCAAATAACAAATAGACACATAGATACACAGAAAGAGAAAGAGACAGCAGCAAATCAGTTTAAATAGAAAGAGACAAAGCCATGTATATATGGAGAGAAAAGCACAATAGAGAGAGATAAAGATACAACCAACACGCAACCCTAAAACATATGGTTCAACAAGCAATAAACAAAAATTATCCGCGTTCCCGACTTCCCGACCATATGCAGCCATGCTGCCGCTGGCTGCATGGCAAATCAATGGCTAAGCTCTATGCATTCCGCGTCCAGCGCAGGTCGCAGTTCAAGGAAAGACGAATTGCTTGTTGTCTTGAGGCATGTCCTGCACGTCTGATGTCCTGGTTGGACGGGAGACCCTATCACCCTGGCAAACCAAAGGCAGCGCGGCAAACAAAGCACAAAATAAGCGCAAGCCTCTTCACCAACAAGAGCTTTGACGTCGTAGAGTGCGAGTCCCTGCCCGAGCAAACGGGAATCTGACTTAAACATGGCACTGGGTAGTCGTGTTTAACCTGGCTCTCAGCAAAATCGGGGACACTGCAAAGACCCCACTGCGTCCGTGCGTGTGTTTGTGCGTGTGTGCGCCATGTGTTTAACTGCCTGCATTTGCATTTCCACAGCCCTCGACCGTATATTCTTGGAACTCCAGGTTCTAAAGAGGGCGACAGGTCTGTCGCTGACATTTGTGCGCAATAACAAGGGTCCCAAAAAGATTGTGGACGCCTTCCAGTGGTTGGAGTCCCTGTTTATGAACTCTCAACAGATTGATCAAATCTTGAACCTGGATTTTTTTTAACAGAGACCCAGTGGGTTAGTGAAACCCCACCTATGAGGTGTCACCATTTGAAGAGGAACCTACCTGTTGTTGTTTGGGGGGGGGAGACTCTCCCAATGATCCGGCGGGGCAACGAGTTGTGTAGCGCCAACACACTCAGGGACAGGGATTTTCTGGTGCGTTTCATGTTACTGGGGAGGGTACAAGGCTTCCGTAAGCTTGCCATTGCCATAAAAACCGGATGTAGTCGAAACGAGCGGCCATTGATCCAGATTCCAGGAACCAGTGCCTGGGTTTCAGGCTCAACATCCCCCATTCTTTGTTAACGGACTGGTTAGCACGTGGGCGCCAGGTCAACAATTAACCCTTGGGAGAGCCACACCCCCCCTTCTCACACCCAATTTGCTGTTATGAACATACAACCTGAAGCCACGCACGCGTACTCTCCAGTCACGCCACCGCCTTTTCTGCCGTTGGACCGTGTGACCCCCCCTTTGAGGGTGCCTGAGGGCCTCGAGCAACTTTGCTGCTCGCGGCTTTGCGTGCACCCGTTGGATGGGTCGTGACCATTCCACGAGGGGTTCCTCCTCAGGGTGGCTTCCCTTCTGGCTTCTGTGTCAACACAACAAAAGCGGCACCCAAGGAAGCAATATGCGCGCAGAAGTTGGTAGCACAGGGAGTGCAACCCGCCGGTGGCCACACACTCATGACGGAGGTCCCTGGAAACAAAAGGGCGTCCTTTGCGATGCGTGATTTTCTTTTCGGGAAAAACATCCTAAAAAACGAGACAAATGGAATCCATCGGGCAACTGGGTAAAAAAACAACAACAAAAAACTCCCAGACTCGAAGCTGTCACCGAAATCCATCCAAAGAAGCCAAGGCTCTCGCGCTGGCACGCTAGCACTTCAGCTGGGCCAAAGCCATGATACAAACTCTTGGATGTCCAGGCGCCCATCCTGCGGGTTTTGTGTCAAGCATCTTGCCAAAAAGGCCAATCCTTGTGGAGATCCTGACCCCTCTAATCGGGGGTTCAAAAATGCTAAGCCACATGACAGGCAAAGAAGGCTATAGACTGCCTCGTTATAATCCCTGCTGCACCTTCGCGCAGAATTGCTGACATGTTGGGCAAACAAAGAAGGGGGTGGATTGGAAAAGCCGTACAGTCTCCCTGGCTGCTCCCTAACCCTTGCGCATGCTTCTTTTTTTGATGAGACATACGTAAATGCTCATAATCGGCATCCAGCTTTTTGGCACCATTCACTAGGCTGCTTGGTCCACCAAAAGAGGATTTGCAACAAGTCATGATGTCCATGTCCATCACCTTGCGGTTTCCTCTAAATCAACAACATAGCTGTTCTGGCTCACGGCTGTGCAATCAAAATCAACCCCAAGTGGTGAAGGCAAAGGACCCTGGTAACGAGCTTCTATCTTTCAAACCCCCTAGAAACCATCAAACCAATGGACTCATGGATTTCTCCAAAATAGACAGCGGATCCAATGTGTTGAAGCCAGAATCGAAGGTTCAAACACAGGGGGACCTTTTAAAAGGTTGCCTTCCCACCAACAAGCATGGCGTTGAACACCCCGTTCAGGAAGAAAAAAAAGAGCTTTGATTGGAAATGGGGGCTGCACGAAACCATGTCAAAATAGAATTACACATGTAAACCCAGCCCATTGGCCACGGAACAACAAGCCCTTCGGTTGATTTCAAAAGGGTTTGTCTTTCTTTAAGGGTATCTTCCTTTTGTGCTTTGTCTCCAGGACCCTTGAAAAATGGGGGGGGAGGTTTAAAGGAGCAAAAGGCAAATCGCAACTTCGACAAATTGATCACGGACCAAAGTACAAGGTTAAGACATCGGTACCTGAGGTCTCCAGGACCCTTGAAAAATGGGGGGGAGGTCATCTACCCAAAAAAAAGGCGTCATGATCCCATTTGTCAAGGGTCACGAAAGGACTCCAGGTATCTTGCTTGCGTGGGGGGCGGAAAAGGCTGAAAGGGGGGGTAGCTAAGAGCTAAGACTCGGAGGATTGCGCTGGAAAACTGGCGCCTTGTTGAGGTCCGCCTGCGCGAAGAGCTTCTTGGTGGTCTCCGTGCTCATCTTGGGATTCAGCACCTACCCAGTTTGCGATCGCGCGCGCTCTCGCCATTGGGCGCATCGAAGCGCATCGAAACCGCCACGGAAGGAAAACAAATGGGACACCACAAGAAAATTGTTATGGTGGGTATCCCATTTGACTTGGGGAGATATTGTTTTGACCTTTCAAGGCTTTCAAGGTCAGTTGAGTGGACAAACCAGAGAAAGTCCAAAGGTGTTGTTTGCCATTAATATTGTCTTCCCAGAAAGCTTTCAGGGTTTTAGGGAGACAGGGTCCCAACAAATGGCTGACTTTGGATGTCGCTGTGCACTCGTTATATTCATCTTTGACAATCACCACCAACCGGGACTCACTTCATGTTGGCCTAAAAGGTGAGGTTTGGAACCAATCAGCATGCCCAAAACCTTCGCGAACCTGCTCCAGGGACGCCAAAGCCAAACCCTGGATTTTTCAAAGACCCCAGGGCGGTTGCTGTTCCTTGTTTGCTGTTGACCCCTCTGCTAATAGTTTAACTCTTGTGGGTCCAAACAAAAAGTGAAAGTCCAAAGATCCGATCAAATAGCTATAAAGAGACCTGGCAAAAGAGGATTCGGAAAAGAGATTCCCGCTTTCTGACAAATAGTCCAAAGATCAATAACCAATCTCTAACTAAAGGCTCGGGCAAAAAGAGAAAGCCCCCGGAGGGATGGGACGCTTCCCTGAAGCCCGAGACCCGAGCGTGCCTTGAGCGCCGCAGCCATCTCATCCTCACTGATGCTGCCATCGAAATTGGCGTCCTTGGTTGGGCGCTCCAACTCGATTTCCGCCATGCTGTGTCAAAAATGGCTCAAAAGCCAAGGCTGTACTTTGACCAATTTCTGACTCCATCCAATCAAGTACATCCTTAATAAGAGGAACTGGGTGCTAAATACGAGACCTGGACCAAGTAGCAAATATCCATTCCCGTTTGGTATCTTTTGCGGTGAAACTAACCTCATCTCCACTTTGAGGAAGCGCACTGCAAGCCCCTGGTTGCTTTGGGGAGGGATACCACGGCAACAACTCCAGATTCCTCGAATGCCCCGTGCCTGCGCGATGTCACAAGACTGGAGACCCGCCAAATGATATGCTTCCTGTTGACATTCAATTTGCTAAACCCGGTGTTGCGTATCTATATGTTTGTTCAATTCCTTGAACCCCCAGCCACCACTAGCACGGAGTATATGTCAAATACCTCCCAGAGCCAATGAAAAGTCTCAAAACGATTGACACAACGTAGAGGCTTCTGAAAAATATGTGCGGATCAGCTTGACGCCCAATTGTCCCACTCAACAGAACCCCAACAGGCCACACCCAGTAACAAATCTGCGCAACGGGCCCATCATCGCCTCATCTTGCTAAGAGCAAGGCAAATAATTCTGGCTTGAAGTAGAATGTGCTTTGCCATGGCTATGGCGATTTGCTTGGGCGGCATTTACATTGCTGTCTTTACTGTGCATGCAATGAAACCTGCGTCACTCCTGTTTGCATGATCCTCAAGGACGGAAGATGCAATTCCTAGCTAGCACAACGGGAGTCAAAGCCGATATCCGCAGGAGTTGTCTGTTGAGACGATCTGTCTGGGGAAGACAAGCGGACCCAACCAAAGAGGGTTTTCTCGCTTTGATGTCCCCTTCATGATTGTGGAAAGTAACAGTTTCCACGAAAACAAAGTGAAGCGCCTCCATCAGTGATTACTTTATCGGCTTGGTATCATATAACATGGTGTTCAACCCTAATCTCCGCAGGCATTGTCCCCCAAAAAAGAGGTCGAGGGGGTATCGCCCATGCGAGTGACCCGACAATACTATCACCAGAAAATGATGGGAGCCTACCCAGAACCGACACCCACCCACCTGCAAACCGAATGAAGGCCCACACAAAACAGATACCAAAGTAATACGTTTCCGCTTCTCACATATATACATAGATATATACCACAGCTAGTAGAAATTAACGTTTGCCTATCGCCAAAACGCTGGACTATCCGCAGCGAGCAGAGGGGCGCTGCAAGCTATTGGATGTGTATCCCAAAATGGGCTCCCTCTTCGGGTGGAGTTTGAACGAGGAAAACCAGGCAAACACTACACTTCACGCTGGCATACATGGAATTTGTTTTGCGAGCTTTAAAACACATCTGTGCAGTTTGCGTTGATGTGGTCAAGAGCATCAATGCGACGTTTCTCTTAGCACCAGGTTGCTCAAGCCTAATAATAAGCACGATCAAAACAGGATATGTGCAAACACACGAGAAACTCCCAAACATTCGCTTCGGAGCCTGCGATCTCCATCTAAACAACAACTTTAAATAGGGGATAACCTCAAAAACCAGCCTCATCCAGCGGATGCTGCACTTACGTATTGAGCATCTAAAATAAAGCGTTCCCCACCCGCCCCCCCACTTGCGCACAAGCGGAAAGTATAGTCTTCCAACAGATTGGTAGAAGGGTAAGCGTTTAGCACCTTGACTCTTTGGGCCTTTTGCCGGGCTAAGATATTTACCTCAGAACGTGCCTAACAAACCTGAGCCTTGAATTTTTCACTCAACACCCGCAGGGCAGGAATTCGTTTCGCTTTCGGGGGCATCAATTATTGCAAAGGAATCTCGAGTCCGGCCAGAGGTTCCAGTCGGTTCCTTTCGGGGCAATCAACCATCCTGGGCAAATCCTATCGCGTGGGTCCCCTTTTGAGGGGATCCTCTACGGGTCGTGTTGAATTAAAGGCACAGCAAAAGGAATGCTGCACGCTTGCATGCCCCACGCCGCGCAGAGGTTGAAAGCCTCCCATGCTTCTTGAACTCCTTCCATTCTTGGCTGCTCTTTTGTTTAAGCAAAACCAACATTTTCTAAGGGAAGCCAAAAGGATTTTGTGGAGAGAGACATCCCAAACGGACCAATTCCCTTTTTGGCACAGGGCTCAACGAGCTCAGCTCGAGAGCAATGCGCTGGAGAACAACTGCGGCTGGGGCGCCCATTCCTCCAGTGCCTGCTGGACCTTGCTGATGTTCACCGTGTCCAGCGTCTTCTTAGCGCCGAAATCCGGGGAAATCGGGCGTTTCTGGTTTCTGTTTTGCTGGGTTGTCTCCCTCGGCCAGGAAGCTCATCTATACTTGTCTTTGAGGCTAAAAACACTTTCAAATTGCTGCAAAATGGCAGTGATGTCCAGGAGGGTAGTTCGAGGCTCCAAATACTATTTTGGGGCAATTGGACATGGAAACTGGAGAGAGTCCTCTGTTTCAGGAAAAGTGAGCGACTTCACTAAGTGACCCCAGACCGGATATTGTTGACCGACGTGTTGGATTTCTTCCACATTCTGGACCTTCCCTTTTCAGGATACCTGTTCTAAGTCCCCAGGGTCATTTCTCTGAAACTTGAGACTGAAGCAAGCGGTAAACATGTCCCTTTGGCATCCCTTTCAAAATGTCTCAGTGAACTCTTTACCCTGGGTCAATCTGCCCGCAAAAGGAGCCATGGGCTTCCGAAAGGTCAAGTGGCCTTTGTCACCGGTCAGACCGGCCGGTTCACAAGTCCCTAACCAAACATATGGAGTCTCTAAGGAAGGAACCGGTCGCTCATGCGCCCCTTGGAGTCATTGAAAAGAGGTTCCCGGTCTCGACTCAGAAGCATTTCCGAGTGGTTTAACGGTGACCTTGTCTGGGCCTTGACCCCACACTGGTTTACCGTTTGTCACCTTGTAAATCATAGGCCACGGGAAAATCAGAAGGTCGAGGTCAAATTCAATCGACGCACCTGCAGTTCAAACTGAACTGTTCCCGGCAGTCGACTGACACGCAGTCACCACTCACACTGCACAAACTCATGTGCAGCGTCAGTCCTTGCAAACTTTCGCTAAATCTGTCACCCAGAACGAGCCTCTGCAAACCGCTAGGCAAAGTCACTTCCTGCAAACTTTGGTTAAAGCGGTCGCCGAACTCCAGGCTTTCCAAGCTGCAAGGCAAAGCAGCTTCCTGCAAGCGTTGGTCGAATCTGTCGCCAAAGGCGAGGCTCCGCAAGCCGCTGGGCAAAGTCACGCCGTGCAAACTGTGGTTGAACGAATTGCCCAATGTGAGGCTCTGCAAGCTAATAGGAAAAGCAACTCCCTGCAAGCATTGATCGAAGTTGTCGCCAAAGGCGAGGCTCTGCAAGCTGCTGGGCAGAGTCACCCCGTGCAAACATTGGTTAAACGCATTGCCGAATGTAAGGCATCGCAAATTGCTGGGCAAAGTTATCCCCTGCAAGCGTTGGTTGAATCTGTCGCCAAAGGTGAGTCGCTCCAAGCTGATGGGCAAAGTTACTCCCAACAGGCTGCGGTCAAAGCGATGGCCGAACGTAATGCTTTGCAAGCTGCTAGGCAAGGTCGTCCCCTGTAAGTTTTGGTCAAAGCGGTAGCCAAATGTGAGACTCTGCAGGCTGCTGGGAAAATCAATTTCTTGCAAGCTCCGGCTACAAGAGCTGCCTACTTTGAGACTCTGCAAACTGCTGGGCAATGTCAGCCCAAGCAAGCTGTGGTCAAAGCAATCGCCGAATGTAAGGCTCTGCAAGCTGCTGGGCAGAGACACCCCTTTCAAGCTGTGGGAGGAAATATTTCCAAATGTAAGGTTTTTCAAGCCGTTGGGCAAAGTCACCCCGTGCAGGCTTTGGTTAGAGTCATATCCGAACGTGAGGCTCTGCAAGTTGCTGGGCAAAGTCAGCCCCTGCAAGGTTAGGTTGAAGCTGTAGCCAAATGTTAGCCTTTGCAAGCTGCCCGGCAGAGTTAGTCTCTGCAAGCTCTTGGCAAAGCGGCATCCAAATGTGAGGCTCTGCAAGCCGGAGGGCAAAGCCGGCATTGTCTCCAAGCATAGCTCAAAGCAATAGCCGAATGTGAGGCTCTGTAAGCTGCTGGGCAAAGTCACCCGCAGCAAACTTTGGTTGAAGTGGTCACCGAATGTCAGGCTCTGCAAGCTGGGCAAAACCACTCCCTGCATGCTCTGGTTGAATTTGTTGCCGAACTTGAGCTTCTGCAAACTGCTGGGCAAGGCCACCCCCTGCAACCTTTTGTTAAACGAAGTGCCAAATGTAAGGCTCTGCAAGCTGCAAGGCAAAGGTATCCCCTGCAGTTGTTGGTTAAAACTATCGCCGAATGTAAGGCTCTGCAAGCTGCTGGGCAGAAATATTCCATGCAAGCTTTGGTCAAAGCAATGGCCGAACGTGAGGCTCACCAAACAGCTTGGCAAAGTCACGCCCTGCAAACTTTGGTTGAAGCCATTGCCAAAGCTGAGGCATCGCAAGCCGCCGGGCAACGACAGTCCCTGCAGGCTTTGATCAAACGCATCCCCCAAAGTCAGGCTTTGCAATGTGGTTGGCAAACTCAATTGGAAGAGGAGATCAGAATCTTGCTTGTACCAATTCAGCTCTGTGATTCCCTCCAGCGCTTGCTCGGTCGAAATGCGGCCTTGGCAAGCTTCCCAGGCCCGAAGTACGTCCGTGCGGTTGTAGGTGAACACAAGCTCCGACCCAGGCACCAGGCCCTGCTCTCTCAACGTCTGCCTGGCCATGGGATTTGATCGAAACTACTCGCACCTCGCAGCGTTAGGAACCAAATCCATGCAAATCCCAACGAGTTCACAAGCCCGGAGCACCTTCTTGTTCTACTCTCTATCTCTCTCTCTCTCTCCCTCATATCTGCTCCAGAATGTTGCCTGGTGAATTGAAACAAAGGCTAGCAATGAGACGAGTTGCTTCAGCAAAGTTCTGCGAACCTGGGACAAAGACGTAGAATTTCAGTCCGAGCACCTCGGGCAATCTTTGCCAGCGCGAGACTGCTAAAAAGACACGAGCAAGCCCTCCGTGGGAAGGCTATGGGAAAGACTGCAGGAAGGCCGCGGAAGATTGATGGCTACGGCAAGACTACGGGAAGAATACTACGGGCAAGACGGCCGGACGTCGGGAAGACTGTGGCAAGAACACAGGGAAACTACAGGAAGACAACGGCGGACTACCGGACCAGAAGGCTGTCTGTGCCGGTAAGGGGCTGTCGCCAAACCCTTGTAGGCCGAGCGGACTGGAAAAAGACGGGCGGGCAGGCAGAAATATCATGGAAGCAAGAAGGAGGGGGAAAAAGGCGCAGGAGGGACCAAAAGAGGGCGGCGAGAGCAGAAGAACACGAGGGGAGAGGGGGAGAGGACTGTGTGTTCTCGCACACTCTTCAAGTTCGTCCAGGGAGCTCAGAACCCGCCAGTGAGCTCTCATAGGCCTGGACGCAACCCAACAGGACTCGAAGAGTACTTCACGGGGCCCTGACAAGAGAAAGCTCTCTTTGAAGAACATAGAAATATATATATATACCCTCTAAGCAAATATCCGTTTATTTTAAAGGTATGGCAAAATATCCGGCTTTTTCCAGGAAATACCGGGTTTTTACTTTTTGCGTTGTAATCAGAATGGTCTTGCGTGAGTTATGATTGTGGTTCCCTCAATATAATCCTTTTGTTGGCTCTCTTACATCCAGTCAATCGCTCCACGGCCCATCCAAGCAAGCTCATTGAGCATGGCACCTGTTGCAAATCACCTGCTGAACTCGAAACAATGGTCAATCCACAATTTGTTGGGAAGGCTTCCCAGATCGTGGCTCGGGAAGTTTAAAACAGCATTGGAATATGAACTTTCTGACAAGGGCAACAAGTAGTCCCAGTTTACCGCAAGCGGTAGCTGCACGTGTATACATATTTTGTATGGCACTGAGCAATCTGCTTGGGACTGTTTGCGTAAAGCTCGCGTCGGATACATCTGGAGGGCCGTCTTGCAAATGCTCACTGTTTGACAACCAAGTCCCGTGCTAGAGCATTGATCCCGGAACTTCTCGCAGGCTTGTCTAAAACGTCGCAGGAACATCATTTTTGGAGCGAGCCAAAGGAACCTAACCAGAACCTAACCCACTTTGAACACTGGTAGTAAAAGACGCGTGGGACGAACACATGAATGACTGCTTTTCGCAGGGTCACCTTGCAAGCTTATTTCGGGCAGCTCAGGCCTGGAAAGCTGCTTGAGCAGAGGCTGAAAATCCCATAAATTGCGTACGGGTTTGTACGGTATTTTTATGGGATTTGTACGGTTTTTGTACGGGTTAGGAAAAACCTGGTTTTCGGGAAAATATGGCCCATAGGGTCCAAAGTACTTCCTGAGGATGGTTTCGGGTTTCGAGTCCATGCTGGTGAGCTTTTGGGCGAAAGACCATGCTGAGGGACTTTTGGAAATTGTCCCGGGGAAGGAGGATGGGAAGTGGGCAACAGGGTTGCAAGCCCTGCAGGAATTTGGCTCAAGCGCTGCATTCTTTTCCCCAGTGCGCCCGACCGTGCGGCGCTGAGTCTTCAATCACTATCCGGCATATCCTCCAAAATGCCATCGCAGTGATGCTCGATCCCCAAATAAAAGCGTTTCAGCACAGACTTCTCAAAAGTCAGCTTGGACACCTTCTGTGCCATACCTCATCAAGGAGCACATTTGTGAAAAAACACCGGTTTTCACCTTTGAGGCCCACGCAGCCAACTCGCCCAATGAAGTCTTCTTGGTAGTATCCCTGGTACCACCCTGCAGCAATTCCTTGGATGGTTTTGCAACACAGCTTGCCAGCTGACTGCAGATAATGCTAAATTTGAACCCAGACGCGTTCGGTCATCTGAGCAAAGTTGATCTCTTGCCACCCCTTAGCACAAGATCTATTAGAGTTGCTTTGGGCTAGATGGGCAATGTTCAAGAAACTAGTCAACACAGCTGGCGCACCATGCAGACCAGTCACGTGGATTTTGGGCCAAAGCGGCCACATGAGCTTCTTATTTGCCAGAGCCATGTTCGCGAGCTTGCAATACGCTCCAAGCGACACATCCTGACTTTTGTCGATGGCTCCAACCCCTGCCCCTGATAAACAAAAACCTGGGACTAAAAAAATCAAGACCCCGCTACGCCATGTTCATACTTCCTCAGCGAGTTTTCAGGCGTTTTCATTTCCAAAGCACACAAGTATCACAAGTATGCTTATTTCTTGGGACGATCGATGGTGTTTGAGCGCTTGAAATGCGCTGAAGTAAATATTTTGAGAAATATTCTTTCATCACTAAAATAAATGAACTCACAGAGAGAAACTCAGCATGATTGAGCAAGGGTCCGTGTGCTGCCCCGATTCTAGCAAACAATCCCATGGCCGATAGGACATCCCCCGAGAAAGGAAGGGCTTGTTGATCCTGGGTCCCCATATTGCACACAAGCTTCACACTGATGCTGCATCTCCTTCGCTTGATCCTCGGTCAGGTACAGCCCGGATGCTTCTTGGCAGTTGTGCCACTCAGCCAAAGCGTGCCTGAGGCCGGGCAAGGGGGATGGCGGCACAAGGGAGTCCGAATGAGCCAACTAATATGTGCAAACCAGACGCACACAACACGTCATTGCACCCAGCTCTTCATCTCCAGGGCCGGTCGCATACACAAGAGCCACCAGGAATTCACTCAGCCATGCTGTCACACATCGGGCCTGAGCTGTTCGAGGGCTCAGAAGGTCATTCAGGTGGCTACATGCTAAAAAAAACACCTTGTAGTACTGGTCCTCTCAATTTTGTCAAGTATGTACACAATATGCCTTGGAAACTCTGGATGTTGGGAACCCATAGAACAGTAAGTACATGTTCATATGCATATCTTTCTGCACATGCATCCTATATAGTGTGCATGTGGTGATTAAGAGTACTGGTTTTCCGGCATTCTCGGATTGAGTGGTTCATTTCAGCTTCACGCCAAGCATCATTCCATGCCTTAGAATGCAGCTCCGGATACGGATGCTGCACTCCCCGCAATCTCGCAGATGTGAACTTGGGTTGAGATTGCCTCCAGCAACTGGGCGGTGTAAACTTAAGAATCAAAGGCTGATTGAAACACGACTGGTGTAAACACAAACTTTCGCATACTCTTGCAATCTTATAGGCTGAAGTCAGAAGGGAGGGATAGGCACATCAAAGGAAGCCAAGGCACTGGACTGACCAGGCACGGCACCAGTCTTTGAACTCCATGTACGCAAGCGACAACCTGCAGGTGGATGTAATTATTGTGTTTTAAACGGTTGTTCATGGCAACATTTCTTTTTGACCGGCCTTGCGGCTTCATCCAGTTCACGGCCACCCCAAACGTCGTAGCCGTTCAAGAGAGCCCTGAAAGTTGAGCCACACACTAGCAAGTTGTACCCGAGGTTCAAAATGTGCATGCTGCACCACTTGACCATCTCCGGGCAGAAGCCCGGAAGTCGAGTGAGAGGGCCTCACAGCAAATGCCAATAGGCCAAGAGGATCCATGTGCCCTGTTAGGATGGTTGTTGAGAGGCTCACGCGGGTCAAAGTCACTCTCTAAAAGTGGTCACCTCAAGATCCCCCCCAACAACAATCCTGGAAGAACACTTGGACACTTGCGTTGCATAGGGTGGTTCCCTGTAGTGGCTTCGAGCTCAACTCGTGACCCACAAAACAACCCAAACACTGATCTAATTGAAGATGAATCCCATCCAAGGCAAAGTCACTAACTAGCCCGGGCTTGATGCAATCCGCCATGAAGCTGACACGGTCGCGTCTGGCTCCCTGCAAAAGATTCGAGGGCACCTCCACATAGCTAGACTTCTGAGCAGGGCAGTGATGACATATGGCATTTGCCCTCCACCAGGTACGCAAGTTTAGCCACTCCTTAATTCCCGACATCAACAGCGCTGAATCAGATCTAGCTTCCAGCATGCACGAACAATTTGGCTAGGGCACTTTCTGAAATTTCCAATCGCCTCTGATCCACACCAGCATAGCCTCATATTTGAAATCCGGAAGCACCCCCAGATACCCCCGAAGATCTGGCACGTTGAGGCCCTCGTAGAGCAATTTGAATGAATCCACCAACTCAGCTCACCCAGCCGGCAGGTGAGCGTGGTGCATCAGGAGGCACAATGGGGGAAGGGGCCACCCGCAGATGTTGGAGTAAACCCCAAACAAACAGGAAGATGGCTTGCACCAATACTAAATGTATATTCTTGTTTTGCCTCTGAGGCTTGTTTTGGGGAAGTCTTTTCGCAGTCTTCAGCGCAGCCAGGGGGCAGGTTCCAGAAAAGCGTGCAGCGTTGGAAATCCAACACTCGAGTCCTCAATTTCCAACAAATCGAAAGTGTCAGAAGTAAGTTTCTTGTTGAAAAGGGATCTTTGAAAGTTCTGGGGCTGGACCCTGCACATGCTTCCAAGATTCCTCTCGAAAAACGCACAACGGATAGCACACCTCCAAGCTGTTGGTCCGGTTGTCCAGCACATGCCCAAAACATATCAGGGTGAGCTTCTCGTTCTGCTCGTTGTACACAGCATCATCCCCCCAAATCCACAGAGGTGCATGTGTCTTCGAACTAGAGTTGTAAGGGCAGTCTCTGTCACTCAGATGGCGCCAAAACTGCAAAGTCTCATCAACATGCACTTTTGGCCACACACCCTTCCTCATCAGCCAGGGCACCAGCTGATGTGGGAGGATGCAAGGCAGCTTCCTGTTGCAAGTGGGGCGAAACAAGTGGCAACCTTAGGTCCAACATGGTCCAACCTCAGGTGAACTTTGATTAATCATGATTCGAATGTATCGGCAGCGGCCTGTACTCTGTGACATTGGGGCCACGCTCCGAGTGGACCGGCACATCAACCCACGTCAGGGGCACCTTGCAACAAGCTGACGAGGGCTATCAATGATTTTAGTCTTGCCGCAACCACACAATTACATGTAGTACAGGTATACAGCATGCGCCTGATCACCTTGGTTGGCTGCCATTCTTCGAAGCCAGTCCCGTTGCACGTTGCTGCTCCAGCGGCCACTTTTGCCAGCTTTTTTCAATGTAGCGCATGGACCCCCAAGCTTGAAGCCCTGGTACCGAAACTCCTGCAATGAAGCTAGCTATGAGCACGCTTGTGACCAATTACTTCAAACTAATAACATGCAAATTTGAAAGTGCTACACACCAGAAACTCCTTGCTCACAGCATCGAGGGTCTCCCTAGCGGATTTGAAAGAAGTGTCCTGAATGAACGTAGCGCTCTGGCAGTCAGCTGTTTAATGCACACAGTTCCATAGCAACCATGTACGCAAATGTGTTTGCAGTTGAGTGTCCCCAAAACCCACCTTCTCCAGCAAGTAGCTGTACAGGGGGGAGGCTTTCCCAGATCCAGGCTGTTGTGGACCTGCGTAGGGCGGCTCAGCAATATTGTGCATCTAATGAACGTATGTGCTCATGAGCTGAATAGGCAGGAAGTCAATCTCACGTGGCAGCCAGTCTTTTTTTTGCTGGCCATTGCAGTCGATAGCAACATGCAAATGCATGGTTGACCAATTGTTGGAGCGCAGTTGGCTCCCCCCAGCACAGATGTTCCACATTGCCTTGCAATGCCTAGCACCTGTGTTCAATCTTTCAACTCATCGGAACAACACCTGCCCCAGCCAGTGCCCAGAAAGCGCCAGTTACTCTTATAAGTTGTGTTCTTGACCGTGTTCTTGCAAACCTGTCCCAAAATGGAGGGCCGAAGTCCCCTTGCAGATACGAGGGTTTGGAGGTGGCCAAGGGTAGCGAAAGGTGACTTTTGATAATTTGTTTGATGCAGTCAACTGGGGTCTTGGGCCCGTAGGGATATACAAGCATGAAACAATCGGGTCGCTTTGGTTGGAAACACTGGCAGCTAAAGGGCATGTGTCAAAATGCCAGCCAGGTTCTCATCAGCTCTCCGGCGCCGATTTGGCCTTGGCCTTGCCCTTAGCCTTGGGCTTGGGCGGTTCCTTAGCAAGCAGGAACCCCTCAGAGAAAGAAATCAATCCGGAATAACAAGATCTATTTGTGTGTCCTGAGGAATCCTTCTTAAGGTTTGATGTTTGCCCATAGTTCCTCTTTCTTGCCCCCAAAAAAACCTTCAAGTTTCACGTTTGCCCCCCTCACCCCTTTAAGATGTGCACAGAACAACATCCTCGATGCTTTCCTCAGGAAACCTGGTTGGATGTTTTGCCCCTTCCTCTCTCGTGTTGAACCCTAGGCCTGAATGATTCTTTACAGTCCCTGAAAATTAAAATTGGGTTTGCCCCCTTTCTTGTGGCCAGCTTAGCCTGAATGGGTCAGCAGAACCTGTTGGAGAAACAGCAGAACCATGTTGGCTTTACGGCAAGCATTTGAATTTGGTTGGTTGTGTTTGGTTTCCGAAGGAAAACACATATGGTCAATTCCAAAAACGGCATTTCTGTCCACTCAAACATTCAGATGCAAAATCCATTGTGCAAGGCAATATTCATCCATAGTTTGTTTGTTTTTTCCCGGCCTTTTGAGGTCTGATTGGAGCCAGATCATCCCCCCATCCCACCACCCCCACCATGTTGGGTCAAATGGCCAGCAGTGCCCCTGAGTTGGGTTTACATCACTAGGTTGTAGAAGATACGGAAGGTACAAACAGCCACCTTGATCGCTGGACTTGCATTTTTGTCGGTAAACCACCATCCTTGATAGCAAATATACTTTTACCCTGACTCTGACCCTGGCAAACATCAATAAATTGTATGTTTCAAAAGAGAACCCAAAACGATGGTGTTTCTGTTGGGATTGAAAAAGGTACCCTTTGAAGACCTATCAGTGGTCCAAGTGCTTTCTGGGCAGGTGCCGTGTTCTCTTTTACTCTGAGACCCCCCTCCCAAAGACCATCCCCAAAGGTCGGGCGAATGCCAAGCTTCCACGGCAACCTTGATCGCTTTGATGGACCCTGCAAATGAGTTGAGAGCTGCCTCAGCAACTTTGATGCTGGCCGCACACTCCTCCTTCAAAAGCGGGTCCTGCTCGATGTGCGCACTGTCCCCTTTCGCATACAGGGCTTCCATGTGCCCCTTCACGTTCTGCAGGGCATCCTTGCTTTTGGTCAGCTCGCTGGAGTAGCCCTTCCTCATGTCACCCGTCCTTGGTTCACAAGCTGAATTTTGTCAGGGTTCATTTTGACCGGCTGGGTTTATTTTGATCGGCTTTTGAGGGTGCCAGGATTCATACAATTTGAGTTGCTAGCACATCTGGTTAACATGATGCAAGGCACAGGTTCGCCTGGGCAAGCTTGTTTTCCCAGCACACAATCTCCGTGAGCTTGCTGCTGCAAACTTGGATCTTTCCAGACAGTTGCTTGCTGACTGTAGCTGGTGTTTTTGCCTTGGCCTTTGCTTTCGGCTTCGGCGCAGGTGTTGGCTGCGGCTCCGGCGGGCCAGGAACTCCAGAGGCGGATGCAGGCGGATCCGTCGAACCGGGCCAACCAGAGCTTGGCTTCAAATTCCCGATCATGGCTGGCCTAAGATCACAGGGAGTTTCAGTTTAGACCAACTAATGTCAGTCCATGCATAACCCCCCTAAAGGTCCAAGTGTCCTTTATGGATAGTCATCCTTCCAAAAGGTGGACTCCCAAAAGGTGGAGGAGGGATTGAAGTACTCATATCCAAATACCTGGGTCCCCCTCAAGACCTCATGAAATGAGACAAGGGGCGCCACGGCTTGGGTCTGTTGCTGGTTAAGCTGGTTACTTGCAGAGAAGATGGCCTCCGTTTTGTCACTCTCCTCATCTTCAAACTCCAGGGCATCGAAGACACGGAAGAGCTGGTGCTCCTGAGAAAATCTGCTGAGGAACGCATTCTCGTTTATCCACATAAGACACAAATGGCCTCCTGGCCAAGAAATGGAGTCTGGTTCGATCGAGGGGGCCATTGGCCATTGCAAACAAATCGCGGCTTAGCATGCATGCTGTTGTCGTTTGATAAAGCTTCTATTTAGAAACCCTCGAGCTCAATGGTTCACATTGTTCTTTGGAAAAGGGAGTTGGCAAATAGGATTTGGGAAACCAGGGCAATCCCACATCCCCCTTTAAACATATAGATGCCTCATCCATCAATAGAAGAAACAGGCTCCTCTGATTCAGGCAGGTCCGGATGCGCAAGGACCCAGGGTTTCTCGTCAGGGCCCTTCTTCGCCTGGAGATCCAGCTTCCTCTCCCTAATGTCCACCGCCAGGGCCACCCCAAACGTCGCTTTGAGCTCCGCAAACGTTTTCATCACCATCCTCCCCCGCCGCTTCTGTTCGAAGGTCTTCACAGAATTCAAGAAGAGCGCACTTTGAAGCCAGTTTTCTTTCGACTGAAGCCAGTCTTCATAGAGCTTGCCAATAGTGGCACGATCTTAGTGCAACAGGGTTCTGACTTAAAAGCGCTTTTTGTCTTCTTGGCTCATAAATTAATTCAAAGTGAAGCCAATCAAGCCGGGACACTGTACCGCTTGCCCTTAGCAGCCTCCACCACCACACTGGGGCAGGTCGGGCCTTGGTGGCCCAAGAACATGAGTTCAAGGAATATTTTTTGTGGGCCCGGGAAAAAACGTGTGTTAACCAAAGGCATTTGAGCCCTGTAGCCCTTCGACCAATTTATAATTTGTTTCTTTGGGCCAAGCAACTGTCAAAGGATCGGTTGAAGCGCATCCGAGCATTGTGCCGCAAGCGCTTGTGCTGCTCCTCGAGGGTCTCCAATTTGCCGTTCGGGCCCACGTACAGGATGCTGCCATCTGCTTGGAGCACGCCTCCATCTTGCTCAGATCTCAGCACCTGCCCGAAGCCACGGGAACGAAGCCACGGGAATGCAGTGTCCGGTCCGAGGGTATAACCTTGACAACGATGGTATCACATTTAATTTGGCTTGTTCCCAAATCGATGTTTCAATGGGCCAAAAAGGTCTCCGATGCAGAACGATAGGATGTCCACTCGAGATCAACGGAACCGGCCAACTGCTAAAACACTTTCGATTTTTTGGCGAGGGCCCGAAAGGTACCAGTATGTTCTTTGCCCGAAACAGGAATATGTTAACCCCTGGACAACCCCAAAAAGCGGAAGACAATACTCCAGCCCTTGAAACCAGTTTAAACCGGGTTCCCTGGAATGGATTCATTGAAAAGACCTTTCAGTCAATGGACACTGCATATCAATGCGCAAATATACATATATATATATATATACATATGTACATGTATAATGGATATATATATATATATATACATATGATATATATATATATATATACATATGTACATGTATAATGGATATATATATATATATATGTATATATGATATATATATATATATATATACATATGTACATGTATAATGGATAATAATATATATATATATATGATATATATATATATATATATATATGCAGTCGTGGGTGTATGTGTGTGTGCTATCCTTTCACCAATCCCTTCTTTTTGTGAAGGAGGGGCGTGCTTCTGACCAAAGACGAGTGGATGATGATGGGCGCTTTCTCCTCGACCTGAATGGCGTGACGGAGAAACAGATGAAAGGTCATTGGCGAACCGATCAGAGATCGACGAGACATCAGTCCGCAGGTCAGCTGCCTGTCAGCTAGCTCTGCAATCGAAGATTGATACGACAATCTGCAGGCCGTTACCTGCCTGCACGTGTCCCGGAACATCAATGCGACAAGCCGGGCGTCTTCAAGCTCCAACTACCACTGATGTGTGTGTGTGTGTATGCATGTAACTATTAATACGCAAAGAGAGCACAATATGATGCACATGTGATAGTCTATACACGTCACAACCCCTTATAAAACATGTACTGAGCATCTGACAAATGAAACTAGACCCCCCAACTCGAAAGTACTAAGTTCAAACGGGGAACTCTTCAGGGTTAACCGATGCGATGACTGTGATGCGATTTTAGATCGCCCTGGTTCCTTCTTCGGGGTGGAGGGGGGACCAAACTGGTTTCTTATTTGGCCGACCCTGATGCGTTTAAAGGGGGGGGTTGGATCGCCCTTTTCTTGAGGGTGGACCTCGGTGCTTTTAAGGCTTTGGGGTGATTTCGGATCGCCCTGGTTTCTTTTTTGGGCTGGACCCTGATGCTCTCATGGTGGATTTTCAATCGCCCTGGTTTCTTTGGGGTAGACCCCAAAAAGAACCAGCATGCAAAATCCCACCTCAAAGAATATGACTCCAACTGCAAGCTAGTCTTCGAAAAAAAGGGATACCTCAAAACACAGACTGCAAATTTGCTGTTGCACCTGGACTACACCTGCTGTACAAACCCCATCCCTGACAATGCCTAGGGCCGGGATTTGTTGGAGGATACGTTTGGGCCAAATGGAAAAGAACCACCAATTGGATAGATTCTAATGCGCACAGCCCGTGCGATTTGAAACAATGCAGATTCCGGGATTTTTGGTACTCCACTATATCAACCCAACGATGCCTCCAGCTGTGTGGTGTCCTTCCTCTGCAGAACAGCCTTGGCAGCATCAATCTGCATCGCCGGCACCGACGCAGGCACTGCGGCAACAGCAGTGGCCTCCTCCGCTGGCCCTGCGTCTGGAAGAGGCGCCTGGAGAAGGGGCAGGGGCACCAGACCAGGGGCTGAACACTTTCTCAAATTCAAAATATATGTGTTTGGTTCCATTCATGCTGCAGCGGAGCCCTTGTTCATTTCAACCGATGTTGGCACACTAAAGCCATCGATCCACGACAACTCCAAAGAAACCTTTAAAGAGAAAATAATGGGCCCGGGTGGATTTAAAGTGCGCAATGCTCCATCATGCTCCAGCCCAACAGGCGCTTAAACAGTTTGTTTTTCACTGCTGCTTCCAACATAACCTAGTCACAAGTGCAACTGTTGTAGTGATTTCAACCCTTGCACATCCCACCCAAGCGTGTTGTGAAGAGATCGGTCCAGTAAGGGGAGGGCAACTTATCAAGAATGCAGTACTAGTGTTTAGTCAGCAACGCACTACAGCCTGCCCATTCACCAAGCCGTCCCATATCCAAAAAGCAAAACGATCCTACGCGCAAGAACGTCTCGAGCACAGTGCCTTGATCTGGGCTTCCAGCAAGCTCATCATGGCAGACTTGGCCTCACTGTCCGGCAGCATACGGATCTTCTCGAAGGCCGCTTGACGTGGGCTCGGAGGGCTCATAGCTCCGGATGGGGCCAGATCAGGCTCCTCCACGGTCAGGCTTGCAGTTGGCTCCTCCACGCTCAGGCTTGCAGTTGGCCCCTCCACGCTCAGGCTTGCAGTTGGCTCCTCCACGCTCAGGCCAGTTGGCTCCTCCACGCTCAGGCTTGGTGTTGGCTCCTCCACACTCAGGCTTGGTGTTGGCTGGTCCGGCTCAAAAAGCGCTTCCAACTCACCCATAAACTCGAGCTCCTCGGCGTTCTCAGGCTCAGGGTCAGGGCACCCTGTGTCACGATGGTAGGCCACTATGGCCTTGCGCGCCAGCTTCTCCACCTGCAAGCCAATCTTCTCGATCATGCTCTTCACCTTCGCATTGCCTTCGGTCTCCTCCGCGACAATATCTCCCATTTTCTTATCCTCCCACTCCTCGAGGCCTCGCAGCTTTTCCGCAAGATCTTCCGGATTTAGGCGCTGCAGGCTCAGCCTGCACTTCATCTTGGCCACCGCGTTCTGCATGGTCGTGAGTTTTCTCTCATTCTCCCCGCTGAGGCGCTGTAGCTCTTGCTGCTGCTTCGCGAGGTCCTGCTTGAGCATCCAAGTCTCGTGAGCCTCAGCCCCAAGCTCAGCGTCAGCCACGTCAAAGCCTTTGCCAGCCATGCCCACCTTCTCGATCCAGCCGTGCACCTCCTTCTCAATGGCCGGCCACACATCGGGCCCCTCCATGAGCAACAACGGGATCAAGCTCTGCCACAATGCCAGCTGCTCCCCCCCGAGCTCCATGTCCAGCAAGTCATCACGGGAGGGCGTTTGCCCAAGACGAAGAGTGGTCATCGTGTCTGGCCTGCCGAAGCTGCGGGGTTGTGATCCTCAGCACATGCAGACATGGGCATGGGGATTCAGCCCCCTGCGAAAAAGCCAAGGCAAACAAATAACCGCCTGGAGCCAGGTTTGCAAATCGATCACTTGCAACTTGATTTTGAAAGCGATATACAATTTCTGATGGTGCCTCCAATCGATCTGGCAATCTACACTGTGACTAAGACCCAGGGCTCTGTGGTTGACCCTTGCAGCCCTGTAGGGTTTCTCCAGAAAAGGCAGGAAACAGTTTTGTTTGTTGGGGTTTAGGTGCTGGGAAGCCCTTTCTTGCCAAGAAGCCAGTCAACTGGGAATCCCACCTGGTCGGCTTGGTGTAGGCTTCCATTCCTGGGCAAAGGGTGAAGGTTGCGAATTGCAGTCCATTCAATTGCAAGAGGGTCGAATAGGCTGAGAACGCGTTTACACTTGCAAGTTTCACATGTGCTGATTTTCATATATATATATAATATATATGTATTATATATGTTATTGTATGCACTTGCATGTCACGCATGTGAGATGAACACATCCGCCTTCCTCACTCCCAACCAAGCCGCGCGAGGCCAACTCCTGGGAGTCGTTCTGCTCAGCAGGATCCGCTGCAGGAGCATCCGGCAAAGGCACCTAGGATGCTGGGTCGGTAGGCGTACCCTTTTGAATCCCATTCAATTTTATAGGCCCTTTATTTTTCCAACCTCGACATCTCAACCGGGGACCACCTGACTTTGACCACACTGTGCTTAGAATGTGTGGGTACGTCCAAAGAGGGGCTTTCAGATGTAAAGTTGCCAGCCAAAGTCCCATGTTTCAATCAAGGCGCCAGATCTGGAGCCAGCACTTCTGGCGCCTGTGCATCCAACCCAGCAGCACCATTCCCAGTGCCTCGGATCGTCAGCAAGCACTCCAACTTGTACCAGTCTAGATGTGCAACTTTAAAGTTGCATTCAGGTTTTGTCCGGCCTTATTCCCCAACAGCTGAAAGCTTTGGGGTCTCAGCAGATAGATCTGGGGTGGTCCAGGGTTCCACAAGGGTTCCACAAGGGTTCCACAAGAGTTCCACAAGGGTTACACAAGATTTCTACAAGGGTTCCACAAGGGTACGGTTACACAAGGGTTCCACAAGGGTGACACCAGGTTTCCACCAGGTTCCGCGAGGGCTGTGGGGGGGTGCAAGCACTACTAACAAGAGCACCGCCTGTTGGGGATATCACCAGAGCTTATTTTCAGGTCTTAATTGCAGGATCTAGAAACATATGGGTCCTCCATGCTTCGTCAACTCCTCCAACACATCCTCAACATGTTTTGTGGTTGGACTCACAAGTTGGTCAATCAGATTTGGAACCTGTCCCTAACAAATTATTCAAGGCGCCCTTCATGCCAGCAGTGCTGTTCTCCTTGTCAGCAGTGTCGCAAGTCTCCTGAATGGTCTCCGGCTCTGGCACGCTTTCCAGCACCGTTGTCACCTCTGCCGGTCGGTCCCCTGTCTCCTCAGCGATGTTGGCGGCGCATGTCTTCTCCTCCTTGGTGTTTGGGATGAGCGGTCGGTCCCCTGTCTCCTCAGCATTGGCGGCGCATGTCTTGTCCTCCTTGGTGTCTGCAATGGAGGGTGTCAGCGGTCGGCCCCCTGTCTCCTCAGCGTTGTTGGCGCATGTCCTGGCCTTCTTCGCGTCTGGGATGAGCAGCGTCAGTGGTCGGTCCCCAGTCTCCTCAGCGTTGGCAGCGCATGTCTTGTCCTTCTTCGCGTCTGGGAGGCTGAGCAGCGTCACTGTGCGGTCCCCAGTCTCCTCAGCGTTGGCGGCGCATGTCTTGTCCTTCTTCGCATCTGGGAGGCTAAGCAGCGTCACTGTTCGGTCCCCTGTCTCCTCAGCCGTGTCGGCGCATGTCTTGGCCTTCTTGGCGTCTGGGCTGTTGATCGGCGTCGCCTCTGTGGTCGTGGAAGCAGAGGCTCCCTCATGTGTACTGTTCGTGTCCTCCAGCACAAGCACGTCATCGCGCTGTCTTCTCCTGGTAGGTGTCGCCGGCAGCCGCTTCAAGGGCTGAGTTCCGGAGATGGCTCCTTAGATGTACACATTTAGAACATTTGTATACACATGTCGCAATGCAGAGCTTTAAAAATCGTGTTTTAGCTGAAACAAGTGTCCCCGTCGATTGGCCAACCGTTGTTCAATGCACATCATCTCCTTTGCAAAGAACTCCTCCAGCGACTTCTTTGGGTCAGGAGCCTTGCATGGGCACGCTCGGGGCCCAAGTGCTGACAGTTGATGCGCTCGGGGCCCAAGTGCTGGGGTTTGGGAGCAAGTTGGGCTCTAAATTCGGCCTCCCCATGAAAAAACACATATCTATTGCCGGCACGTAGCTTCCTCCTGCGTGCTCGGACGATCTTGAGGCGCTCGGCGTCGGAAAGCCGGTCGCATGTTGGCCTGGAAGATCGCTAGAAATAAAACTAACGCAAAGTAACGCAAAGTAACGCAAAAGTAACGCTCAGCTTGTCATGAGCACGGACTTTGAACGCAAAGTAACGCCAAAGTAACGCACGCCCCTGTACTATGATGTGTTGCGAAATCAAGCATTGAAGTCACAGTGTGCACACTTTCAAGAGACACTTTAAGCCCTTGCAGCTAAGTTCCCCCGAATCGACTCCCATTTTGTGGCGTTTTAAGGGCCCAACCCCACACACAGTTGTACAGGGTGTTGCAGGTTGACACCCCAAAGTGCTCAATGGGTTTCATTCTTTAAATGCAGGGGAAGTATAAGCACCACTTGAACAAAAGGACATTCTGGGCACCATGGGCCATCCAACAACCCAGTTTCAAGGCGAAAAGTTTGAATGCTTCACAGGTTTCAGCCATTTCCACTAGGCAGGGAAGTCCAGGAACGCTTGCAACATTGTACAAGGCACATCGACAATTCAAGGGATCAGCCTCAAACTTGTATCCACTTCCATCTTACTGCAACACCTGCTCAATTGGTCCAGCACTCCAACAATTCCAAGTACATTCTAAATTTACGGATGTGTATGAAGGGTCAAAATCGGGTCACAAACAGTTGCACAAGACTCAATTGTGCTTGCAAATTTATTGTTTGGTCCATTCAAAGGCATTGCATTCAAGAGGGATATTGTCCATTTCCTAGGAATCACCGGACAACGGATGATAGTGGCGGCTGAGCAGTTGAAGCTGTTTCACACCTGCGCCCCATTTTCAAGTTTTCTGTTCTTATGTGTCTGGAATCAGCGCATGCGCAACTTGCTACGTTCGGAGACACGAGACCCTGCAATGGCTGCTGGAAACCAGGTGAGAGTACGGATGATGCATCCCACCTCCCCCCATGCGAATGCATGCTGCAAGACCCTCACATGGGCGCGGGCAAGACGTTGCCACTCATCGGTGCTGAAGAACCAGTACTCCGAACAAAGGGATAAGCTTGCCATATTTCCGAAGAACTCGATTGCCGAGAACTTGAATGACGCGAGGTGTCTAAATTGAGACCCTCGTGCCTGGCCTCCATCTTCGACTCCAAGCGCAAGCTGGCCGCTCTCGCAAAAGAGCTTTCAGCCAGTACCCGCGTCAATAAATGGTTCCAGTTCCAGTACCGGTACCAGGGGTCAAAGCCAGCACAACTAGGCAAGGGCCTCCCTTTTTAGCTCACAATAGCACAAGCCTGGACCAAACCCGTTTCGAGCCCTTTTGACGAATGATCAATCAGGCGCAGGGTTCTAAATCGATCCAGATCTGCATGATTAATTATTTTCCAAAATCCTCGGCCTAGGGGCAAACAATTTCATCCAGTGGTCCATTGTCAATCCGATTGTCAATCCCAAATTTGACAGGGTGCAGTTGTCACTTTGAGGATACCTTTTGAGGCAGTATCCCTTTTTTTCGGGTCACCGAAGTCTACTGGGAGTCCGCATGATGAAGCTCGACACTTGCACTTCATAAAGCTTGCGAGGGGCTATCACGACGATCAATTTTGCAACGAACATGCCCAGATCTTATGTGATGATTCCGAATTTCAGCAGGTGCGTAGGGCCTCCGGCAGCCACGCATGAAATTTCACTGGCCATGCAAATATTCGGCAGCCAAACTGACCAGTGTGCTGCAAGAAGTGTTCAAGCTAGTACTTATGGGTTCCAATGTCGCAGTTGCATGCGCAATATGTACTTAACGTTAGAGGGCTTCCTCCCTTCGAATTCGGGATCCAGGTTTTGTCCATCCACGTGTTTAAAGTGCATGTCCTGTGATCAGGCCACCATGCTAGCATTTACACTTCCTGCATTTGTTGCCAGCGATTGCGTACGGCTTCAAAAACTGCCTTACTAGGCCGAATCTGAAAAGGGATCAATGGGTCAGGCACCAGGTCGCCCTTGGCAACAGCCCGCCCCATCAAATCAACAAATGGTTCCAACTGGGCGTGCTCCCAATCAGACGGGGGCTCCTGGGACTCTCGATCACAGCATGTTGCAATTGAGATGTAACAACGTCAGCTTAAGTTCACGGGGGTTTCAAAGGTGGTTTGATGTGGTTTGGGGAGATACCGATAAAGTCAAATGGGACGCGTTTTGCCCTCCCCCAGATCTTCCCGTGCCAATCACGCCAGCCCTACCCCCAGGGCCCCACCCCCGGAGCCCCAAAAAACAATTCGATCGATTGGTTTAGAAAAGCTGCTGGGGGCAATTTTGAGTTTCCATTTGCTTTTTGATTTTGTAAAACTGGGGCCCCTCTTTTGAGAGTTTTGTTGGGTGTCTATCTTTTAACATCTTCCAACTCAAGATTAATCTTGGGCTTTCATAGGATTTACGACGCAAGTGATTTGGGGGGCTGCGGATTCAAGAGAATTAAGCTTCTCCCATAAACCAACGAAAGCTGGGAAGGGAACATTCGATTCTAGCAATCGACTTCGTTCATGACCTTCTCAAAATACTAGACCCTTTTCACCGGCCCATCCTTGACCCCCGAATCTTGAAGAATCCTGGTAGCCACCGCTCAGCACACGAGCAAGGTCCGGCGTGGGAGGCGATGTAGCCTGCAGGGAGCTCAGCCAGGAGCAGGGCGGACTGGTTGCAGGGTGATGTTTTAAATATCAGTTTGAACGAAATATGGTATAATGCCGATGAAGCACCATCCAAGCCAAATGTCGTTGAGCAACTTCCTGTCCAAACCGGGCCGGATAGCATTGCGAGCTCCGCAGGTCTTTCCCCCCACACCTTAGCTAAACACGCACGTGTAAGGGAATGCAACACCGGCCAGCTTATTTGACCCGATCGCTCTGGCCTATTTGGGCTTTTCTGAGACATCGCCAACAAAAAAGATTTCGGGATTTCGCAATGTAGCTTTTGGAGTTTGTCTCGAGCTTATAACTGACCAAGTGGGCTGCATGCACTGCATTCAGTACTTCGTTTGCACAGCTGCATTGTTTGAGTCTCCCAGTTAGCCCAACTCTTGAACTGATCCCTAGGGGCTGGACATTTAAGGATGCAACACCAACGGCCAGCGGGCAAAAACGCAAGCCAGGGATCACTTGCACCTTTCGCTTCCCATCTTTCCAAATCACCTTTTGCTTGGTCATCTCAAACTTGCTGATGTGGCACTTCTCCTTCAGCTCCTGCCTTTTCTCCTTGGACAAGCCCTGCTCCATCGAAGACATCCACCCCCTAGGCTGAAGGCGGACGTTTACGTTTGTGTTGTGTGGCATGCGCCGGAACTTTCCTAGAATTCAACCCTGTAATTTTATAATAGATCGGTTTCGCGGCCAGCTACGGCCAATGATGCGGCGGCTAACGAGATGCTGACGGAGTTCAGAGGATACCTCCGGCCAAGTGCCTTGTGCCTGGTGTGGCGCCGTAAGAACGACGCTTGGAACCGTTCGCGAGCTACATGAGCCAGAAATGCGGCAGCGCCTTTCTCGGCGTACGGCCTCCTGCGGAGCAAGGTGAGGGAGTGCGAGAACTCTGAAGCGTCTGAGCACCGATGAGATATCGGTGATCTCATTTGATGAAGGCTGTGATAGCCGAAGTGGACGCAGCTGCCTGCGGTTGATCGCTGCTTCAAGCCTTTGTCAATTCCCCCCAAAACAGAAAGTGACCTTGGACTCAGAGCTTTTTAGGATCTGTTTGCCCGACTGAAGTGTATGGCGATTCCAGTTGCATTGTCAACCAACGATTTCAACTGATTCAAAATAGGGCCCCGGCTGTTTTCTTTTCCAAGGGACTTCTTACCGGCTTGGTCCACGGAAGAAACGAACCCTCAACCTGCAACTCTTGAAAGGGTCCAGGTCAAGGGTCCCAAGGAGCTTGAGGGTGTGAGAATCCGGCTGTTTGTTTTCAAGTGGTCCTTGTGTGGTTCGATTTAAATCCACGCCGCAAATTTCAGAATGCATCCGATCTTGAGGATCCTTGCTTGCAGGTTTCCTTTAACCCAAAACCAAGCGGCCTCACCAAATTCTCAACCCTGCAAGTGAAACTCTTTGAAGACCGTTTTGCTGGGGTGAATAGGACCTGAACAATAAATCATCATACATATTAATTGGAAAAGATCTTGGATTCCTGATCCAGTACCTTGCAAGTATCCCATTGAGAATTTAAGGCTTTCTGTGGGAAAGTGCCAGAAAGGTTTTGTTCTGTCTGGAAAGTCTAGCAGGGGCACATTTCATCAGGGACTCTTTTTTTCCACCACATGATCTTAAGTGGCAGGAACAGGCGGATCCATTGCGCGTTGAACTGCAGGGACATCCCGTCAACCAAGTTGGTTTCGAGGGCAGCTAATGATTTATTGAGAGATTCACTGTGCATGGTTGCCAGGCAGTACAATCATCAGGCTACCCTACCAGCACTATCCACAGACAAAACAAACTTTTGTACAAGGCATACGGGGAAGTGAAAGCCGACTCATTTGCTGTTAACGTTTGAATTCATTGGGGGCAACGCAAATGTCCGTACACTTCGTTTTGAGCACCCGGCGTGTTCCCGAGGCCCACTTGCGGCTTTGGCGTCATTGCCCCCCAGCTGCCCATCCACCTCGCAGTCAGGACGGGCACGTGGTTGCTCACCCACCCCATGCAATTCAATGGCAGTTTCTTATTAATTAGCCGTTGACAACTTTTCAGTATTGGACCCTGAGCAGCCCACCAGTGAATGGTAACTGCTCGAAGTTCCGGAATCTTCATGACCGATTGGATGTAAGGCCAATAAACCACAGCGGAGCGTGCCGGATTCTCAAGAAAGAATGACACGCTTCGAGAAACTGCCAAAAGAATCAATAATGTGCAGCGGCATGCTACTGCATTTCCCATAACCACAAATCGATGCCGTTGATCTCCAAATGGGGCTTGAGGACATCGCTGGTGAACACTCGAAGATAAGAAGATGAAAGAGTTGCATGGTACAGCGGTCACCAAGAGTCCTGAAACTTGGAGTCGCAGGATTACCTGCACGGCTCGTAGGAACCCGAGATAGCCAAGCAGATCTTCCAAGACCGGCTCACGGGACACGTCGTAGCCTTCCCTCAGTAGCGAATGGATGGGTCTCTTCGTTCATGCCTAATTGTTCATTAATAAACTGGTACCGGTCCTTTTAAATTGTGTGCACAGCTGGCCATAGCTTTTCAACAAGAACTCACCGATGGTTTGATTGAAGTAAATCTATGTCCGATATCGAGGGCCGCGTGTGGTGCTGCTCCCGCAGTTTAGCAGGAAACTCCTATTAACCCTGGATGCTTTCGAAAGTTTATTGCCCCCTTTTGGCCCCATAAAAGAACGCACTTCAACCCCGTGGACAAACCTGTCACAATGAGCAATTCTCCTGCGGTGAAAAGGGGAGAAAAACGGCCACCCCAGCTGCTGGGGTGGCCCTTTTTTTGGGGGGGAACAAAGGCAGCCAAATTGCTGAGTTGTTGTATGCAAAGCCACTCCCGCCCCACTCCTCTCCACTCTCCACTCGATAGGGGCTCATTTTAGTGGTCGCTCATCAGTTGCTTACTCATTTAACAATAAACAATTTCAGCACGGCTGGCATGAATGGAACAAACAAACACGGGTTCCTGAGGAAAACCCAAAAGAACTGATTCAATTCCTTGAGAAACCAATCCCTTGCCACCTTCAAGAAAAAGTGAAATGTCAAGAAGATGCCTGGACCCGGAAGTGTGAGGGTACTAATGATTCAAAGCGATTACCCGAAATGGACACCTGGCGTTTGTCCTGTTCAACATGGGGTCAGACTACCGGGACCCTCAGAGTATAAGTACTACTTGCCAACTTGCAAATTGCATGGGTACGTTCTTTCGGGTACGATCGAGACTGGGCTCAGAAGCAGGTTTTTTTTTTTTTTTTTTTTTTTTTTAATAGGCTTCATAGCAACGTTAACCCTAAATACAAAAGTTGTGAAATCCCTGCGTCCCATGCAGGAGAGCAGCGCAGAGGCACCGCAGGCTCCTCGGCTCGGGGGGACAATGACCCTTCAAGAACCGGAGTATCATCGATTCCTTCTCCCAGTTGTTCGCCAACTAAGCCACCTTCCAATCTGCTAAGACTTTCCAAACCAGAAACTGGCGGGGGGCAATGGATTTGTTTGAAGGGTTTGTCATGCTAAAACCTAGACCGAAGGGATTCAAGGGCCCCTTGAAATTTGTCTGGTAGGCTGTCACACTGAATTGCGGCAGTGGCTCTGAAGCCGTGCACCACTGATTGGACACCAGAGAAAATTTCCGCACAACTCAGGTCCTCAATCAACTCAGGCCACGATCCAAGACAATTCAACATCCAAAATGATGGCAAATGGCAAGTAGCAATTTGTTCATGCAAGCGTCTCTTTCAGCAGAAGGCCCCATATTCTGGGAGACAAAGTCCACGAGATGGACACTGGGCGCATCGATATGCCAGCAATGGGGATTGACAGTACACACACACACGGCATATATCAATTGCACCATGTTTTTGCATCCGGGCTGCAAAATTGGTGGAGCACCCAAGCAGAGCAAGACCGCACATTGCAGCTTGCTCAGGTGAACACTTCGGCGATTAGCCATGGTCGCAAACACACTGAGCACTAGCGAGCAAACATTTGAGCCCTCGCATAGGTGCGACCAATCAATAATGCACAACACCTAACATGTGTTCAAGGCTCAAAAGGCAAACCTTTGAGTGTGTCACAATCAAAACCTGGCATCGAAATGGCGGCTTCCCAATTTTTTAGGGGTTATCCCTGACTAACCTTCATCAACCTGGGTTTTGATTGAGGCTCCTCTGCAACTTGCACACTCTACCCGCCCAGCAGATCAGAGGGGGGGAAGCGCGCCTGCGTCTCTGGAAGACGAAGCCCCAGTGCCAGCACCTGGAGCGGGTTCGGTGAATTTTCCATCACAGATATCCCTTTGAACAAATCAAAGCGCTTCCTGCAACCAACCCTTAGGCCCTATAGGGGGTAGCCTGTTTACCCGTTGCTTCCAAGTGCGAGGGTTCAATAGCGATTCAAGCCCTTTTGCACACGGTTTCGAAGTGGAGGGTTTATTCCGCACAAAGAGTACTACACGTTTTGGGAGCAGACCCTTGCACGATGAGGCCCGACGGCCAGTTCCAGCCTTGCAGGCTCACCGTGCGGGGCCCAGAACTGCTCGAGCCTGCGTGGTTGCAAGCTGGCTAGCCGCAATTCGGTGTAATAAGGATTTTGGGCTGACCGGCTGATAGCTGGTTTCTTTGTCTCTGGCCATGCCGTACATGTAAATTTTTGATAGCTACGAAGCTAGACATTCTGCAATTAAATATTGCCACACAGTTGAAATTGCAACCATGTGCGTAAAACATAAAACACTGGCACCCTTCAGGCCCTAGACGACAGTGTGTGAGACACGCCAATTTGTGCTTTTTGGTCAGCTGGTTCTGTAGCCTCGAGCCTCCAAAAACTCAAGAACTGGATCATTTGCGTGATTATGTTCCAATTAATGTGCGCTGACTAGCTGGCCGATGCACATATGACGCTGAACTATACTGCAATTGCCTAAGGCGTGCAGCTCGCACGGATTGAGCCCTTCATGATCGATTTGGAGGCCGGGAATCGCTCGCGTTCTCCTGGCGGGCCCAAATAATCGAAAAGTGAAAGGGTGTGTCCGGGATCCAAACAACGCACACAGAACATTTGATCAAGTGAGAAACGCGCAATTGCCTCGATGACCCACCAGCCAGCAATGACTTTTGCATCTGCCCACCTGCCGTGGCGGACAAGGAGTGTTTTCAGGTCTGAAGCGCTCATGAGCAAAGCACTTTCTTGTACGAGGTTCTCGAGACTTTGACTCAACATAACACAAATCCCCTATCGACCCCTAGGCATATAGGCATTATATTAAGCTTAAGCACATGCCGGGTAGGCGCGGAGCTCGGGTTGTCATACCACGGAATAGTGCTGCCACCCTTCGCGTCGATCTGCAGTCGGTAAGTAGCTAAATCTCTGCACACATGCATGTTCAATGCAACTGTCGTCATGTGTCACACAATTCGCTGCCTTCCAATTCTGCTGCAGGCTTTCAGGCCACAACTCTGTGTCAATAGATGCACCGATGTAAAAGGACTCGCTGTAGAGCACTGCACCAATACTGCTTGCCCCATGAAAGGCCGGCGGAGGCTTCACCGTGAAACTCCTATCCAGAAAGCAGCACACTGACATTTGTCAATGCAGGCCAGAAAAACCGATAATACCTTCATCAATAATTGCGGACAAGGTTCTTGCGAGCGAAGCTGGCGGGGTCTTGTGATGGCAGTGGCAAGTCAGGGATGGCGCATGTGACCAGTTTTTGCAAGCCGGCTTTTGCTTTTCTGCTCCTTTCTTGCGACGCGTCTGTAGTTTGCTGCGCTTTCTGGATTTCTGCAATGTCTTTCATGTCCACCGAGTGGGCAGGTGCTACTTGTACAAGCTGCAGACCTGCATTGTTTGTAGTATCTTGGCTCTTGATGGGCTTCTGGGAGTTCCTGCCCCTGCCCCTGCCCCTGCCTCTGCCTCTGCCTTTGCCTTTGCTGCTGATTTCCTTGCCAGCCTCGATGCTAGCGTTGCTTGGGTCAGGCTCGACTTTGGTTGGCTCACCTTCTGCTGCAGCAAGGGTTTCGCCCGCGGGGGCTGACTTGGCTTTGGGTTTTCTCTGTTTTTTTGGAGGCTTTTGTGCTTTTGCTTCCTTGGCCGCCTTCCTCTTTTGCGTCTTCTCAGCTTGCACTTGCATTTCCTCCTTCATACCACATGCACACTAGCAACTACAATGTAAGCACATTGCATGTGAATCAAGCATGGTGCATCACAGCGTGCACGATTGAAACATGTTGCAATCAGGGAAACAGTCCTCTACTGTAGCCTTCTTCAGTTGAGCTTGCTGCCCAACCATGTCCTCCCTGCCCAATTGGGTTGCTTGTTGCTCCGCAGCAAGCCACTCTGGAAGCTGAGATACTTCCTTGATGAGGGGACCACGTCCAGACACCTACAGGTGGAAATGACAAGTTTGAGTTTCCTAGGACCACCATTTATTGCGAATCTCTGTGTTCCTTCGAATTCAGTTCAATACGTTTCCCTCCTCCAAGTACGGGGTGCGTAGGCAGCAAAAACAATCGGGCTTTGTGTTTTGCTTCGAGAAACCCGTACAGAACCCATATAGTTGGATTTGGGAGTAGCAGGTCCCTCTGATCTTGCAGCGCCGGCCTTGTCAGGCGCCCGTGGCGATGTGGATTCAGCAGCCTGCGCTGCAAAGGCAGAACGCGGTCGCAAGGGGCAGTTGGGAAGCTGGAAACAACTTTCAACCAGTGCCTCGTGCTTTGCAATGTATTCACTGAGCTCTGGCATACTGACGTTGTCGATGTTGCTGCTCTCAGAGGGTGCCTGACCACACGTTTTAAAGGAAAGATCAATCATCTAACCATACAACTGAACAGCTGCCAGGCTGAACGGCAGTTGCCTGCGATGGCGCTAGTTGTAGGCCACCAGGACGGACCTTCGCATAAACAGTTCCAAGGCTCGACCAACAGTTCCAAGGCGCGAACATCCAGCAGTTCATGCATTTGTGGGCATGCAACTTAGTTAGTATCACTGGCCTTGGCAATGGCGCTTGACTGCTCTGCTGGTTCCCCACAACGGACCTGCCATTTGCACGTTCTTGATCCAAACGATCAAACATCGATGATAAACAAACGCACTTAACGGCAGTTGCCTGCACTGGCGGCGCCACTGGTTCCAGCTGTGGGCCCCCAGGATGGACCTTCGAATCAACTGCATTTGCAAAAGGCGAGCTCATCATTAACAGTTGAACAATCAACGACATGATGTTGCAATACAAACATTCAAGCTTCGTGCACGTGCAACTTTGCAGTAAAATGCTGGCTCAGCAAAGGAGGCCTGTGATGGCACTGCTTCTGGCAATAGGGCCCCAGGACAGACCTTCAAAACAGCAGCACAATCAAACAATTCAATTAGTGTTCAACTACGACTATGATATCGATGATGAACAAGCGCACTGGCCTTGGCGGTGGCAGTTGATGTCGATGGCTGTGGGCCCCCAGGAAGGACCTTCCAGTCAACAGCTCAACTGGCGTTTTAACAATCGGCTCTTCAACATCCAGTTGCAACAATGGAGGCCTGTGATGGCACTGGCTCCAGCAGTGTGCTCTCAGGAGGCGCCTCCCGCTCCACGTTTCAATTCTTGGTCGATGTTTGCAAATCCAACTTGATCCCACAATTCAAACATGACGTGAGCGCAATATCAGCTGACCCGCCTTACAGGCAGATCCCGGTTCCAGTCGTAGGCTTCCAGGACGGACCTTCAACTTTCAACAGTTCCAAAGCTCGTGATGAATTGACACTTGAGAATCAGTTTAAGGTAGTACACGCTGCCATGCGCAAAGTTATCATGATCGGTGGACGCGCTGGTGGCCTCATCGATGGCAGCTCCGTGTACTGAGCTTTCAAGATGAAGCCCCTGGTCAACAATTCCAAACTTGATCCGCACTTGGACATCCAATTTGAACTTTGCTTTAACACATCCACCCAAACAATATAAAGATGTGGGTGTGTACAATTTGTCAGCGGACCAGCCTTGGCAATGGCAGTTCCTTGTGCTGGCACCAGGCTTTCAGGATGGACCTGCAACCCATGCCAAGAAACACTCCGATTAATCTCAATTGACATTCCAACATCCATGCGGATTGCAGGTGAGATCTGTTGGCTATGGCCTTTGTGTCATCTTGTGGATCAGGACTTTGCACATTCCCTTTCAGCTTTTTGGCCTGGCAGCTGCCAGGGCTCTAAATTTATTGGGGTTGTACTAACAACAAGCTCATCTATCTGATCTATATCAAGATCCGATCAATGATCAACTAGCACCGGCAAATAATGAGCTGACACTTTGCAAATTCGGGCAATAGGCTCACATACTGGCAACAATGTAGCGATGTCAATGTGCATTCATGATCATGAAGCATACACTGAATTCGAAGGCAAGGGCCTTCTCAGGGCGGTGCTTTGGATCCTGGCTTGCCTCCTCAGCCTGCACGCTGCAGTGCACCGACCAGTTAATTGCAAAATCGATTTTGAAAACGAGCTGTGCAGGGTTTGAATGTACATGTACTCCGAGAGAAAAAGCTATATTCAATGTTCGTGCAGTCATGCAATATTGCATGCCCACTGGCCATCGACACGTGCCTGCGCCCGCTTGGAGGCGTCCTCTTTGTTGCGAGCCAACATCTCCTGCCGACGAGCAGGCGTGTGTAAGGGAGCTGGGAGGGATGAACGAGCCTTGATGAACTCAGCTCTGATGGTGGAAACTATCCGCTTAAGAAGCTGGACCTTGGGACTCCTGGTTCAAATGAACTGCACGCAGCTGAACAATTGCAATATTGGTTGACCGGTTACTGGGCCAGCCTTGCTGAAGTCGTCCGATCCGTTATGCGCACGACATGAGATCCCATCGCACGTAGGCGTGTCGCTTGCACATTTGCCCACTCCTAGCGAAAGCAGTTGCATTTGGAAGTTTAAATGAACCACCTACTAAAGAAAATGCATATCCGCTTTCCTTGATCAGCCCCTTGCCACCTCTCACTCGGTAGTGTTGAGCATGATAGTTGTACGTGCAGCTGAGCAAGATGAAAGCTGCCTGTCATCATTTGTTTCTGGCACTGCCCCATGATTGAGTGGCGAACCTTGTGATGTTGAAGTGCTGGAACCGGACATTGGCCATCACCATTCACAGCATCAATCAAGTACTCCCGAAGAAGGAAGTAGTTGTTGACAAGATCCTCCTCAAGGACCTGCATTTTACAGCCCTGGGGCCTGGAAACTAGAGAGGCAAGGCTACAGGAAGGCTGCAATATTCTGAGGCCAAGGCTACTGACCGCTCCCTGTCACCCCACTGGATGATGTTTCGATCCTGGCAATAAAACAGGAACACCGAGGGCCGATTTGCTGTTCCAAGCTACCCCTGATCCATCTCAAACGTACACACGTGAAGCCTGCAGTGTACAAGGGTCCATTTGGAAGCTACACACTTGCAGCTCATATATATGCTTTGAGCCTAGCATCTGGGTCTGCCATGATTTGTTGACCATGCAACTCCGCATAGAAGCGCAGGCTATCAAAGATGCGTTGGGCGATGTCCTTGGAACATGTCGTGTAGCTGGTTGCGCAGAGCGCATGTATATGATGGCACGCCAGCTTTAAGTACATTCAAGATTCTGACACCTCCAGCTTCAAAGGGGTTACCAGGATGTTCTTTCCATCAACAGCTGACAAAAGGCTCGAGCTCTCAGATGCTGACGAGTCAGCTCTGGCAATTGCCATCGATCGCTTCAGGTGCTCGCTGACTTGATCCGGGGCTGCGCAGAGCACAAAGTGGCACTGCTGTGGCCGGGTTTTGAAGGAAATGCTCACCGGACGTTGCAAAGAGCCCAAACACCTCATGGAACTGACTCATAGTACATATTTGATGTGTCAAACAGAGGACCATCTTCTGATTTTGAGGCACTTAAGCAGTTTGGGAATCTGATCACAGGCTCGTGGCGAAAAAATGTGCACAGCAGGGGGGCTGGCGCACCCCCACGCAAAGCTGCAGCTCGAAGGAGGCCCATGGCAAAAGGTGCCAGCAGGAGTTCCTTGCCTTTCGGGACCTGTGACTTGTTTCACAATCAACAACATGTACATTTTCTATCTAGATGGAATAGGTTTTCCTGGATGCCCTCTGCCAGGATCAAAAATGTGCTGCAGGTACAAGCGAACAGTTTCAGAGCACGGACTCGGCCGATTTTCGAAACCGGGACCTGTCTCCAGAAGAATTCAGGGCAAAACCACGCTGCAGACCCGTTTTCGAAAGTACTTCCTGAGAACGGCTTCGGACCCTAAGGGTGGGTTTGTATGGGATTTTTATGGGATTCGTATGGGATTTTTATGGGTTTCCTTTTTTTTCGCACGCGCCCGGCCTTCCAGAAGCTTTCCAGCAAAGAAAAGCGGGCACACAGCTAGATTGCGCGAGCAGCGAACTGGTTTTGTATGACATTGCGGTAGAACGTCCGAAGGTTTTCGGGCACAAGCACGTACTACGCAACATGTTTGGCTTGGACTGTGCTTCCCATCGAATCAAAGTAAGGTGCTGGAAGACAGTGCGACTTAGCCTGAGGCCAGCTTTGTTGGCATTTGGCTTGTGCGCCGAGCCGAGTAAAGAATGCAAGTGTCACTTTGGGATACTGCCTGATGTTTTAAAAATACAAAAAAGTACCAAGATGAGCATGATGTGTCAATCACGCAGAGCTACTGATGGTCATGTAGTGAGCTGCACACTTGTACATTCAAGTTGGTTGTCCCGCTGCATTGCTGAGTTTTGGTTGACCACGCCCTCGCGTCTACCCCTGCCTTTTGAGCTCCAATCTTGAGGAGCAGGGGGCTATCGCGCACTTGGCGGTACAAAAAAAACCACAAGAGATTCCCAAAAAACATCTAGAAACCCAATATACAATTTGGCAGTGAAAGAAACCTGGCGGCTCCTTTCAACACCTGCGCGAGATCCGGCACCTTTGCTCTGTTCTTCAAACATCCGACATTTCGCTTGCGAAAAGTGCCAAAATAAAGGATGTAAGTGAAATACCAGGTTTTTCCCTGGAAAACCTTTATTTTTCCAAAACTTGCCCAAAAACCAGGTTTTCCCATTTGACCCTTTAAAATTAAAGGTGTTTCGCTTAGAGGGTATATATTGGTTGCGTTGACGCTTAGAATTCCACGTTGAACATTCCAACCCGCGCCTGGGTTCAACTTTGGCGTCGCCGAACCAAAGGCTCAGCACGCCGCCGGGCCTGGGCGGCAGCTGGTGCTGCAGAAGCGTCAGCAGTTGATGGCCCAGCATGTCGCCGCTGCAATGGCACTGAAGCTGGTTGCCATCCAGACCGGCAACCCTCAACTCCATGAAGCGACAGGCAAAGGCGCGCAGCACGGGTGAAGTAACACCCGGACTTGCTTGACCTCTGGTCCTTTGTCGCTCAAGTTTCGCGCAGGCAAACCAGTAGGGAACAACACAATACATATATATATATATATAATATCATCTTCAACCACCGTGATGATCTTGAAAGAGGGCATGTGTGCTGTAAGAAAGCCACCAAGAAAGGTGTGCCCGGCTCTGCAACGGTTTTGGGCAAGGTCTCCAGGGAAATTATTTTAGCTGCCGACAATTGGAGAACTCCTTCATGGGAACATGTCACAACGCGCTGGAGCCACGCAAATGTGGGCCCATGTTTCCTGCATCTGGCACGCACCTTCAGCTAAATTGGCGACACACACACACACACAGAAACAACATGTTTGTATTTCCGCATATGTTGTCTGTATTCACAATGAACATAAGCACTGCATGTCGGCAAACCGGCAGATTCCGCCCTAAGCCGAGCACATCTGCGAATCTAGAAAGCAGTGATAGAAGGGGATCTATCCGAGTTCAAAAAATGAAAGGGCCAACCATCATTTTATCTTTTATGTGTGCCCCAGAAGCATGCTTTCTAGAACGGGGATCCTAGGATTGACCTTTTGCTCGTGGTCGGAGCCAAGTGAGCGCACGCTGCCTGTGAACAACATATTCAATCCACCCTAGCTTAAGCATCCGCTCGGACGGGAAACTGAACGCGTCGTGGCACATGGGTCCAGCAACACTTCGAAGCATCACCCTGTGCACAAGACTTGTCATGCCAATGCCAGCTGTCCCAAGCAAGCAACACTGGATTGCTTTCGTCTGGCAGTGCCACACTTTCCCTGGGCTCATGGCATTGTTGCCAACATCTACGCGGTAAGTCGCGGAAGATTACCTTCGTGAGAGTTCTCGGACCGCCACTTCCATGCATGCATATCCCCACAACATCTTTGGACTTCCTTCGTGTCTGGGCTGCATCGTCAGGTGCGGCAATGTATCGACGAATTCTAATCATACACCGATCTGACAATTGCATAATACGCTCAACCTGAGCTAAGAATTGAATCCCGACGTATAAAGGACCTACATCATTGAGAGAGCGCTTTACCACCAGGCAAGCTCGCCGTAGAACTGGCACAATGCATTGACTCGACAGCCCCCTCCCCTACAAACGGCCGCGGCAGAAATGCGCAGCGGTGAAAGACCTGAACAATCACCAAACTGATCATGGGCACTAGCAATACTTGGCTGAACGTGGGCACTACCCGTGTGGCTGAGTTTGAGGCTAAAGGAGAACCTTCCATTGGTCCATTGACCTCTGGCCGTCTTGCCGGGCACCTCGCAATTTGCTCCCCCAGGTGGCTTTGCTTGTGACTCTGCTAGTCTAACAGGGTCCCTTACATTATACATTTGAACATTGCCTTGTAAACGGAGGTTTCCCCTTATTTTGGTGGAAAAAGCCATGTTTCAAATGGGCAAAATGTATCTTCTAAGGAGCCCTGTCTAAATGCAATCCTGGCTTCGCCGCCCATCATCTGCCGCAGTTGAATGATAGCCTGCGCACAGTCGACTCAACGACTCAACGTGGAGGTGGATTTGTCTCATGGAAACCCAAGATGGTCTCATTACCAGGATTGGCCGAAAAAAGGCCAACCGACGTGTTGGTTGCCACGTGATCCAGAAGGCTCATGAAGTCAGGGGGGCGGTTTTCCTTGTTGGTTGGCCTGTTCAACCCCGGTACACAAAGACAATACCCGTATGCACGATAGATGGCAAACGTGTCCGCTGCCTAAATGAGTTTGTGCATTCGTCGCAGGCAGGCGAAATCGGCAAACTCTGTCTGGGCTTGAAACGCAGTTTGTCATCCAGCAGGCTCCAAGGGTTGTCCATTGGTACCCAACATGGCTCACACAAGGGCACTCCAGGTACAAATGGAAAAGCCACCCACCAACAACCACAACCACAACCACAACAACGACAACCATAACAACCATGACAACCATGACAGCAGAAACAAGAACAACAACAGCAACCCTTGGAGGCTGCTGGATTGTGATCACATCATAAAGGGAATCTTCAAAAGGGCTCACAGAAACGCAGCGTAGCGCTGGCCGGTTCTCATCGCGTCACCCGCAAGCAAGGTTCAAGTGGCCAAGAGCTTTGACATTTGACCCAGAAACCGAACCAACAAAAACAATCTTCAACTTCACGAGCCTATACGGAATCCTGGAGTCATGAACCTTCGGAGCTCGATGTTGCACCTTGCAGGTGAAGTCTTTATCATTTTGTGTGTCACAACCAAAGATGACTTTTGGACATGACACACGCCATGTGGTTCTGAACCGTCGTAGCACTAAGCCTTGGTCCCCTTCAATCTCCTGCAGCTCCAGCCATTCGTCTCCCCATTCGTCATCTTTGCTCTCCACGCCAGGCGGTTGGCCCGGGACCACCGGGCTCGATGACCCGACCTTCGCGGCTACCGCTCAGGCGCCCTTCCATGCGGTCGCACCAGGATCCGACTTTGCGCCAAGTTGTTGCAGCTGGGCGCAGGTCCAGCGCGTCCTTCCGGAACCAGTCCGCGCTTTGGCACGGAGACTCCTTGAATTACTGACCCGCGAAGCAAACTTCGCAGAAAAGATCGACATTGACAAAACTTCGTGGTTCCCTGATCCTGTGCTGCAGGTTGTGGCTGGGAACCAAGTCAAATTGAGAAAGCAAGTCCGCAAACTCATCGAATTGCAACTCTAAGGCTGAATCGGAAACTCCAAGTCTCCCTTCCCGAGTGGATTGGCCAACAGAAAGTCCAAACTGTGTTCTCTTCCAAATTAGCCTTCCTGAAAACTCCACAAACACAGAGAGTGAGATGTAGAAACACATTCGGGCATTTCTTCTTGGCGTTCTTACATGTGTTATTGACATTGAACATTGCCGGGGTCCTTTTTAATGAGCCCGTAGAAACCCCCCCGGTGCTCGTCCACACGACCCGCATCAGCCCTCAGCTGGGTCCCTGGCCTCTTCCTCACTGACGCCTGCGCGGCCAAAGGCCTTGTGGCTCAAGCTTGGCGCGGCCACCGGGAAGAAGACGTCCCGCTTGTCCTCGGAAAAAGCGCCCCCGATTTCCTTCCAAGCACGATCCGCGCGCGCGCGCGGTAGGGGTGGGGCGGTGGGGCTGGGGGGACAAGAGTGACTCCGCAGAAGTGCAGACGCCCTGCGCAAGGAGGTCCTGAACATGGATAAGAAAATTATACACCCAAATATCACATCAAATGTCAGCAAACCAAAGGTCAAAAGGTCAAAGGTCAAGTCAACGTTGGACAGCTCTCTCCTGGGCAACTGAGTGCAGGGACATGTTGTTTCAAAACAAACTGTCAATTGACTTGGCTCTTCAAAATGGAGGCTTGGCTCATTCAACTTGCTATTATCCTGGTTGTGGCCATTGCAGCAAAATGGGAGGAGTTACTCACATCAGGACTCGTTCTGGGGTTTGCCCACAACTCCTCCAGGCTTTTCGTTGCTGGACCCTCTGTAGCATGTTGTTTTGGGACGTCCCAGAAAGGGTATGTTATCTCGACGACATTGCATGTGGGGTGTGGGGTGTGGGGAGTAGCACAATTTCATTTTGTTTGCTCCCAAATGAAACCTTCAGAACACCGTGCTGTGGCGAAAAAAGCTCCAGCCTCCTGATCCGGGCAAATTATGACAATTAGCACACCGAAGTGAGACATGGAATCGTCATGATGGGTCAAATCGCCCATTTTACCCCGCTATCTTTATCCCTTAGCTGCGTCAAACGATGAACCCCGCATGCTGCAGCTGCTGTTTGAACATCGCTAGTTCCCTCTTTATTTTTTTCTCGGCAGCTGCGCGTTTCTATCCATGTTGACTGTGTGCAAACTGGGCGCTGAATTTGGGCGTGTGAAAGAAAGATCCCGTTTGGTGGAAACCATCCTCGAGGCCAGCGAAAGCCTTGGGGCGCTCGCAGACCGGTACCGCCTGGGCGCCCCGGCGCCCAGGTGTGAGGACTCACTGAAGAGATACACGAAGCAGCCGTTGGGCGGGGCCTGGCGACGGATGCCATGGGGTTGCTTTGGGGAAGGCAGAGCCCACCCCATTTTGCGGGGTGCCCCCATTGTGGGATGTCAAGTAATTTCTAGATGTATGTACTTACCGAACACTTTCTCGTGACATTGGCCCATGCTGACATCCAAAAAAAGCCGAGAAGGCAACCCCTTGTGAGGTCGTGCTGGCTTACCCGTGTGAGGTTTTCATGGTCTGTCCATCGACATTTAAGAAACGTCAAATCCATACAATGATGTCATGATCGAAGCTCCTGTTTAGAAAATTGCCTGCAATCGAAAGGCAAATGAGTGGCTTCCGATATCAAGGGTGGGAATGGGGAACATCCTCAGAATCGAACCTTTATAAGAAATCGCTCGCAAAGTCATCTAACAACCATAAATCTGGCCAAATTACTACAATTCCCAAACCATATGTACTGGCAGTCCTCACAAACAAGGGGGGCTCGCTTTACCCGTAGGTGAGCCCAATATAACCTGTGCAAAGTAATATGACAAATTGAACTAATCTCGTCCCCCTATTAATGAATGACCCCCAATAATAATAAATGCAAATCCGGGGCCCGAGACCAGATTTCCACCCCACACAATTGATTTTCCATTGCGCCAATGCTACACCAATACTAAAGTCTGGGAATCCTTATTAGGGGGCACTTTTAGCAAGCTTCCAGCCTCACCTTTCAAAAGGTGGGTTCCTCAATTCCCCAAAAGGTTGCTTCCCCAAAAGCTGGCTTCTCAAAAGGTTGGGTTCTTTTGGTGGGTTCCCCAAAAGGTTGTTCTTGACTCTGTTGTCCCTGGCTGTCCCTGACTCCCTGGCTGGCTGCGTTTGTCACCTGGCTGCGGTCTGTCTGGTCTGGCTGCCTGGGCAGAGCTCTGTCCTGGGTTTGCCCCAACAAACTACGAAACATCCTTTCTGCCTGGCTGTCCCTTTTTTTGTAGGGGTTATGGGGACCCAAACCACACTTACTCCGCCCTGGCTGCCTTGCCTGCCTGGCTAGCTGCACCCAGCTAGGCTGACCTAGCTGTCTCTTGCCTGGCTGGCTCCAAAAGAAGCACTCCCAGCAGTGCAGCTCAAACCAAAAACAAAAAAACAACAACATATGTCAAACAACTGCATATATAATTGTACATATATATATATACACATATTTAACAACACCAAAGGCTGCATTCTTTTGCCAAGGCCTCGCCACTGCATCCAGGCAAAGCCCAAGTGGCTGCCTTGCTGTCTCAGCCCGGTCTTGCCGAGGCTCCTCATCTGCACAAAGTCTGCCAGCCTTTCCTGCTCGCTCGGCTGGGCTAGACGACTTGCAAAACTATGGCTGACTTTGTACTGCCGCCGCAGGTGCTGCTTGGCTGCTGCTTTGCTGCCTGTGGCTGTCTCCATCTTTTTCAGCTCCTGAACTAGGCTAAGCTTGCCGGCTGCGCTGACCTCTGCTCTCTTCTTCCTCCATCTCCAGCCATTGCTGCCGCCCAGATCAGCTGTCTGGTTTGAGTTTTCTGCCTAGCTGTGCCCTGCTGGCTGCCTTCCTATCACTGAATGCATGTCTGGCTGTCTTGAAACCCACACTGCCTTCTCGAGCACTGGACTGTCTAGCAGTCAATCACAAGCTGGCTACCTGACCTGCCTGGCTGCACCCCAAAGTGTTTTTTTTTGATATATATATATATATATATAATTGGGTCCTTTAATTATTGGGGTGTCTCTCAAAAGCAAACATGTCCCCAAAAGCTGTCTAGCTGCGACTGTCTCTCTCCCATAATTACATGCTGGCTAATTAACCTGCCTGGCTGCAAACAAACAACCAGTAAACTGAAAAACAAATAGAATGATACATCAAATTTCCTTATTAAACCGCTTCCTCGCGAAGCTTACAATTCAATCCATTTCCTCCAAATCCTATGTGAACCCTCACATTGTCGGAAAAGCAGAAAAAACCCAACCCCAAAAACCCCAATTAAAAAAAACATGTTTTGGGGGATTTATTTATAATAGGGGGGGGGCGTATTTATTAATAGGGGGAAGAGATTTTTCCAATGGACACACCCAGGAGCAAAATCCATGGACGTGGAAGGCCGCCAAATATGTGCTCAGGGAATATTTGTTGGGGGGTTGCTTGAAGGCAAACAAACAGGAAACCACCCGATTTGCGGGTCGACCATTTTGAAAACTGGTGATGGACTGGCCATTCTTGCTGATGTTTGTCATTATCTCCTCCGCTTCAACCCAGCGTGCCGCCATTTCAACAGTACTTGGCTGCAACCCTCGGTTTCCGAGTCTGGACATCTGCTGCCCGGTAGTTGCGCGAGAGAACATATCATCATGCAAAACAGCTGTAAACTGGAAATAAGAGCCAAGCTAAAGGATCGATTGCTGAGCCTGCTTTGCCCCAAAGGAAGCTAAGGAATTATGGTGGCAGCCCCAAGCAAGCAATGCCCTGAACCTTACCATGCTTCGCAGGATCCAATCCCATCCATCCTCTTCCCCCGAATTGTTTCCTTCTTGGCTTTTCACAATAGAAACATGTGAAGGCGGGCTTGGTTAAGCGGCTGGGATCCTGAGCCTGCAAATACTTGGAACTTGTAACTGAAAATCAGAGGGCAGGCATCAACGAGCCCTGATCCAGTCGCCTGCCTGCCACGGCTCTCCTCCCAACACATCCTGGCAAAAAAATTGGCCAACACTACATGCGCCATGGTCACGACCCCACACGTGGCACATGGTCATGGACGCCCTTTTCATGGTGAACTCCCTTCTAAAGAAGTCACGGCCATTCCTAGCAACCTCGAGTAAGCAGGTTTTTGATCATGGCAAAATTGCTGTTTGCTACCCCTCAAGCGTGTGGTTGTGTTCGTTGCGGCTTTGATGCTGATGTTCTTCGTATCGCTGTACTTGATTGGGAATGGGTTCCCAGTCCCAGTCGAGCGAGCAAAGCCGGTTGGCTCTAGAAGTTTCACATTTGTCTTTCTCTGTGTGTTAGTTCTCTCTTCTTTCTCGTCATCTTGATCTTTCTCGTGTTTCTCATTTTTGTTTATCCTCGTGTTCCTTCCCTTCCTTCTTCTCTGCATCTTCTTTCACCTTCGCTCACCTTGTCTTCCTCTTCCTCTTCCTCTTTATGTTTCTCTTTATTTCTACTGTTAGTTCTCTTGCTCTATCTATCCATCCTTCCATCTATCAACATATATATATATATATCTGTCTGTCTGTCTGTCTGTCTGTCTGTCTGTCTGTCTGTCTGTCCGTCCGTCTCTGTCGGTCTGTCTCTCTCTCTCTCTGTGTATGTCTGCCTGTCTATGTATCTGTGCATGCAAAGGATCTATGTATCGAGAACCCGCTATCGATCTATCTACCGATGTGTCTGACTGGCAATCTCCGCATTTGTTTTTACGTAATTCTCCTACCCATCTTTCTTACTATCTGCCTATCTGTCTACCTTTCTATCTAACTATATATCTGCCCATGTACCTTTGTATCCATGCATCTACCTATCTCTCCATATTTGAAGCAACGCGGTGACAGCAATCATGGGAAAAATAAGTGATGCGTGCGATTGGCAATGGGTCTCATTGTCAGGCTCACTTGTCTGACGTTTCTAGAGCAAGATTGTGGGCTACCTGAAGCTCTAATTCAGTCATGATCAACGGTGCACAGTGGCCACAGTTGTTTACACTCTCATAGTGCTCTTATATTGACCAGGTATCCAAATCCCGCCGTGGGGCACTGATCCCCATCCCCTGAAGCCTTTTGGTGTCCTTTTGAGAAAAACAAAAAAACACTTACATTATCCCCACCCTGCCCCCAAAACCAGCAACCAAACATAGACTCCACCACCATTTCTACCCCCCCCCATCCCAGTTTCCATTTCTCACGGGGAGATCGGGAGAGGCAATCTGCCCAAACTCCATGCTCTCGAAGTACTAAGCGAGTGGAGTCCACAGGGGCATGACATAAAGTTGTCTAGATCTGAAGGGTGAATGGACCTCAATTCAGAAGGATGGTGTTTTGTCCATGTTGGGATAAGATGTCCTTATTACTTCTCCGGGCAAATCGCAAGAATTGACAAGTTGGAAATTGGGAATCCTCAAGTACTGGGGTCGTGACCAGAATGATAGAGAAGCCAAACTGGTCAACAAAAACATGTTTCTTGTTGGCAGGAATCCATCCAAACGAATCTTACTCATTTTCCGAGCTGAATTCAGGGACCCAAACCTTGGGTAAGCTCACAAACCGAGACCTTGAGATCGCTGGGTCAGGTCCCACTTTCTTGGTCTTCTCCCATTCGACTAGGTAACGTGGCCACTGGACAAGGAAAACATGGGGCTCCCAAAAGGTGTTGTGCTCTAGCCTTGCAGTTTGGTCATCGCTTTGAGGATCGCAACTTCGTCTTCCAATGCAGGCATCGCTCTGCCTCATCCATAGCAAACTTGCGGTGTCCTGCGCTTGCCTTGACACTTGGCGGTTGCTATAAATGGAGCATAAACCTCCAAAATGCGGTTTGTTGTTCTTTGTTCATAACCCAACTTGAACCGACCGAGGTTGCAATAATTCCAATGCTGAACTCAGAATTCGATCCCCAAGTGGAGGACACTTTTCATGGCTGAGATCGCTTGTTTTGCCCAGCCCCCCCCCCAACCAGTGCCACAGCCCCACCCCCAGCCTCCCCCTCCGCGCCTTGCAGGGCGGTTGCAGCACCTCCCCCCCGTTGATCCAGCAGAAGAACCTGGCGCCTGCCGCACCCGGGATCCGATGGAGCCGACTGTGAGGGACACAAAAGGGGTGCTGCCGCCAGCATCTGTAGGGTATTTGTAGGGTTCCTTGCCCCTAAAAAGAAGGGTTGAGCATTCTTTGGTCTTTCATGGTTGTTTGAACCCCAGGAGTATGTTGGGGGCTGGGGGCTTGGGCAAATCGCGCTTCTTCGAGTATTTTGTCGTCTCTGGTTCCCCCCACCCCCCCCGCCGGGCGGGTTTTGGAGGTTTTCGTTTCGTTTGTTTGGCGGTTCCAAGATAGGGAGAACGCTTTTTGTGGTGTCGTTTTCAGCCCGAGCACAATGCATCCGCAAATCAAAATCACGCCAAGCATGCCAAACACAAACAACAGAAAGAGAAGATGCCTGTCTGCACCATGGAGTCTGGATGACCCTGTTAAACATGTGCACAGAGGCTTCACCCAAAGGTGCCAGAACAACATGTTTCATGGTCATGGTTCCCAATTCTCTACGTGTGGCTTTTCAAGTGTTCAAGGATGTGCCTCGGCCCATTTTGAGATCTTTCAGTGCATCCTCAGGTTCCTTTTCAGTCACCTTCACCCCCATCCATCCCCACCCCCCCATTCCCAACATCCCCCCCTTCCCCTCCACACCCCCCTCCCCCCCCTCCCCCCTCCCCCCTCCCCCTCCCCCCCCCTCCCCATCACCCCCATCACCCCCATCACCCCCATCACCCCCATCACCCCCATCACCCCCATCACCCCCATCACCCCCAAACTCCCCCTCCTCCTTCCCAGGCCTTTGTCCAAGATGTAGGGCACGGTGACCCGCACCCAGCGCTTCTCCAAGTACACGTTGAACCGCGAGTCCCAGGCTTGGCCCTCCTCAAACTCCAGGCCTTTGCCCAGCGAGATGGCGCACCTCGGGTGAAAAAAAAAGCGAGAAATCCCCCACAAATCGGACGAAGCCGGAGGAACGATAGGCAGTCACCTGCTTAGCCTTATATAATTTATATATATATATACTGGCATATATACATATATAGGGAGTATAACTATGTAGGGCTTATGTAGAAATAGAAGGCTGTATGACTGTGTAGGGTTTATGGCTATATTGAGGGCAACTATATAGGCCTTCTACTTGGGGTGTCCCCTTCAATTGCTGGTTTGGGGTAGGCTTTGCCATTTAGTCTCTACAAGAACCAGAGATTCACATCCAATGCAAGCCACGAGTAGTGGTTTGTTGATCCCGTGCAAAATAAACAACGGGGGATGTGTCAGAATAGGGTATCTCTAAATGCCAAACGTCTTAAAGTCCAAGGGTACGGGGGGGCACTGCAAAAGGGATAAACAGAAATCGGAGGAATTTCGGCTGGGTTTTGATCGGTCTCGGCTAAAAGATGAACAAAGCCAAAAAGAAAGAGGTGGACAAAAAGGAAAGTCCCCCGCAACAAATAAAACCAAAATTGAAACCAAACCCACTGGTTTATGGAGTCTCCCTCTAACACGGAACCCGCCTTCCCGTGCTTAAAACCAGAGGCTGCGGTGGATGCCCCTGCTTTTTTTCTGCAAGTGAAACCACCATGCAGAGCCACAAAGCCATGGTACATCATGGTAAATTCGAGTGTCTCCCTTCTTCCCCTCCTTGGCAACAAGTTCATCCACCGTACCAGCCGTGACCCCTCCCCCCCGGTCCCCCGCGTGTCGAGACACATGGCCACCACCCGCCCGCGCTTGTCGAAGTAGATGTAGCCCCCGTAGGCGAAGAAGGCGCAGCTGGGCGTGCTGATGGAAAAATAGGCCAGGGCCTGGCCCGGCGTTGAGGGGTCTTTGGGGATGGGGAGGGGGGGAGAGACAGGGGTCAACTGGATTCCCCAAATCAACAAACCCATCAATTGGTTGGTTCCTTTTGCGTCTGCCACTTTTGGAGGTCCGAAAAAGGAAAGTTGATTTGGACCGACAAGAAACCTGCAACTTCGAGCAGAAGCCAGGAACGGGACCCGCAAGGACCTTTATGGTAACCTTGTTTTACACCGAATCGGTGAGCTCGCGCCAAAGGTCAAAGAATCGGAGAGTCCTTCAAAAGGCACCCGAGAAGGGCTTCGCATTTCTGATTGGTTTGGGTTTCCCCCGCCCGCGCCTCCAATTTTTGGAAGAAAGCAAAAGGGGTCTGGCAAGCGCCAGGGTCTCAAATACGGGTCGCACGTGTTCCAGCCGACAAACACTCTCACGCCAAAATTCCGAAGAAGTGTAAGTGGATCATTTCTCCAAATGGATTGGGGCCATTTCCGGAAAAACCTTGGAGGTTCGAGCTACGGCAGCATAGTTCCAGATAGCATGGCAGCTTACAACTGCACCCTGATCAGCACGCTGACTGCATCGCCCAAAAACCACCAGCACATCAAACAGCACCCTGACACGCATCCTGACCAGCACCCAAAAGCCCTGCCTGCATCGCCAACCAAGCACCACCAGCAACCGCCCCAAAGCAGCAACAGCACGCGGAACCTTGAGCACGCCACTTACCAGCACCCAAATTGCACCCTGACCAACACCAACAACAGCACCTTCATCGCCAAAGTGCCCCACCTGCAACTGCCGTCTCACCTTGAAAGCATCAAAAAGCACCCTGACCAGCACTTCCGGAAGCGCTTTGACCAACACTCACAACAGCATCAAGGCTGCATTTCAAAACGTGCAATGCCAGTAGCCGCCACAGCACTTTAAGCACCCGGACCAGCACCCAAGATAGCACCCTGACCAGCACCCACAACAACGCCCTGACTGCATCGCAAAACAGACGCTGCCAGCAACCACCAAAGTACCTTGAGCGCACCCCAAACAGAATCTGCAGCAACGCCTGAACTCGCAAATCAGCGTGACACTCTTTCGAAAACAAGCACTGCCAGCAACCACACCAAACAGCCTCAACTCGCAAAACGGCCTGCCCCTGCCAGCAACCACCCCAAACAGCACCCTGACCAGCATCCGCAGCAACGCCTGGCAAAACAGTCTGCCCCTCTTTAGAAAATAGGCACCGCCAGCAATGACCCAGCATCTGCACCAACGCCTGAACTCGCAAAACAGCCTGCCCCTCTTTAGCAAAGAGGCACTGCCAACAACCATTCGAAGCAGCACCCTGACTAGCATCTGCAGCAACGCCCGAACGTGCAAAACAGCCTAGCCCCTACATACCTGGACCAACCAAGGGCTCTTTTTTTGCGACTCTCTGCAAAAATCCGTGCATTTCCTTGAAATCCATACATTTGAGCAAAAACTGTACTTTTCTTGCAGGCTCAACATAAGACACAGGAGCATTTAACTACCTTTTTTCTACAAGAATCTCACTTTCAGCTCCGGCCATGGCACTGGAGATTGTCATGCTCATACCATTTGAAGGTGTGCAATTCACCAAGGACAAAAGGTGCGCATTTCCTCAAGAATATGTTCCGCTGATTTCCGTGCATTTTCCGCAGATTTCCGTACTTTTCCCGCCGATTTCCGTGCATTTCCCGCCGATTTCCGTGCATTTGCGGTTTCTGCATTTTGGCTGAGAAAACTGCAAACTCGCAAAAGCGGCAAGGAAGCTGTCACACATTGCCCCACAGCAATTGGAGACGAAAGACCTGAAACGGAATTAAGTATGACGGGCCGTGTAAATTGCAAACTGTGTTCATGTGCATCCAAGTGCACCACAAACGCTCACAGCCTGCTAAAAGCGATTTCCGTCAAATTTTCTGGAAAGTGTACATTGACACTTTTTTTCTGCATGTACGGAAATTTCAGTACTTTTTGGAGGGCTCAGGTATGAGGAGCGGACAAAACACTTTACTAACTACTTGGCCCTAGTACTTTTTTGAACGTTATCGTTTTGGGGGAACCCTTATCGTTTTACAGTGTTTTCGAACTTTGGCAGGTCCGGCTTGAAAATCGCAACTTTGTAGTACAAGTCTAGTACGCGAAGTACACTTCCGTAGCTCCAGCTCGAAAATCGCAACTTTGTAGTACAAGTCTAGTACGCGAAATAGACTTCCGCAGCTCCAGAACGAAAATCGCAACTTTGTAGTACAAGTCTAGTACGCGAGGTACACTTCCGCATCTCCAGCTCGAAAATCGCAACTTTGTAGTACAAGTCTAGTACGCGAAGGAAACTTCCGCAGCGCCAGGTCGAAAACCGCAACTTTGTAGTACAAGTCTAGTACCCGAAGGAAACTTCCGCAGCTCCAGCTCGAAAATCGCAACTTTGAAGTACAAGTCTAGTACGGGAAGTACACTTCCGCAGCTCCAGCTCGAAAATCGCAACTTTGAAGTACAAATCTAGTACGCGAAGTACACTTCCGCAGCTCCAGCTCGAAAATCGCAACTTTGTAGTACAAGTCTAGTACGCGAAGTACACTTCCGCAGCTCCAGCTCGAAAATCGCAACTTTGTAGTACAAGTCCAGTACGCGAAATACACTTCCGCAGCTCCAGCTCGTAAATCGCAGCTTTGTAGTGCAAGTCTAGTACGCGAAGTACACTTCCGCATCTCCAGCTCGAAAATCGCAACTTTGTAGTACAAGCCTAGTACGCGAAGTGCACTTCCGCATCTCCAGCTCGAAAATCGCAACTGTGTAGTACAAGTCTAGTACGCGAAGTACACTTCCGCAGCTCAGCTCGAAAATCGCAACTGTGTAGTACAAGTCTAGTACGCGAAGTACACTTTAGTTGTGCTAGTTTGCGAAGTACACTTCCGCATCTCCAGCTCGAAAATCGCAACTTTGTAGTACAAGTCTAGTACGGGAAGTACACTTCCACAGCTCCAGCTCGAAAATCGCAACTGTGTAGTACAAGTCTAGTACGCGAAGGAAACTTCCGCAGCTCCAGCTCGAAAATCGCAACTTTGAAGTACAAGTCTAGTACGGGAAGTACACTTCCGCAGCTCCAGCTCGAAAATCGCAACTTTGTAGTACAAGTCTAGTACGCGAAGTACACTTCCGCAGCTCCAGCTCGAAAATCGCAACTTTGTAGTACAATCTAGTACGCGAAGTACACTTCCGCATCTCCAGCTCGAAAATCGCAACTTTGTAGTAAAAGTCTAGTACGCGAAGTACACTTCCGCAGCTCCAGCTCGAAAATCGCAACTTTGTAGTACAAGTCTAGTACGCGAAGTACACTTCCGCAGCTCCAGCTCGAAAATCGCAACTTTGTAGTACAAGTCTAGTACGCGAAGTACACTTCCGCAGCTCCAGCTCGAAAATCGCAACTTTGTAGTACAAGTCTAGTACGCGAATACACTTCCGCAGCTCCAGCTCGAAAATCGCAACTTTGTAGTACAATCTAGTACGCGAAGTACACTTCCGCAGCTCCAGCTCGAAAATCGCAACTTTGTAGTACAAGTCCAGTACGTACACTTCCGCAGCTCCAGCTCGAAAATCGCAACTTTGTAGTACAAGTCTAGTACGCGAAATACACTTCCGCAGCTCCAGCTCGTAAATCGCAACTTTGTAGTACAAGTCTAGTACGCGAAGTACACTTCCGCATCTCCAGCTCGAAAATCGCAACTTTGTAGTACAAGCCTAGTACGCGAAGTGCACTTCCGCAGCTCAGCTCGAAAATCGCAACTGTGTAGTACAAGTCTAGTAGTACGCGAAGTACACTTCCGCATCTCCAGCTCGTAAATCGCAACTTTGTAGTGCAAGTCTAGTACGCGAAATACACTTCCGCAGCTCCAGCTCGAAAATCGCAACTTCTCAATACAAGTGTCGTATTTACGAAGCACACCTTGGCAGCCCCAGCTCGAAAGTGGCGACTCGCCTTCTCGTTTTACGGTGGCCACGCAAGGGTCCCACCCTAACTAAGTTACAACTGCAGGGATTATTGTAGAGCCGTGTGTTAGCTAAGGGTTATCGTTTTTGGGGGAGACCTTATCGTTTTCCATGGTTTTGGCATGTGTTATGCAAAAACGTACCCCGCCTTGATAAAGTGGTCTTCGTGTGTTTTGTCCGTGGCTCATATGTATATATGGTCAAATCCCCCCCCTCCCCCCCCCATGGTTCCCAGTCCCCCCCCCCCCCCTGTGGTGTGGTTGGGGTGGTTTAGGGTTGATTTATGGTTGGTCTAAGACCACCCCTGCCCTCCCTGTGGTGGGGTTGTAGTGGTTTATACTGCTTGGTTTAGGGTTGATCTAGTTGTAGTGGTTTAGCGTGGTTTAAAACATGTGTTTAGTATTTAGGGTTGGTTTAAGGTTGGTTTAGAGTGTATTTAGTGTTGGTGTAGGATGCGTGTTGTTTTTTTGCTTTTTCCTTGGTGCAGGGTGTGGTTTAGGTTGATTCCGGGGTAGTTTAGAGTGTGTTCAGTGTTGGTTTAAGATATGTGCTTGGCGGTTGCTTTAATCTAAGGCTGGTTTACGGTTGGTGTAGGGTTGATTAAGTTGGTCCAGGCTTGGTTTAGAGTGTGTTCAGAACGTGTCAAGTGTTGGTTTAAGATGTGTGCTTCGAGCTAGTTTAGGATTGGTTTATATAGGGTTAGTTTGGGCGCAGGGCGTGCCGGGGTGTGGGTTCAGGGGGTGAAGGGGCCCGGGTCTGGGACTGCAGCAGGGCTCCTCCTGGGGGTCGGGTTCTCGGGGAGGGGGGGGGGACCATTGGTGGGGGGTGGGGGGAATGGGAACCCGGAGCCCGGGACCATACATAGCTTTCAGCCCAGTACAACACCAGATCCAGGCAGAACATACAGCACGCCAGGAAACACAACCAAACATACGACACCAAGGGCAAAGGAAACGTATGTCCGCGCCATGGTCCCCATGGAACAGCTCGTGGTGCAGCTGGCCTGATCCGACCATCGTCCAGCATCCACAGGATAAGCCCAGCAAAACCTGACGTGCGAGTCATCGACTAGCACCACGCTCCTTTTGGGACTGGTGGGAAGGCATTCATCCAGGTACCGGGACTTGCGTTTGCCTCAGCCCCACGTAGCTGTACAGGGAATGTTCGTTCATGAGCAAGATGTGTGAGGATGCAGCTCATGTGCAGAATTGCCCCAACAAACATCTATCATCCGCCGATTGATCGTCTGCAGATTCTTAGCTGGTGGGCAAGCGTTCATGACACGTGTCGCTTCATGTTGGCACGTATTGAGCAGACTCGTTCCGCTTCTTTGGCGATGAACCAGTCGATTCGCAATCCACTTCCGTCGTTGGCGCATCTTGTTCAAAAACCGAGCCACAATCCCATTCCGCTATGTGATTCACGTAAGACGTGCTTCAAGTAAGAAGTCCATCACAAACGCAATGCAAACTCAGTGGACAGCCGCTCCCAAAACTGAAGCTACCACCTCGGATTTAATTGTGGCTCACCTCCTTCTGCCCTTGTGATGACCCACACACACACACACACATGCACACCGCCTGACTTGTCTTATTTTTGGGTGTTGTAATTCATTGATCGAAATCCAGGCGTTTGCTGCATTCCAACACCGCCCTTTGTGCCGCCTTGCACGGCCTGCGGCTTTTCACCGTGTCTCGTAGACAGGCAACAGGAACACAGAAAGGAAAGGGACAGAGAAAGAAGATTGGCCTGCAGTGAAGAAGGGGGGCAGCACGTCACAGGTTTCTTGAAATATTTTTCTTATTCCTACTCAGATTTGAGAAGCAAGTTGGTTCTAGACAGCCACGGTTGGATGTGCATCCCCTGCCATAGGGGGCCCTCTTGCGCGGCACTTGCGAGGCTGTTGCGCCGCTTTTCCCTCGCGCAAACCAGCCAGGCCTCTAAAGTTTATGGGAGGTCCTGTGACGATAGCTCTCTTGCGCCATCTTGCCCCATAACAACTTAACAAGTACACTGAAACCGCGGTCCTACCCTCCATTTATGTTTTGGTGCCACCAAAACTTCGCGCGCTGTCCTCAGATCCCCTGCTCAAAGTGTGACTTTTAGTGGGTTGAGTGGACACCCCCACTAACCCTAAAAACAAAAACCTAAGGAGATGGCTACGAACCACCAAGCTTAATATACACTTACCCTTCATTAGAATTTCAATTCAACACCTCAGCCCAGGGCCACGACCCATAAGAACTCTGACCTGCTCAGTTCACAGTCCAAAGTTTGGACTTAGACCCCACCCAAAAAACGAAGACTTCGCCCAAAAAAAAGTGTTTGACGTCGGTTTCCACGAGCTTTGGCCGCCCTTTTCTTGGGGGGCTCGTCCATTTCTCTTTTTTTTTGGGGGGGGACAGGAAACCGGAAGGTTTCCCCGATCCAAGCGTGGCTTGGGAAGCTGGGGCTGCCGGCTCCTTGGCTTCCGGCGGGATGCCCAAGCTCCGCTTCACCTGTCCATGGGCTGTGGCTTTTGGGGGGGGGGCTTGGGTCCACTAACCCGAGACTGAGGCCAATTGAAAAATTATTGGGTTCCACTAACCCGAGACTCAGGCGAGTTTAAGGATTTTGGGATATTTGGGTTGGGGTGGCAAAGGAACCTTTCAAACGCTTTACTGACGGGCTTTCCGCAATACGAGCACTTTGCCGCGGCAACGGAATTCTTCCAACAAACCAAATCAATCATTCGAACCATGATACGGACGTGCACTTCATGAGGAACAACCACAAGTTAGCTGCTATGGGATGGCGTGTGCTGTCTGGACTTCTACTGGCTATCACAACTAGATCCATGGATCTGGACTCTGGTGGGTAAGAGCTACGTAGGAGGGAGACAGCCTTGCAAGCTGCAAGATCGACTCCTATACCGCTCATGGGACCCGTTTAGATGCTCCAACTTGGTCTTTGGTTGTGTGTCCAAAGGTCCGATGAAGGTCTCATGGGCTCGCACGTTTGCGAGAGCCCGCCCACTTCCAAAGCGCACCAGGACCGCAAGGGAGTTCAGCAAAACTGTATTGAAATAGGGGATCCTCAAAACCTGTGTTGTCCCTTTGAAAGCACTCAAAACCGCTGCCCTCAAAAAAAGACGCTCACTATAGCTATCCACCCGAATTGGAAGCAACACTTGTTGAGCCCCCATATCATTTCCCTCCCACAAAGAGCAAACCTCAGGGGTTGGCAAAAACGGCAAACTTGCTAAAGACATATCACTTGACATATCCATTCCCTTCTGACTCCCTTTGCAATTTGGCGCCTTTACCACCCAACCAAAACGGAGAAACAAAAACAACTCAAGTTTTGCTCGTCAAGCCCAAGGCACGTCATCTTTCAGAGTGATAGGTGCCGGCGCCGCAATTTCACCTTCGGCGGATGGGGCGCCAAGTCTTTGGAGGGACGTTACGACGCAGAGCGGCTCATTACAGTTGCCTAGGCAATCAGAGCATTTTAAATTTGAGTATGAATTCCCATAACATGACGAGTTGTCCCAGGGAGTTTGGCTTTGAGTCTAGTGCTCATTCTGTTTCAAGCTGATTGATTGCCTATGCACAGAAATTGGAGGCCTAGGATGAAGCCTTTTCTTGGGTTGCGAGTGCCACACCCGCTGCATTCCCACGCCACAGCCGGCAAGGACGCCTTAATTACGGGGAAACCAGTCAAACGCGCCTACCCACCTGCCCAGTGACCCGAAAAGTGAAAACTTCATTGTTTCGGAGCCCACCAATTCAAAAGGGATTCAGAGATAAACTGGGCTCAAATGAAGGGCGAGCATGTTTTGGACCCCCCCCAGCCTGCAAGAGGTTCATGTTGAAGCGGTCATAAAGATTCAAAGTGGCTTGCTACAGCACAGAATCTCAGGGTCGCTTGTAGAAAACTAGTCCCTGAAAGCAAACCAAAGAAATCAAACCGAGGTATTCTTGCGGTTGGTCATCTTGAGACACTCTGAGGACATGGTAGAAAACATACCGCTCCCCTCAATTCCCCAGTTGAGTGGTGGGAAAGGCAGCAAAAGGGAAGTCACTTCTTTCGGTTCGTAGATTACATGTTTCGCGATTTCGGAACGCACCCAAACAAAGCCACAGCAACGTACAGAAATACTTTGCCGCAAGAAACTCACAATTCTCCCTACAATCTGTTTGACCCAGGCATTTAGAGGGAGCCAACTCGGGAAGTCCAACTGAGGGATCAAAGCCGAAGAGTCCAAGTCAGGGGCCTTGGAGAACATCCCAAGCTACTTGGACCCAAATGAGTGGGGAAATGGCTGAACTCCTGGGTTCTCGCCATCGAATCACCAAGGCCTCTAGGCCTAAGAACGCCAAAGAGACCAACCATTCCTGGGGTCCCCAAAGCTGGTGATGAGTCCTGATGAGTCGTGACCAGTTCCTTTCAACATCTCGGGTGGCCTGACAAATTAACCAAAGGAACTTCATTGGGGCTCCCCCAAAAAGAGGTTCTTCTACACATGGATCGTGTTTTTCGGTCCCGGGAGAATCTGCGGGGATGAGATTCATTGAATCCAAACACCAGATGCAACGAGCAGTCCCTGCACCCGAGGACAATGGTCCAGGCACCTCCGGTCAGGTTCCGTGGCAATGACCGTGTCACTTAAGTAAACCCCTCCCAGTGACTTCATTTACCTGTAAAGCAGGCAACCCAGAGAACCACCCTTTGACAAACGCACAAAAGCTGTTTACCTACTATACTGGCTTGCCTGGGATCCACAACTCTATTGTCACGTCACTTTTCGTCGCCAATAGTCACGTCTTTCGCATGTTCAGCTTCCCTCTCGGTTGCTACATTCGTGGTTTGGAGGTTGTTTCTTTCCATCCCACAAGAACCAGGGGCTCAAACCTGAAGACTTCCTAGTGCTTCCAGTTGCGAGTATAGCGAAGGAAAAAGCATCGTCTAAATCCTAGAAGTTACAACAGCACAAAACAAAAAGAAACATCAAAAACGCCAATGCCTGGCTACTTGTTCCAACTGGAAGCACAGGGAGTGAGACGAGGCTCGTTTTTCAGCCGACCGGATGGCCTGATGGGCTGAGACCGTTGGCCTCCAGCTGTCGGATCTCATCGAAGGGCGCTGTGGCCTGAAGAAAGCCAGTGCCATCCCGAGGGAAGGCGAAGAAAACAAATTCGTCCGCTTCGGGTGGGGGAGGTTGTATAAGGATTTTTGTTTGATTTGCCCCCCCAAAAAAATAAGGTTGAGTTGATTTGCCCCAAAAAAGAAACAACAAGAGTGCATGACTGGGAAGTGGGATAGCCTTCAAACTAGAATGAAACCCAAGTCTCTCGATTCTTCCCCCGTTCCATGCCAAGGGTTCCCTTCGGTGACCCGAAAGGGCGGAGGCGAGCGGGTCTGTCCAAGGGGCCCGGGGCCTTTTTCAACCGGCCATGAGTCCCCAAAACTCGAGAAGCGTCGCCGTCCGACATCTGCGGATTCGTTGGATTCGGATCCACGGCTACATCACTATGCAAAGGTCCCTTTGGAACTGGGAATTGTTGCTGAGAAATCACCTCCCAGAAACATGAAGGCGTTGCGCCCAAAGGGCAAACCTAGCTGAATGCTAAAGAGAACATCTCATCCATGCCCTGTGCGTTGCAGAACAGGTAGTCTACCTCTCAAAGGAAGAGCCGCTCCCTTGAAACAACCTCACAAGGGGTTCCCACAGAAAGACATTGAGCATTTGCCCAGAAGCTACAAACCGGCTGGTCGGCGGCCCGCTGGTGGTACAACTGCAGGCAGGAACAGCGCAACATGCCCATGAAACGATATGTGGTATGCTATGTCGAGGGCCTAGTCTAACAGTATTTAGGCCCTGATACCGTCGGGGTGCGGGGGTGTTGTCCTGCGGTTCTGTGTCTCACCCCACGAATCCTTTCAATGTGGATGGGGCATTCCAGTCTCTGCTCAGACTCCAAAGACGGAAACTCTCAAAATTGGATCAGTCCCTTATCGTGCTCCGTCGTGCGACCTCACAACAAAGGTAAAAAGCAACATTTCAAGGACTGACTTGGAAGAACCCAATGAAACCCTCTCCAGAAATTTGACGGTAGTCTCAGGGTAGTCCAGCATGGGCCCAGCAGGTTCTCTGAAGAAAAGGCGTTGCTTTGGCGAACCCCACCCACGGAGGCCTGTAACAGAAAAAACAGGAAACAGACCGCCACAGCCTGGAGGGGGAGCCTACGTTTTCCATGGGCAAGTGTTCAGTTCTAGAGCCCTGCATGGAATTGTCAGCTAAGCGTTTTGGTCTTGTCAGCTGACCGTTCATTTTGGTGACGCTCCTGCTGGGGATCCTAGCAATCGACTATTCTTTTGCCACAGTATGACTTTAGTGGCATACATAGGTGGTCCCCCAAACTGGTGGCTTTCTTTTCGGTTGTTTTGAAACCAAGGCAAAAAGGGTACCCTCAAAAACACATACCCAAGTCACTTGTAAATTTATTTGCAAATGGTCTTGTATTTCTGGTCCCATGTTCATGGTCTGTGGGTGCAACAGCAAGCTAACGATTGAGTCTAGCCAGGTAGTAGGTTTATCTGACACTGGATGTCTGATCAGGTTTGGCTCCCAAGTTGCTGCGCACCCAACCAAACTATAACTCAAAGGCCAAACAAACAGCAGAACTCATCTGAAGGCTCCCTTACTTCGATGAGCACGTCATGTCTCAATTTAGCTGATTGTCTAATTTCAACTGAAACAACAATCCCCCCCCCCAAAAACACACACACACACACACACACACACACACACACACACACACACACACACACACACACACACACACACACACACACACACACACACACACACACACACACACACACACACACACACACACACACACACACACACACACACACACACACACACACACACACACACACACACACACACACACACACACACACACACACACACACACACACACACACACACACACACACAACCATCCAAATCTCCCGATCAATGCGAACGATGCGAAGAGCCAAGTCTGCCGGGCACAAAGCCTAAATCAAGCCAAGTCAAGCAAAAAAATTCACCGAGCAGTGATATCCTAGCAAACCACGCGGAGCTTCGTTGGCCCAAGCCGCGTGGCCGCTCTTGGGCCCCGCTGAAATGAAATGGTGTCTAGGCACCGCAAAAACGGTTGTGTTGCATCCAAGATCAAAATCTCTGCAAGCTGCTTGTTGCAGCAATCACTAGGGTATCTCTTGAACGAAGCAAGTCATTTTTCGTGCGCAGGACCAAATCTTCCCCCAAATCACGTTCCCAAAAAGTGGTTGCCCGAAAAGACACAGGAAAAAGAGCGGTTGTCCCAGGACTCGTTTTCTGTCGCCGAAGGCCACTCCCTTAGCTGCAGGGTTGGACACACACAGTTCGCCAAACAGGCACCCAACACAGATGAACAGCACGAAGAGGGGAACCCCCAAAAAGTTTGCCTAAGAGAAAACGGTAAAAGCTCAGCAGGCACTCTGCCCGTCGCAGTCGGGTTTTCCCGTCCTTCCAGCATGCCGAATCTCTCAGCTGAAAGCGGATTCCAGAGACTGTCAGTGGCACGAAACAAGATCCGAAAAACTGCCCCCACCCAACTATTGCAAGAGCAAAGACCGCTCCCAAACTGGCTAAACAGGATCAAAGTTGGTCAAGGTGCAGGGAGACAACGTGTTAAACTATTGTCACAAACAGAAACGAGTACTACGGCGCCACTGCTTTATGGGTGGACGGTTGAGGCCGGGCCAGCCACTTCGTCCCCCAGTTCTCGCTGTGGTCTTCCAGAACGTAAACGGAGTCTATTTGAGAAAGGTCACTCCGCAGGCACCAGCGCCTGTCTTTTGAACTTGACCGTACAGCGCAGTGGGAGTATGTTAGGACCTGCTCTCTGTACGTGTCGGCACGACCAAACTTGTGGTGTGTGCCCATTATGGTTCCCGAAATTCCAAGATTGTTGCAGTTCTTCGGGTGGTCCGCTGTTGTGATCAAAAACTTCAGGATGGATTGGTTGCTCCACGCTTCAGTGGAGACTCGCCCGAAAAAGCTGAGCGGGCAAAACCTCTCCACTTGAGACTCTCCATCTTCACTTAGGGTTTGCATCGTGGTAGGCATAACCACCCCTGTTTTGAAGATGCCGGCCAGTCCCAAAGGACTTGAAAAGTGCGCAAACCTCATTTGGTATTCCCCCACGCTTGCATCTGGCGCCCACTCCGGGAAATGCCGAACAGGAAACAACCAAATGGTGGCGCCGTTGGGGTGGGCCATTGTTTGCGCAGGCTGGTTGAACACCTGCTCATATGGCAGGCCTGCGCTGAGCACTGCCCTGGCCAACGCCTGCAACGTCTGCAGCGATACTCCTGTGGAAGGGTCTTCCACAGGGTGAGGGGAAAGACTGGCCAAGTACTGCGTTGCACGATCTACTTCCGACTGCGGTATCTGCGCAGTGGGTCGGACATTCTGTGTCACCCATTGCCGTCTTAAATCCCTGTCGACAACTTCAACTATGGAAAGAGGGAGCGACCAAAACTGGGTGAGGACGTACGCTCGCTGGCGGGAAATGATTCTTTCAAACCACTGCTTCACGGTTGAATCTATATGATCCTGCGAAGCTTCGTGAACTCCCTGGCGGTCCCATGTCTGCAACTTGGTAGTCACTGGCGCAGTCTCAGATCCGACTTTGGCGGATTGAGGGCCTGTGTTTTGCGCCGCAGCACGGGAAAAAGCGCTAGATGACACGGACTGCTGCTGGCCCAACTGCTCAAGCAGGGACTGGTGAACCTCAAGTGGCACTTGCGCTACGGGCTTTGGAGGATTAGCACTCTTTGCCAGGGTTCCTACTGTCGAAGCTGTTGTGCCCCGGGCCGATGATTTCAACGACAAATCGGGCTGCGGAGGTGAAACCGACGGGAACGGGAGCCCCGGTGGCGGCACAACTGTACTTGGCGTGAACCCTTGTCGGAAAGGTTCTTGTGGCCCCGGGTGGCAACCAAAAAATCCTGGGGGGCTTGTTGGAGGAGGTGGAATGGCGCTTGGCACCATGTGTAACTGGGATTGAAAGTTCCCAGGAGGCGTTCCACCCTGTCAGAGAGACGCTGCGGAGTTCTGGCACGTCCACTTCGGACTGCGCTTCGTTGGTGCCTTCGACTTCGAGACCTGGACCTCTTCCGGAAATGCTTTGCCCTAGACTGCCGGGATCGAGAGCGACGTGCTCTCGTGGAACGACGTGCGTCCCACTGGCTTCCCCTTGGCGGGGTCCCCAACTGCGGAGATTTGCGGGTTTTGACTTGGCGTTGCATGTGCGGAGGTGGTGAAACACTCCGTGCACGCGGACGAGGGAGAGGCACGGCCAATCCTTGGACTGGCTGCTGCACTGACGGTTGTAGCTGCAACGCCGGGGCTGCGCCTGACTGTCCGAGTTCAGGCTGGCTTGTTCCCACGAAGAATTGGAACACATAACGCGACATGGCTCAGAGTCGACAGGCAAAGTAGTATGCCTGGAGACGTGCGGTATCTGAGCCCAGCTGTGACATAGACTGGCTTCTGATCACGCGTTTCCCGCAACTCGCAGAGCTTGCAACGTACGGCGGCACATGAACCTCTTGCGGTGACATTCACTAAGGTGTTCCTGCGTGGGTTCCTGTCTCACTTTTTGACCACTGTTTCATTCGCTGGTCAACTGGCCTTTGCGCCTGTCGCTCTGAAATGGTTAAACTTAGCGCAGGGGCGCACGCCAAAGAACTAGAAGATGGGTGGCCCGAAAGCATTAGCAGCGGCAGCAAGTTCTCCTAGCAATCCTAGCAAGTTCTCCGCGCAGTTGCGCGTCAATTGAAACCGGGTCACCTTGACCTGTCGAACGGTAAAATGGGAAATTTGGGCTGCCTCTGCGTCCGGACTCACAAACTGCGGTAGCTGAGTCGCCTTCTGCTTTTCTTTTGCAATTAAAATGGCGCCTCTAGCTTCCCACACTGTGCTGGCTGCACAGAAATGTGTGGATGATTCTCTGCAATCCCGACAGTTAAAGCACATTGTTGACAAACGGGGGCATTGCAACTTGAAACAAGAAGAGAACACTGAAAAAAGGGCTTCAACCTCGAGGTTTCCATTGTTGAGTCGCCAACCTTGAAACTTGATAAAGGCGCCTCAGTGAGTGAGCGGGCTAGATCATGTTGAAAGGACACATCCCAGTAAATTAAACACGGTGCAGAAAACGGGTGGGAACTCAAACAGTCCACGCAAATACCCCAAAAACAACAGCAGTTGTGATCACTAACTCGGGAAAAGCCCCTCCAAGTTAAGATGCCTGGACCTCGGCTCGGCTACGGCACTTGCACTTGGGCAAATGTGGATCAGGGAGCATCAGCGCCCTTTTGGCTTCATCAACGTGTTCACAGATGGCAAATCATGTTCTTGAAATCCTGCCCGGCAAAAAAGTTCTCGAAGCGCGTCCAAGGTTGGTTTGATTTGTGACTTGGGCCAAGTGTACTGACGAATAAGCGCAGCTCTAGAACGCAGGCCTGAGAGGCGTAAGGGCAGCGTTCCTGCTGATTCCGCGTTCCGAATCTGATGATGATTCTGCGGAAGCTTGTGCAAAAACGTGCGGTTGGGCGCTGAAAGTGTGAAACCAAGCCATGAATGGTCCTCTACTGCTTCCAAACAAATTTGGTCCCCGTAAACATGAAGAGATGTAAACGCTTGTAACGCAGGCGTCAATAGGTCCTGACCCGTAGAAAGGACCAGCCTGTTGTCCACATATCTACAAAGAAAACACGCTTGATATCTCTGTGCCTCGAAAGAGCGAGCCCATGCTATCTCTGCGCGGCAGACAGGTAAACTGCTCAGCACTGGGCTGATTTGGTTGCCAATGGACGTTCCGTCAGTTTGGCATCTGACGGATCCTGCAGCCCAAAAAATGCCGGTGTCAAATGACGCTTGAACAATCTGCACAATGTGGCGCTGCGCGATGTGCTTCTGATGACGGCTTTTGCCCCACCTATGCTTTCCTACGTAGGCCTTCTCGAAGTTGGGAAGTGACCGAAGCTCCACAGCAATATCGACGGGCCCACATTGGGAGCAAAAATCATCCACTAAACATTTGACTGCATCCAGAATTGCCGACTGGGGTACTGAGTTGAAAAATCCAATCAAATCGTCGTTGTTCTCCGCAAGATGCAGGGAAACGTGCGTGGCCGACAAGAAATTGTGAATTCGCTTCCACAACTGAGGCAGGGATTCCAAACCAAGAGCGGGCTCCAAACACTGCTCACCATCAGCTGAAGAGCGGAAGCTGTGCCTTTCAAAAGGAGCTCCAGGATTGAGTTCCGATAAGAGATGATGCTTCTCCCCTTTTGAAATAGCTTCTTCCTTTTTAAAAGGCAAAAGCCACGGGGAAGTTGAAACCGCTTGCGTACACCCCAGGAATAGCTTTTGCGGATTTCCACTGGTGTATACTTCAACATTTGAGCTGTCCAGCTGGCCGTGTTCCCTGGTAACGATTGAAAAACAGCAGGGTCATTCCAGGTGCTTAGGCAACTGTCGAAGTAGCCCTTGGGACAAAATACCATAATATGCCGCGGCAGGTGGTCCTCAGTATGGAATACTGCTTGGTGCGCGAAAATATCTCGCAGGGCTTGGACAGACCGCCACGTGGTCCGGTGCTGCGACTTCATACTGTGGACATGTTGCTGCCAAAGTTGTTCTAGAAGTTGGGGAATGCCGTGATGTTGACACCACTTCCGACAAGCAGCACAAACTTGCGCAAAATATCTTGATCGGCTGGGAAAGAAGGCGTTCGCCCCTGAAAGTGAGCGCGAATGGGTGGGTAATTCAGAGATTGTCTCCAACCCTGCGGCCACATGAAGTTGATTGTGGCCTGGGGCAAGACTTGGAAACTGCTGGATTAAGCCCGAACAGGTGCATGGGGGGGGGGCGCCCTTTTGTCAAGCCTTCTTCCCACTGACGGAAGTTGAACAATTGATTGCATACCAAATGATGAGCTCCTTCGCGAACTTTGTGGGAAGGGAGGTGAAACGGGATCGAAATATCCTTGAAGTTGAGAATAGTGGTGCGTAGCCATTGTTGCAACTGCGCGGCAAAGTCTTCTTGGGCTAGGAATGGGACACATAACGAACGAGCGGACGCTGGCCAAGACATGTTGCGGAACTCACAAATAGAACGAAAAATCCCCAAAACTCTGCCTTTTGCTGGTTGCTCCAGCGCGTGAGTGAGCTTCAATAACGCATAAACTTCTGCGTCGGTGACCCGTGACGACCGTAGAATCTTAGCAGCTTCAAACGATGCCCGGGTAGCGCTGGACAAATCAAAAATGTGTTCCCAGGCTTGCGTCCGGTCGATCATGATGGTTGTGGGTACTCTTGTACCAAACAGTCGCCGGCGCAGCTTTGCCCATAAACGCCGACCAAATCTGAACTGCGTACTCCTGCGGGTTGCCATGTTGGGTCGAAACCCCAATGCTTTGCGGGCCAGGAACCTTGAAATGAAAGGAAAATTCAGCCTTGGCTGCCAAAGTTGAATAAGTCGGTGCTCCAAAGCCCAAGCTTCCTTGTAACTATTGCAGTGCGCAAGCTTGATCAGGGTGAAACGTTGGAAATTCCCTTTATCCAACCAATACCGAATTGCCAGTTCAGCTTGGATGTTGGGTTGGGCCTGCAATCGTTTGTGCACTGCCATACGGTTCCACTCCCGGCGCGCTACGTTCAAGGACGTGCTGCCAACGTACAATGTCGGGTTGGGTTGTCTGTAAAAACTGCGAGGAGTCCAGTCGACTGTCACCTTACATTACACCGCGTTGGTATGTTGGAACGATGTCCATGTGTAACTCGAAGGCCGGACATTAAGTTGAGACAACTTGTCACGCAATGCCTCTGTGTGAGACTGGTTGGAGGACACCGCCAAATGGAATAGCAAAACCAAATGTAAGACCCTGCGCCCAAAGCAATCCTTCCTTGGGAAAAGCTGCCAGTTCGTGGATAAAGAATGTAATAGCCGAGCCGAGCATGCAAATCTGTTGAATTAACTCTCGCGTGTCTTGACCTGTTCGGATTTCGGAGGCCCAGAAGGCTAGTCAGGCGGCCAAGACTTGCGCAAGAGCGATAACATTGCTGAGGTTCTTGGCAGCCATTTTTTGTGCCAGGTTGGGATCCAAGCCATATTTCTCGGCTGCTTTTTGCAGCACTGATTTCTCATGTTGCTTAAAGGTCTTTGCAAGCTGGTTGACATGGTCGAAAAACTGCTTGGCCTTGGCTTTGCCCATTTTGCCAGCAGCTTTTTCCATCCACTGTGTCACGAAGGGCTCGGTGTGACCGTCCGGCTGTGACTGAAGGGGTTTAAAAGGCGCAGAAAAGCACGTTGGGAGTTCATCTGTCCGCTTCGCAGACTTGGAGGGAGGTTCTGCAGGTTTTTCGCCTGTTTCTTCGTTCGGGCGCTTGCGAGGTGTAAGCTGGATTCCCATAGATTCCATCTTCTGCCTTCGGCGGAGCAGTTCCTGCGCTGCTTCATCCGGTTTTGCCTGCAAAGCCAACTCTTTGAGTGGTCCTAGCAGGCGTTGGACGAGTGGGGTCATAAACTTGTTGGCATCTTTATGTTTGTCGGGAGCATCTTGTCCCGCAAATAAAGATTGCGCTGTGAAGTCCAAATCAATATTTGACTCCCGCGTGGCTTTCATTAAGTTCTGGAGGAATATCGTCTCCGCAATACTCCTTGTGAAAATCAGCCCCTGAAAGCGGCCCTCGCTAAGCAATCGAATTCCAAACTCTTGAAACCCGTGGTGAGCAACTTCGTGGAGTCTAATGTCCGAAACCTCTCGCCCTGCCAAACCTGTCTTTCTTGTCCAGGCTGTCGGCTGGACATGTTTAAACAGTTGGTGCCCGCAAACGCGGTTAGCGTCCCAGTGCTTGCTGTCAGTTGACCACTGGTCCAGCGGTCGTACCTTGGGGGCGGGAACAGAGGAGTCTGGCTCTGGAACGCTGCTGGGTTGGGAGGTGTTCTGCCAGCTGTTGCGCGAATCACTGGCTGGCTGTTGCCAGTCGTTATGGCCTTTCCAATCCCAATCTTGCCAGTGATTGTGCCACCGTGACGTGTTCCACTGCGACATGGCGCGACCTATGCGACCTGGCTGCCTTTTGAGTGACCAAAAAGCTTTCAAAGGCAAATGCGCAGCACATCTGGGGTCCGGCGAGAATGTGAGGAGGGCAAACTCCCGTCGCATGTTTGAAAACATCAAGACACGTTCAACTGTCAGGGTCAAGGGCAGCGAGCTGCAACCGTATTCAGGGGCCCGATGGGGCGATGTCTTCAAAGGCCCAGGAGGGCTCAAGAAGCAGAGGCCTGGAGGGCAGTGAGTTTTTCAAGCCTGTTGCAGGCACATCGATGCAGTGGGCTGACCCCACCTACCTCGGGACGTTAAACGAACAACCGAGGTGTCACACTTGTGTACCATTCTCTCCGGACTGATCAAGATCGATCTGCTTCCTGGTTGGAACCCATGCGATTAAGATCTTGTCTGGCCAAGTCTGCCAGATCTCCTTGCGATTTGGAGAGAGAATTGGTGTCGCCACAAAGGCCGGGCTAAATGACAAGCCGGAAGTGAGAAGTCAAGCCCAAAAAAAATCGAGGTTGTGAAACCGAGCAGGTACGTCACTGAGCGTCCTCAGTGATATCCTAGCAAACCACGCGGAGCTTCGTTGGCCCAAGCCGCGTGGCCGCTCTTGGGCCCCCTGCTGAAATGAAATGGTGTCTAGGCACCGCAAAAACGGTTGTGTTGCATCCAAGATCAAAATCTCTGCAAGCTGCTTGTTGCAGCAATCACACACACACACAGACACACGCACACACACACAAAGACACACACACACAAGCAAAGTACTTCCACGCAGATCCTGGGTTGCCGTCGCCGACTCGCGAAATTGAAATCCCGGCCTTGTAGGTCCTCTTCTCCTTAGGAAAAAAATGCGGCTCCGTGAAAAATGGGGCTCCGTGAAAAATGGGGCAACTGAGTGGCATGTCTTGGATGTGGGGTCTCAAAAAGGGTAAATCGTTTTTGCACGGTTTTAAAGAACAACCAGAAGGAAGCCAACCACCTGGAGGGTCGTTAACAGCGTAAAACACCAATGTGGCTTCCTAGTGCCCTCATTTTTTAATGGAGACGGGTTCCCTTGCCCAAGTACTCCTGAGAGTTGCGACCCAAGGCCCTGGACCAGCAACGTTGTGGAGCCACTTGCGTTGTGTCCATGGGAAACTCACACACAGCGTGTTCGTGTGTGGCTGAATCCCAAAAAGAACCATGACACAACTCGGTGCGTTAAAGTGACATCCTCAAACGTTGCCCTCAACGTGGTGGTTTAGATGGAAACCCGCCCCAAAAGTAGATGAGCATCTCATAAGGAGACAACTTCGCAGAAAGAAGGTACTAGTAGCAACTGAACTGGTGGGAAGTATGTTTTGTCCATCCACATGGGAGTCTGAAAAGCCTACCTTCCGAAGGAGTCCCCGGTTTTTGCGGGTCATGACTCATGAGTGGTTTAACGTTGCCCTGAAGCTTGACTATATTAACCGCTGTCTACATTGAACTCCATGTCAGGGCTCTGAGCGTCGCCTTTCCACTTCTGTGGAAGCCCATGTATACTATGAATTCTTCAAGCAGGAAAGTCCGGACGAGGCTTCCCTGGTATAAGAGTCTCTGTGTGGATTTCAACCATGAATTCCCTATGATTAACCTCGATCAGTAAGTTGAACGCTGGATATATGATATACAGCACGCGGGGTCCGAATGGCATTGCCTCCTCCCATAAACAAGCCTTCACGTTGTTTGTTCCACATTTGATGTGGTCTTTCCCTTCATTTTATCAACCCCACTCGCCTCTCGCCCCCTAAAGTCAAATGATTTGGGTTGGGAGGGTAGTAGTGACCCCTCAAACCCCATCACCTAGAATTGTTCAAACACATTCCAGGTATGATTGTATTTGTTCTCTTCTCGTGGCCCGTACCATGACACCCGCACCATGACCCACGCCACGAAGAGGGCAGCAGATTTCTTTTTGAACAGGCCCCAAGTTGTTGTCCTTACACCTGTTGTGCCTCAACCCGCCACCCCGGCCAACTGCCTCTCCAAAAAGTGTCCACTGGTCGAAAGGACAAGCCTGGCAATGGAAAACCGCGTACTTCCTCAGAAGATACCCATGGACCCTTTGGCTCAATATGCCTGGGAGTGCCTCTCCATCTCCTTGACAAGACCATAAACAATAAATTCACCCCAAACCCTTAAACCCTAACTGAACCCTCAACAATACTTAAAATCCATGTCCGCCCTGTCCTTCCCGCCTTCCTTCACGCCTTCCGCTTTAGCAGCTTTAGCAATTGGCCGAGGCGCGCGATCGATCCACAGCGCCAGGCGCTTGGTCTTGACCAGGGCAAAGGGCCCCAAGTGCTTGGGGAAGCTGTGCTTCAGAGCTGCCTGCGTGCGGCTCATGGATTTCAACTCCTGCATTACGTTGGTTAGACATGGGGTGGCAAATGGTGACAAACACATCCTCAATGGGGTTCACTGGGCGAATCTAATTTCGAAGAAACCATCTCAAACCCCAAACCACCCCCCAAAAAATCCCAAACCACCCTGCCCAAACCCCAAACCACCCTCCAAAACCACCCACAACCACCAGGGTGCTGTTCGACAATTGACTCCGCTGCCAAGAACTGAGAGAGTTGACACTAACTGTGCGAACCATGAGAGGTGGACATCCGATGTATACACATAAACAAAACAATATGGCTGTGGGTCAAAAATAGGTACCCAACATGGAACCCGGGTAAGAGGCAACATGGACTAAAATCTGCGGTCCCTTGGTGATTCAACTTTACCCACACCCATACGACCACTATAGAAAGGGTGTATATCCAATCATTGGGGGTAGCTTGGGGATAGTTCAAACCCTTAGCTACTGTCCCAATTTAGCTTCAATAGCATCTGGATCCTCAAGCCACCAAAAGAACAATCCGGCTTGCAGAGTGTGCCTGTTGACACTTGAGAAAATCAGGGTCGGTTCCTCTCCAAGACAGGTTAACTACGTTTTAAGGGGCGATGTTCGTTTCTTTTGCCAATCTAACATGCAAACATTGATGGCAGCGTCCAACGCAAGCAACCGCAGGTTGAAGCAGTGTGCCTTTGCATGTCTCTGTGAAACATTGACCAACAACCTGCTGCGGCAACACACGTAAACATGGACAAACAACATTGAGGCTCCAAAGGGATGCTTTGTCAAGGGGGAATAGTGGGAGGGAAGGAAAGAGAGAGAGAGAGAGAGAGAGCGAGAGAGAGAGAGAGGAAGAGAAAGAAGGGAAGAAAGAGTGTTGACGGCCCCAACCGGACGCTGACACAGGGCCGGCTATTAACCGCTCTGCAGTGATTCAGCAAGGGAAGGGATAGTAAACTGGGATGGCTAAAACGTGGAAACCGACAAGTTACAACACTTCGGGAAGCAGCCCGGCCTTTCAGGGGAGAACTCTATGGAGTGTGAGAGGGAGCCTGGTCCTTTGAACTCAAGCGTCACAAAACAAATCGAACATTTATCCGTCATGGCCATTGTCATTTCAAACCAACCGGAACAAAACCGCGAACTGGCCGAAACACAAATGGAAGCTATGCTGGTGAAACCATGGGAAACCAACCATATGTCTCCATCTGAAGGAATCCAAGTGGGTCTGGATCCGGGTGCTCGGCGGAAGGGTATTTTTCTTGTACAGGTCTGGTCTTCTAAACTAACCCGAGGTCAACATCACCCAAGCAACTAACTCAAAGGAGCAGTACCCAAAATCCAGTGTCTGTTGGTTCTACTGACATAGTCATTTTTGGGCTCACTATGATCCCAATGAAGACCTGCTAAACCCGCCAATAGGGGGCTGGGGTCAAAATGATTTCGAGCCACAGCGATGTGGGCGCCGCTAAAGGCTCTCTCCGCGCCTTCTCGCACACCGGGTTCGAAGGCGTAAAGCCTAAGAGCCGCGATTCGAAGGCGCGAAGTCGAGTGATGGCCTTCGTACTTGATGTGGCCCTGATTATTTGTTTGTCTCTGTCTGTCTGTCTGTTCTGTTCTGTCCGGTTGGTTGGTGGGTTGGCTGGACCACCCGTTGTTTTGCTAAGGAACATGTGAGGCTCAAAAAAGGAGTCGATAGAATGTCCAAGTCTGCTGAACTTCGTTGCTGAAGCAGCGTTATGACTCGGGCGATAATTGATTCCCCCTATTAAAATGATTTATCAGGCAAACATCCAAAACAACATATTCCCTCTTTTTCTTTTTCTTTCAATGGATCCAATACTAAACCAATACTAAGCTTCTGACAGCCGTTATTAGGGGGTACTTTCAGCACTTGCCTTCTTTTAAAGTAAAATCAAAACGTAAATTGTAGTGTTGATTTAGCCTTTCCACAATGAAGTGACAAATGCATAATTCTATATAAATTCCTTAGGTAGATTGCGATTCTAACGGTTCTCGCGCCCGCCAGAAGGGGGGACCCCATGCGTTCAATTCATTGGGGATGCCAGGTGTCTACGGCATACTTCCAACTTAGCCGGGTATCAAAAGACTCCAAGTGTCGCACTCAGAAGTCAGAGTCCCATTTCACTTGACATCGCGTTCCTGATTGGCCAAATGCGTTGCTTGTGGGTTATACACCTCCGCTCAATGGGGTGATCCCCAAAACATCGATCCTTGCGGAGTGGGGAAAGCAGAATCAACGACACTAGCCCAAGACAGTAAATGTGTCAGAATCAACACCAGGTAATTAAAATGTTCTCCCCAGACCCATGTCAAGAACTCAAAAGGCTGCCATCTTATTTCTTGGCATTGTCCCCATCTTCCATCCATCCCAGGTTTTGATTCTGGCTCACAATGGGGCGCCTTTACCCCCAAAGACACTCAAAAGGGCCCATGGGCATCGGACAACCCCCGCGTTTGGTCCATTGGCTGGCGCGCACATCGGGCATCCGCGCCGGGAAGCAGCGCGGCGGTGGGCACCTGAAGCTGAGACTCTGATCGGGGGAAACCTGCGGTGGCCCAAAAATCGGTACCCTCCCTCTCACTAACATGGCAACTGACACAGGGTACCCCCAAAAAGGAAAGTCATCTTCCGTGGACCAGACCACAGGTGCTTTGTTTGTTGGAGGGAGGGTACCCAAAATGGCCCCTGGGTAAATGGAAGCAAGGACTAAAACCTATGTATGAAAATGTGTGTGTGTGTGTGTGCCTGTGTGCCTGTGTGTGTGTGTGTTTTCTCATTGTATTTTTGAGCGGTACCAGTCGACAGGTTGGTTGTCAAAAGGATGTCAAAAGAAGAATCACCATGCTTGGGCAGGCCCTAGTTTGACATATACCTAAAGCTGGAGGTCTTGTTTTCGGGAAGCATTTAAGAAGTGTCTTTTTGTGTGTTGTTGGTTCTTTGCAGGTTTAGGTAGTTGTTAGGCTCATTCCCTCATTCCCTACTGAGCACCAGCAAGACAAGGGTGCTGCCACACAATGGTAGAGTTGGCCCCTAGCCTCCGCTTGTCAACTCCGGTCGCTAGGAGTCAATAGCTTTCCAGAAGTGGACATGCTAGTAACATAAGGGGGCCAAATTCGTACACACATTCCCTCTCATGTGGTCAGAACTTGTGTTGTTTCTTTATGGCCCCATCCTAATTCTCAGTTGCCCAAAGGACCCAGAAATAACAGGTTAGCCTTTTGGGACCTTTACTAAAGATAGACCAAAAAAGGAAAACCGAAAGGCTAAAAGGTCGGCTTTGGGCAACTGCCTATATGGATCCCAAGTTTCTTGTTGGCATGTTGAATCCCCGCCCAGGGCCCATTCTGACACAAGGCCATCGCTGTGATCCTCACCATGGCTGGCCCTAAACAGGTGCTGGTATATCATACAGCCGTATACACCCATATAAAACATGAAGCTCTTCAATGGCCGTGCTTCTTGCATACTTGTATGTAATCAAAAAACATGTGTATTCTACATGTTGGCAATTCCTACAATTGGGAACTGATTGGAATCCCCACAAATGGTTGGCTTACCTTTGTCCTCCCCCCAGGTGGTGAACAGAGTGCCTGCTTGGTGAACGCAAGCGGCGTGTGGGGGGCCCAATAATTAAGCAGGGTTGGGGCTGGGGTTGGAATCCCATCTCCAAATTTGACTTTGCTTCCAAAGCTTGAAAAAGGGACCCCAAGTAAAGAACCCTACATAGATCATGTTGAGCTCTTTCTACAGGCCAGCTCGCTTTTAGGCAGATCCTATGACACTGGTTCTGTCTAACCACGTCCCCGGACCATGTGGTGGTCTGGTCTTTGCGTTCGAGCTGGGGCCGGGACAACCTTCACATCGTGGTCCTTTCGGGCGGCGGTGATGAACAACCTTTGCGCAAAGTTGATAGCTCCGAAATCCTGGAATCATGGCCGTCATGCATCCCTGATGATGCACCCCCGCTGCCTCCTAATCACAGAAATCTTACACAGCTGGTCAAAGGAAGTTTAACAAGAAACTTCCGTAGTACTGGAACTAAATGAGCTAGCTGCTTTGACATATAGCTATGACAGGTAGCTAGCATGACAAATAGATAGCTTTGACATATAGCTAGCTTGACAGATAGATAGCTTTCCAATAGGCTTGCATGACAAATAGATAGCTTTGACATATAGCCAGCTTAACACATAGATAGCTTTCCAAAGACTAGCATGACAGATAGATAGCTTTGACATATAACCAGCTTGACAGATAGATAGCTTTAAGATACATGGATGTGCGCGAAAAAAGCTACGAGAAAAGCTGAAATCAGGAGAGCTGGGGGATAGCAAGTTGCAGAAACGTTGGTGCCATGCGTGAATTGGGCTTCCGGACAGTGCGCAAACCACCTCGGTCGCGACGCCTGTACGGAGGCGGTCTCGGAACGGTCCCGGAACGGTCTCGGAACGGTCTCGGAACGGTCTCGGAGACGGGACCATTGGCACGGCCGCGCGAAGGTTTCGCTAGGTTTGAATTGCGTGGCAGGTGCAGCACTTTCGCAAGGTCAAGTATAGATTTCGTGGCAGGCGCAGCACTTTCGCGAGGTCGAGTACAGATTTCGTGGCAGGCGCAGCACTTTCGCAAGGTGCTGCGTCCACTTTCTGCGAGCTGGGGGATAGCAAGTTGCAGAAACGTTGGTGCCATGCGTGAATTGGGCTTCCGGACAGTGCGCAAACCACCTCGGTCGCGACGCCTGTACGGAGGCGGTCTCGGAACGGTCCCGGAACGGTCTCGGAACGGTCTCGGAACGGTCTCGGAGACGGGACCATTGGCACGGCCGCGCGAAGGTTTCGCTAGGTTTGAATTGCGTGGCAGGTGCAGCACTTTCGCAAGGTCAAGTATAGATTTCGTGGCAGGCGCAGCACTTTCGCGAGGTCGAGTACAGATTTCGTGGCAGGCGCAGCACTTTCGCAAGGTGCTGCGTCCACTTTCTGCGAGCTGGGGGATAGCAAGTTGCAGAAACGTTGGTGCCATGCGTGAATTGGGCTTCCGGACAGTGCGCAAACCACCTCGGTCGCGACGCCTGTACGGAGGCGGTCTCGGAACGGTCCCGGAACGGTCTCGGAACGGTCTCGGAACGGTCTCGGAGACGGGACCATTGGCACGGCCGCGCGAAGGTTTCGCTAGGTTTGAATTGCGTGGCAGGTGCAGCACTTTCGCAAGGTCAAGTATAGATTTCGTGGCAGGCGCAGCACTTTCGCAAGGTGAAGTATAGATTTCGTGGCAGGCGCAGCACTTTCGCAAGGTCAAGTGTAGATTTCGTGGCAGGCGCAGCGCAGCACTTTCGCAAGGTCAAGTATAGATTTCGTGGCAGGCGCAGCACTTTCGCAAGGTCAAGTATAGATTTCGTGGCAGGCGCAGCACTTTCGCAAGGTCAAGTATAGATTTCGTGGCAGGCGCAGCACTTTCGCAAGGTCAAGTGCCAAATTCGTGGCAGGCGCAGCACTTTCGCAAGGTCAAGTACAAAATTCGTGGCAGGCGCATCACTTTCGCAAGGTCAAGTACAGAATTTGTGGCAGGTGCAGCACTTTCGCAAGGTCAAGTGCAAAATTCGTGGCACGCGCAGCACTTTCGCAAGGTCAAGTACAGATTTTGTGGCAGGCGCAGCGCTTTAGCAAGGTCAAGCACAGATTTGAGCAGCCGGGGCTCGAAAATCGCAACTTTTAAGTACGAAAGTAGTACGCGAAGTCAACTTTCGCAGCTGGGGCTTGAAAATCGCAACTTTTAAGTACGAAAGTAGTGCGCAAAGTCCACTTTCGCAGCCGGGGCTTGAAAATCGCAACTTTTAAGTACGAAAGTAGTACGCAAAGTCCACTTTCGCAGCTGGGGCTCGAAAATCGCGACTTTTTAGTACGAAAGTAGTACGCGAAGTCCACTTTCGTAGCTGGGGCTCGAAAATCGCAACTTTTAACTACGAAAGTAGTACGTGAAGTCCAGTTTCGCAGCTGGGGCTCGAAAATCGCAACTTTTAAGTACGAAAGTAGTACGCGAAGTCAACTTTTGGGGATTGAGCATCGCAACTTTTAAGTGCAGAGAAAGATGGGTAGATAGATAGATCAATAAACAGATATAGAGATAGCTAGAGAAATAGATAGAAAGAGATAGAGAAACAGAGATAGACAGAGATAGATAGATTTGTAGATAGATAGACAAATAACTAGCTAGATAGATAGAGGAGAGATAGATAGATAGGAGATAGAGAGGTAGATAGATAGGTAGATCTATAGATAAATCGCAACTTTTAAGTACGAAAGTAGTACGCGAAGTCAACTTTCGCAGCTGGGGCTTGAAAATCGCAACTTTTAAGTACGAAAGTAGTGCGCAAAGTCCACTTTCGCAGCCGGGGCTTGAAAATCGCAACTTTTAAGTACGAAAGTAGTACGCGAAGTCAACTTTCGCAGCTGGGGCTTGAAAATCGCAACTTTTAAGTACGAAAGTAGTGCGCAAAGTCCACTTTCGCAGCCGGGGCTCGAAAATCGCAACTTTTAAGTACGAAAGTAGTACGCGAAGTCAACTTTCGGGGATTGAACATCGCAACTTTTAAGTGCAGAGAAAGATGGGTAGATAGATAGATCAATAAACAGATGTAGAGATAGCTAGAGAGATAGATAGAAAGAGAGAGAAAGAGACAGAGAAACAGAAAGAGAAAGAGAAAGAGAAAGAGAGAAAGAGAGAAAGAGAGAAAAAGAGAGAGAGAAAGAGAAGCAAGGGGCCAAGGACAGTTCTCCAAACTATAGTTGTTCACTGCTTTGAAACTTCCGCCCCCCGGCTCTGCCGGACCTTACTTGTATACTTATGCCCACATAGACGGGTATGGTTCCCAGTAAATTCAGGGTACAAACAAGCCTACAGGTACACACCACGTACACACCCTTGACTGAAGGCTGCAACACAGGACACCATGACAAAACCAAGGGGTGACCTAAACTGGGGATCCCAGTTGGATAGTCGTTGCAAAGAAATCAGAAGGGAAGCAACCACTCTTCGAGGTCATCTCGCCTGACCCACGTTTGGTGGTTTGGGTCGTGAGGTTCGGGTGTCGTGCCATTGGGCTTGGGCTTGGGGCGGGGGGGCATGCCGAAGCTCACCCACCTGGGATGTTCCCCAGCATGGGTTCGGGGCAGCTGTGAGGCGGGTTCTTGGAGGACTTATTTGCTCAACTGACCCTACAGCGTCGCAAATCGAGCAATCTGCCATACGGGACAGTACAACACCCCAAGGACCTTTGACCTCATTTGGCCTCTTGGCCTTATCCTCAGGACCTTCTTCTAAGCCCTTTCTGTTTTCATTTGCCCAAAACCAGATCTTCCAGAACACAAAATCCTCCAACTGGGCCACTAAAACAAAAAACATGCAAGGATCGTTGGGGCTGCAAGGGGGAATTCTTCATTGGGGAACCATCCCTCTCGCAACAGGTCGTCCAGGAGGTGTCCTTAAGCTTCTGCTTGATGGCGGCCGGGTCGCTCAAGAAGCCAGTGCCGAACTGAGCGGATTCATTCGACCAGTTTCCGCTACCCCCACCCTTCCTGTGAAATTCACTGGCGAAGACATCGGTGCTGCGTCCTCAAACAGAAGCCGTTGGATGGAGGCTTACTTCTGGACTCTCCTAAAAATCAGAAGAAAAAAACTGTTTAAGCTGTGAGTTCTTGTTGGTTACCCTCAAACATTGTCAAACCAGCTTGAATGGTGGCGGCTTTGTTTCTGTTCTTCGAAACCATCAAAGAGCAGGTAGAAATCGCGGTGTGCTCATAAATCAGCATCACGAAGTCCCGGTTCATGGTAGTCTTGCTGGAGGCTTCCTTTCCAAGCGTCAACCATTACTGTACTTTACGCGTTCCTTTTACACATCCAACAGACTGGTTGAATGACGCCCTCTCGCAGTTCCTTTTGGCAGTCCGTTCTGCATGTTCCAAACAAATTTGACATTTCCTGGCCAACCAAACTCCTTCTATGGGATTTCTTTGAACTCAGAAAGCCAACGGAGGGTTCCCATGGTTCCTTCGCCCGCGCTGTTCACTAAAATGTTGACTTTCTGCAGGTCAAAGGCAGAAATGTTGGTTGGTTGTTTAAAACCAGCTTTTGAAACAGCCCCCAAATGCAAAGGGAATCCAACCGGAGGTTCCATGTCCCGAAAGCAGATTCCTTTCGAACAGGAAGGCTTTCGGGGTCCATATTAATTTGCACGGAAGTGGGCACAACGTATTGAGTTTTCCTGAACTTTGAAATGGTACAATGGTGAGGGAAGAAATACCCCCCCGATGCAAAAAGCAAACAACAAGTCATTGCAAGGGGTGATGTTCACCCGCGTTAATTCTTTTGGAACAAATAATAGAAGGGCTATTTGGCACCCATCCAGACCAAGCACGAGTTCAAGGTCCAGGGTATATAATGGATCCAGGTGGCTCATTTCCTGAGGGCAAAACCCTTGGACGCCAAAATACATAACCAAACCAGCCCACATTTACGGTGAGTGATGTGAGTGCGTCTTAAAACAAGAAGCACCGTTCAACTGGGTGGTATATGTTGTTGGTTTGTTTCCTTAAGGCAAAGCCCCAAAGAGGTACCCTCCAAAAACAGAGAGCCCCATGCACGGGACCCGCGAAAAACGTCTTACGCGCCTGGCCCATGCTGGGCAGATGCGCTGCCCGCGAGGCATCCAGGATCAGGTGCATGTGGTGGCTGGCGCGCGAGAATCCGCGCACATGGGGCTCTCCGCGTTCAAAACGAGCAAAAGATAGCAAAAGCTTAAAGCTTCCACCAAACACAGGTGCATGAATTGGTTTTAGAGCCAGTTCTCTGAGGAACGGAATAAGATCGCAGATGTGTCCTGTGATCATCAGTCAGGGGTACACCAAAAACAAAAAAGGTCTTTGGATCGTACGGTTCCCTCGAAGCTGCGCGGGATCCTCGTGCCCTCGAATCCTTCTTGGATCTAAAGTCAGAAGGTGACTCTTGCATCCTGGACCCTGATGGTTACTGTTCCGCAAGATCAGCTCTGACACAATTGAGAGATTCTTGGAACTTCTCAGGAAGCTGCAGTGGAACAAGAGAGCTCTTGCGAAGAGCCATGTTCCATCTTGTTTGCTCTGTTGTCCATTCCTTGCGTCTCCTGCCCATCACCTACTGAACATGCCATTGCCATACAAAAGAATACAAACAAGTCAATATTAAGGAACACAATAAGCCGGAACCATTCTGGTGGAACCCTAGCCAGAAGCCGCTCTGAAACTATCTGGCCAGAGACCCCTAAGCCCTAAGCTTTTCGCTGTTGGTGAATACCACAACACAGATGAAGATAGTTCTCCTAAAACAAGTAATTGAAATCATAGACACGTGAGAACTGACCTGAGAAAATTAATAAGGCATGCCACATCTATATTGTCCTATCTTCTGCACATTTTTCCTTGCTGGCTCTCGGCTAGTGATCTCTCAGAATTGCAGCCATGGAAGACACGAGACAACGAAGGAGCCAGCAACATAAACTAACCTTCATTCTGCAGCATAGTTGATCATATGTGGACATATTCCTTACGATCGTTTGATTGCTTTTGATTGAACCACACGTTTGATGGAACCAACCTGGCAAGGGCGCCGACTCCAAACGACCCACACCAATGAATCTGGGGAACCGATTCACATTCAGCTCCCTTATATGACAGAGACCTTCACCACGGACGTCTCAAACAGAGTGACTGGCCAGAGATCTACAAGTTCTCGACAAGCTCCAAAACCTCCAATCTTCAAGCAGAGGACCTACATCATCCCGGTCTCCGTTGTGGCTCTGTGTCCAGAATGTTTGTGGCGTGTCTTGAATATTGTATACAATATTGGCGTCAAGTTAATACGGACCCTCTGGTGGACGTCCAGAGGTGGCTCCCTCTGAAAAGGTGGTTCCCTCTTAAAAGTATTTGCATCTGGCTCCACCCCCAATGAGCCACGGCCCCGCCTGAAGCCCTTCTTGGTGCCATTCAGGGCCGTGTCCAGCACACAGAAATCCATCGCCAGCCTCGCCAATGGGAACTGGGAACTCTGAGGTTACCCTCGCTGGAGGCCTGTTACACATGCCCAAGCCATCGGTTTGTTGGGGCAATCAAAACTTGGCCCCCCGTTGGCCCGTTGACATGGGATTTTGCTTTGCTCCATTTGGAGAGTGCCTCGCTTTGCAGGGGTTCCCCGTTTGGAGACAAATCGAGTTCCTATTGCGGGACACGCCTTTGTGGAACCTTTGAAAGACCGTCTTTAGGGCCCTCGTGGTGGGCCGGAGAAGTTGGGGGACCAACACCGGCATACCTGGAAGAGGAATCAGCTACACTGTGAAGTGGGGCATGCATTTTGCTGAGAGGAATTGGGGTGCCGTCCCCCTAGCTTTTGTGGAGTGGCTCCTCTACTCCCGAACCTCAACTGGATCATAGGCAGGATATAACCTATATTTGTCAACCCAATGTCAAAGTCGGCCCTCCCTACTCAGATTGATGCTGAATAGGGGCCTTGAAATCGTTTTAGACGTTCATCGCGACAAATAAAGAACGTGTGACAAGAGTCCATCAAAGAGTAGTACACGTATCTAACAATACATGATCCACAACCAACACATGCCCTGCCCGTACTGCACATGGAGCAAACAAAAAGTGCGGGTACCCCTGTTTTGGCCTGGGAAAATTCAGTGGGTCGCCCATTTGCCTCCCAAACTGACGAGACAATACTTGAGCCTTGGGGGCTAATCATGGGGTGCGGATTTATTTTGGTTTTTCCCGAAAGCATGGCGAAGGGTTCTTCCGCTGGGTTCACTTGAGTTGTTCTCATGAGAGTCATTACAAGGTGTCATTGCAAGGAATCATCATCATGAAAGTCAATGCAAGGAGTCATTGCAAGGAGTCATTGCAAGGAGTCATTGCAAGGAGTCATTGCAAGGAGTCATTGCAAGGAGTCATTGCAAGGAGTCATTGCAAGGAGTCATTGCAAGGAGTCATTGCAAGGAGTCATTGCAAGGAGTCATTGCAAGGAGTCATTGCAAGGAGTCATTGCAAGGAGTCATTGCAAGGAGTCATTGCAAGGAGTCATTGCAAGGAGTCATTGCAAGGAGTCATTGCAAGGAGTCATTGCAAGGAGTCATTGCAAGGAGTCATTGCAAGGAGTCATTGCAAGGAGTCATTGCAAGGAGTCATTGCAAGGAGTCATTGCAAGGAGTCATTGCAAGGAGTGCAAGGAGTCATTGCAAGGAGTCATTGCAAGGAGTCATTGCAAGGAGTCATTGCAAGGAGTCATTGCAAGGAGTCATTGCAAGGAGTCATTGCAAGGAGTCATTGCAAGGAGTCATTGCAAGGAGTCATTGCAAGGAGTCATTGCAAGGAGTCATTGCAAGGAGTCATGAGAGTCATTGCGAGCTGCGCATGGAGTCAAGTGCAAGTTGCAAGTGCAAGGAGTCAAGTGCAAGTTGCAAGTGCAAGGAGTCAGGTGCAAGTTGCAAGTGCATGGAGTCAAGTGCAAGTTGCAAGTGCAAGGAGTCAAGTGCAAGTTGCAAGTGCAAGGAGTCAAGTGCAATTGACTTGCGAGGAGTTAAAATCTCTTCTTAGGGCGGCGGGGTAGTGCCGACGACACTACACGAAAATCGACCCTCTGCGGGGATCGGCGTGGTCGAGGTGCAAAAACCCATGGTTTTTTGCGATTTCTGCGGTGCTCGCGCGACCCTCTGCGGGGATCGGCGTGGTCGAGGTGCAAAAACCCATGGTTTTTTGCGATTTCTAACATGCTCGCGCGACCCTCTGCGGGGATCGGCGTGGTCGAGGTGCAAAAACCCATGGTTTTTTGCGATTTCTAACTCGCGCGACCCTCTGCGGGGATCGGCGTGGTCGAGGTGCGCGATTTCTGCGGTGCCGCGCAACCCTCTGCGGGGATCGGCGTGGTCGAGGTGCAAAAACTCAGGTTTTTTGCGACTTTTGTTGTTCGAACTGGTCCTCGGGAGTTGTCTCGTGGTTCGCGCGCCTGCTCCCGGAACCGGCGGGTCGCGGGTTCGATTCCTCCCTGGTCCGCGGGCGGGCGTCGCAAGATGCAACTTGCATTTTAAAGCAACTTGCGCAGAGCAACTTGCGCAGAGCAAGTTGCACAGAGCAACTTGCGCAGACCAACTTGCACCGACCAGTTTGCGCAGAGCGCCTTGCCTAGAGCAACTTGCGCAGAGCAACTTACGCAGAGCAACTTGCACGGAGCAACTTGCACAGAGCAGCTTGCGCACAGCAATTTGCAGGGAGCGCAATTTGCACAGAGCAACTTGCAGGGAGCCACTTGCAGGGACCAACTTGCCGGAGCAACTTGCGCGGAGCAACTTGCGCAGAGCAACTTGCACAGTAACTTGCGTGGAGCAACTTGCGCAGACCACCTTGCCTGGCGCTGTCTCGCGCTTGCTTCACAAATGCTTCGTGGAGGGAAAAAGAACGCATCCTGCAGCGTTGGGCCGACCTTGCTTGCGATGTTATGCTTTCGGGCCAACCGTGGTCTAGTTGTTTTTTTTTTTGATTCTTTTTCGTTTTTCGTCCGGGCCAGCAAAATGTCGTATTTTACAGCATTTTCTTGCGAAATTGACGCATTTACACTAGCTCGTCAACATCCCGGCATCGTTTTCAACATCCCAAGCATGTCCGACCAACATCCCTAGCATCACCAACAAATCGTGGTAACAAAATCCAAAAATGTAGCTGGCGGGTTGACGGGGTCAAAACAATAATGCTTCAAACAGGAGGGCATTTCAATCCCAGCAAAAAACAAAATACAAAAAAACAATTAAGAAAAACAGAGCGGGGTAGTGATGATTCGAACAGGGGTGCAATTAAATATCTGCAAAAAGTCTAAAAAGTAGCGGGGGGGTTGGGGGGGGCGGCAGCCCCCCCCATGATGTTCGAAGAATTGATGATTCAACTAGGGGTAATTAATTAAATCTCTGTAGAAAATCTAAACGTAGCGGGGGGGTTGGGGGGGGGCGGCAGCCCCCCCATGATGTCGGAAGAAGTGGTGATTCAAGTAGGGGTGCAATGATTCAAGAAAGGGTGTGATAGAATTTACAAGGCAGCGGGAGGGTTGGCGGGGGTGGCTTCCCCTATGATGTTCGAAGAAATGCATACATACAGACATACACGGACTACACAGATTCCCTAAAATGTCGTATTTTGCAGCATTTTCTCGCGAAAGTGGACGCTCGAAAAAGTGATGATTCAAACAGGGGTGCAATTCAATCTCTGCCGGGCCAGTAAAGTGTCGTATGTTACAGCATGATTCTCGCGAAATTGACGCATTTTACACTAGCCCGTCAACATCCCCCGCATGTCGCACCAACATCCCTAGCATCACCCACAAATCGTGTGACGGGGTCAAAGAAATGATGATTCAAGTAGGAGGGCATGTCAATCCCTGTAAAAAAATATAAAAAGTAGCAGGGGGGTTTGGGGGGGGCGGCAGCCCCCCCACGATGTTGTTTGCAGAAGTGATGATTTGAATAGGGGTGCAATTAAATCTCTGCAAAAAGTCTAAAAAGTAGCGGGGGGGTTGGGGGGGGGCGGCAGCCCCCCCCCATGATGGTCGAAGAATTGATGATTCAACTAGGGGTGCAACCCCCCCATGATGTTCGAAGAATTGATGATTCAACTAGGGTGCAACTAATTAAATCTCTGCAGAAAATCTAAAACGTAGCGGGGGGGTTGGGGGGGCGGCAGCCCCCCCCATGATGTCGGAAAAACGCCACCTGCCGAAGAGGAACTGGGAATGCAGAGGATGCGAAAAGCCAAAAAGCAACCAAAAGCCGCATAAACCAGCAAAAAGCCGAAAAGCCTAGAAGCCCAGAAGCCGAGAAGCCAAGAAGCAGAAAAGCCAAGAAGCCAAGAAGCCAAGAAGCCAAGAAGCCAAGAAGCCAAGAAGCCAAGAAGCCAAAAAGACAAGAAGCCCAGAAGCCGAGAAGCCGAGAAGCCAAGAAGCCAAGAAGCCGAAAAGCCAAGAAGCCAAGAAGCCAAGAAGCCAAGAAGCCAAGAAGCCAAGAAGCCAAGAAGCCAAAAAGACAAGAAGCCCAGAAGCCGAGAAGCCGAGAAGCCAAGAAGCCAAGAAGCCGAAAAGCCAAGAAGCCAAGAAGCCGAGAAGCCAAGAAGCCAAGAAGCCAAGAAGCCAAGAAGCCAAGAAGCCAAAAAGACAAGAAGCCCAGAAGCCGAGAAGCCGAGAAGCCAAGAATCCAAGAAGCCGAAAAGCCAAGAAGCCAAGAAGCCGAGAAGCCAAGAAGCCAAGAAGCCAAGAAGCCAAAAGCGAAACAAAAAAAACAAGAAAAACAATCCTAAAATAAATACCCCTCCCTAATCATGGGGGCCCTGATCTTGCCGCTCCTTGCTGATTCAACCAGGTTTGGAGAGAAAGCAACTGTCCTGACTCTGGGGGTTGATTCCCCATTCTTTTCAACCATCGTTCTTTTCCAAAACCAGCTGTTTCCCTGGGGTTCTGATGGTTTCCTGGAAAGAAGGATCCCTGGAAAGAATGGGAAAGTGTCCCCTAGATTGACCCTACGTCCGTCCCAATTCACCATAGACTTTCCAATCAAAGTACACCCTCACAGCCCTCACAAGGGAATTGGACCCTGAGGGTCCAAATCCCGCCCCTCCAAATAGAGAACCCCTTCCAGAAAAAAAGCCGGATCCCTGCAAAGCCCTGCAAGCAATTCCACCGCCCTAACATCCCTTGACAAAATGTACCAAAGTGTACCACCAAACTGGGTTGCCCTCAGATCCCGCGCTCAAAGTCTCACTTGTAGTGGGTCAAATGAAAACTACCACTAAACACCAAAAGGCTAAAAATCTAAGGGACTGGATGGCTGGGAGCCGCCAAGTCCTAATGCCTCTGACCCCCAGAAAACCAGGCCGATGCGAAAACCCAAAAGGCGCCTCCAGCGCCCAACTTTGCTTTGTAAACCCAAGTAAACAGTTGTGCGGTGCACTTTAGGTCTTGGACTTCACAGCTGTTAAGCTGCCAGGCTCCCGCCGCTCGAGCCGAGGTGCCCGCACACGAAGACGCGCTCCCTCGCTGCGCGGTTCATGGGATTCCTTCCCCTCCATTTGCTCAAGTCCCCTGGAAAAATAAAAATATGTCCAGTAGTGATAGATTCCCTTTAAAATCAACAGGGGAAAATTAAACAAAAATATGCTTAACCAAATGGAAGTTCCCCCTTCCCCAAATCCCCGCCTGGTTTCCAGTCGTTATGGGTGTCCTTTTGGGGGGAAGCGTTTGAAGGGCAGGGGGCAGGGGGGATTTGGATCTCATGAAAAGTCGGGGGCAAGATAGGGCACCCCCCGGTGTTTTTGTGCGTGTGGTTTCCCGTGAACCATTAAGCAGAACCAAACACAACACTCCGAGAGGAATCCTGCACCTTGAGGGGGGCCATTGATTCCAACAAGACAGCCACTGGCAGGGAAAGCTGTATTGGTGTTGCTGGATGAATGTAAAAACGAAGCAAACCAAACGCAGAGCGCAACAGAGGTAAGCCAAGTCTGGCAGTGACAATGCCCTGAACGAAATCAACAAAGGCATGATCAATCTGCCCGGCATTTTCTTATGCCTGCGAAATGCCGGCAACATAGCCACCCCCTTATTACCTTGAAACCAGTGGCAACCGGGGCTCCCTACAACTCCCTTGAAACATCACCCCACCAAAAGGAAACTCACTTTGAAGTGGCCCCAGAAGCGATGCTTACAACTAACCACCAAAAAGGTGCTAAATATTGGCTTATCTCATATCGAGTGCGTACTTTTGGGGCTTGTTTTCAAGGGGAACCAAACGGAAAACCGACCATTTCTGCGTTTCCTATTTGGAGTTTTTTGGAGACGCCTAAACCAACCGGCAACCCAAGGCGTTGCGCCAAGAAACGTACCGCGATGCGTCAAGAACTCCCCCAAGGGATCTCGGCGCAGAACTGAAAGGACGTCAGGAGGAGCATTTGGATCTGCCTCCTCCGAGAGTCAGCCGAAGACGCAGGTAACCTTTTGAGAACCATCATTCTAGCAAGCACGTAGAATCTAATTAAAACCAAACTGCCCCAACAATATTACTGGCACGTGGAAAATAGAATCTGAGTGAAACCAAACTGAGCTAGCATGTTGTTCATTTAAACAACACATGGATGCAGACCTGGTAAGTGCTATGTGACATACATGTTCAACCGAACTTGCCTTTGAAGGGGACCGCCTGCGGTCAAAGCTGGCTGCAAAGCACAAGGGATGCTATGTGGTTGTGTCTTCATGTGTTGTTGAGTTCTCCTTTGTTTAAATGAGAACCTCCTGAACTCACATCACATTAACCATAATCTGCAACATTAGCATTCCACATGTTGGAAAATAATTGGTAAACCACATGAAAGCCAAGCTTTCCAAAATAACTGCACGTTATACAATATTCCCAGAAGTAAGGGATCCCCAAGTAAAGGACCTACATCACTGGTGAGCTCGTTCTTCCCCAGGTGAGGTCGCCATCAAGTAACCAGCTGAAAATTCTCCAGGCAGCCAGCATTCCATCCTCCTCCCTCCAGCCTTCCCCACCCTGCTTCCAGTTGCCACTATCGTAAGCAAGCAAACAATACGATTGCCCAGCCCAGTGCTTCCAGGCAAGCCGCAAGACGCAAGCCACAGCGGTTGTTGCCTCTCCCTGCATTGCATGGATACCTGGAGTCTGCATGACCCGTTAAAAATGGGTCCCTGACCCAAATAATGGGGTCGTGGACCCATTTCTAAAGGGTCAGAAGGAAACTCCAGGTTGTGACTTCTAGGCCTTGCATGGATACCGAAAGCACCCAACGCGCGGATCCAGCACCTCGCCTGGTTGGAGGACTCCAAAATCACCGCCCCAGTCCAGGCGCAAAGGCTACATCCGTGCAATCGCTTTTCTTCCACCTCCTCCGTCTTCGCCAGGCGCCCCTGGCGGATGGATATGGAACAAGCCCAACCCGAACCAAACTGAAGCTGTTGACATTTTGAGGAGGTGACTTTTTTGTTTACTTTTGGAGGTGACCTTTCTCGGTGTTCCCCTATTTCCATTAAAATTTTGGCCATATCATTGATCTACATCGGGTTGTGCTAGGGCCTGGGTAGTGGGGGGGGAACGTTCATTTGGAGCTTTGCCAAAGGCTTGCAGTGCAACACCACATTTCATAAAGCTGCTCCTAACACACCCCACCCCAATCATCCGATCCTGGCTTTGGTCAATTCCTTTGTTCGAGGGTGCGGTGTTTTCGTGCTCCGGGTGTGCCGCCCCCATTTCGGCACCTGATTTTCCAAAAGCCCAGCCTCGGCGCTGTCCTCGTCGTACTGGAAAGAGCCGAAGGAGTCGATGTCTTCGTGGAATCCCTTGAAGGCAATCCGCACCTCGACATCTCGGAGAAGTCCACCCAGGCCCCCCCCCCCCACCCTTTCCGACTTCCGACTTCCAAGCCTTACACTCCTCAATCTTCCGATGAGCGTTATTTTCTGCTCGTGCAGATTACCGCGCGTTTATCTGAAAAGCGCTCGGTTCAAGAAAAAGCGCTCGGATCGGATATCGGAAAAGAAGAAACTGTTCAGCGTGTGGGCTCAGTCTTTCTGCTACTCATGTGCAAGATTTGCAGCGGGCGCCGAACGTGGCAAAACTAGCACTTTTTGAAGTGCGCTCGTGTGGCGGGAAATTGTGCTTTTGTAGCGGGAATGTGCGCTCGTTGTGCGGCCTGGCCTGTTTCATCCAGGAAAGGTGCTGCTCGATTCAAAACATTGACCGCATTGCGGAACCTGTTCTCCAACGGAGCCTCAATTCCTTTGCGAAGCGGCCTTCCAGTTGGCTGAGTTAACGCTCGAAGACTAAATAGCGCTCGTTTGCCCAAGAAACGCTCGCAAGCACAAAAAGCGTATCAAATAGCAGCTTGAGCAGAAAATAACGCTCGTTGGAAGATACAGGCTTATGGGGGAAGTTCACGGACCTGCCCAGGAAAGCATAGTTTCCAAAAGGGAACGCGCTTCCATGTTCGCTGCGAGGGTCGAGGAAAGCCCACTCCCAAGATGAATTTGACACAGGCAAACCAGGCCAACATTGGTCGATCTAGGTGCTACATTGGAGGGTCCGAAGATCTGTATAGGGGGTGTTTTCGCCCGTGGCAACACTCAGCCACGGAGGAAATATCCGAGCAGCGCCAAAACCCACGGAACTGAACGGAGCTCCGACCAAAAACCTGCAAGCAGCCCCAAGCCCTTGGCTTAGACCCCATAGTTGCACATCGGCTGCCCCTTCAAAGGAAAACCTAGAGATCAATTTGCTTGGAAGGTAAAGAGACGGCGATGTTCGAAACAACGTCTTACCCCCATTTGAGATTATGCAGCAAATCTGCTTCAACGGTTCAATCTGGGTAAATTCTTGTGTGTGTGTGTGTGTGTGTTTTTGGGAACCCCGAAATAATAGCTCTCCTTTCGCTTCCTTCAAACGCAAAACTCCAAACAAAGAAGGGGACCGACTCAAAAAGTCGCACCCATTCACCCCCCCACTCAGCCGGGCACCCTAAGGAAGGCGGCCTTGGGGCCCGAAAGAGCATCCCTCTGCATGACCTATCTTTTCTCCAGCGCTTCCCGTCACACAGCAGGCAGGGGGAAATGATCACGGAAAACCCGGACACAGCAGCTGGTTACTTGCTATAGTGGCAACTGGAAGCACTGGGTAGGGGGTTGAAATGATCAACCGATTACTCAACAACTTCCCTGTGTGAGGGTTCGCTCCGACATGACGCCGGAAAGGTCTCGCTTGCTCTGCCACTTCGCTACAGCTGTTCAGGGCAAAAAGGGTCAGACCCTTCCAACACTGAAAGCGAACAACGGCCCTTAAGGGGTCAAAACGGCGACAAAGTACATCCTCACGAAGTGCTTCAACCTTCAAACTAGTGAAGTCGGGCTTTGTGTCGCAAGGCTGATTCCTTTCCTATTGTATGATCGAGCCTACGAGGTGCTTCCGACCATGAGTTTGCCGGCGAGGCTAAAGTCTAGTTCTTTGGGGATGAAAACAAAGCAGCGGCCTCTAAAACACGAACGACACCCGTTTAAACCCACGCAGTACTGGCAGACAAAAACAAGAGTGGCGCCGGGAAGATGAATGTAAGCTGCCCAGTTCCCCACTTAGCCACCAATACGAGCACCAAAAAACGATGCCTACCCAAAACTGATTCCCGCCCATCTGCAAAATGCACCAGGGGCCCTGCCAAAAAAGCCATCAGCTCGGAGGGAAGTCCGGCCTCGTCCTTGTAGTGGGCATCCCCGTTGTGCAGCTTCGAGATGGCCTTGGCGATGGGCTCATAGAAGAAGGACCCCTGCGTGCCCTGGACGCAGTGCGGGGGGAAGGGCCCCTTCCTTGGTTGCTGGCGAGACCCCCAGGCAAAAAGTGGACCGCTTTTTCAGGGTTTAGTGTTGAAAACGCCTTTGTTTCAACCAAACAGTTAAAGTCTCAAGCTCCAAGCCAATAGCAGTCAAGCTTCTGCGGGATGAAGGAGCAGTGCTTCTTGGGATGGTAGTCTCCTCGGCTCATGGCGCCTTTGGAACCGAGAGCTGGCGGGACTCAGTGGGATAAAGCGGATTGGCGCACTTCCAATGCACGATGTGGATGGGGATGCGAAAGCCCGTTGTTTAGCACTCAAGTGGTCTTCCCAAAATGGATATATATATATATATATATTATAGTGTGTATATATATATAGTCCCAGCAAGACAGGGAGTAAGATAAGATGGTGACTCGTGACCGCCGCTAATTTGAATGTCTCTCAGGAAAAGAGTACAAAGTTGCCCTCACGGCTCATCCCAATTGCGATTTTTGATGTGGTGCTTCTGTGACGTACAGTCTCGCAGGAGCAGCACTCAACACCATTCGTGTTTGGTTCTACCAACCAGGGTTCTCTAAAAATGTATTTTAGGCGGTTGCACAATGGTGGCCCTGTTTAGCGAAACAAGTTGATTGGGAGCCAAAGGAGTCAACAAACCCCTTCGGCAAAGCCAGCCAGCCGAATAGACAATCTGCTAAACTTAGTTGCCTGGGGACCCTGGAAGGAAAGGAGCCTTCTAGCGTTGGCTATTTCCAGCGAAGGTGTTCCCAGAAATAAGCCGTGAACTGTCCGAGACCGGTATTCTGGGCTCAAGTTGCATAGCCAAAACCCACCTGCTTCAGTCCAGCAGCTGGTCAGGACAACATCTCCTCCGCCTTAGACACCGGGTAAGAGCTGGGATGCCTCATGATGATGAGCGGGCTCGCCCCCTGCAGTGATCATTCCAGAGGTTCTCAAGAATAACTTGGGGGTGGTGTCCCTTTAAACTTTAGACCAAAAGATGTCGGATAATAATTTTGCTGATGTTTCAAGACATCCGGCCAGACATCCGGCCAGACATCCGGCCAGACATCCGGCCAGACATCCGGCCAGATGGCAACACTTTATGTGGTTGTGGCAGAGAAGCTCAAATCAAGACAAGTGTGGAGTCTTCGGACCGACCCCCGACCGTGGTGAACCCCCTCCAAGCATCAGATTCCCAGTTGTCGGAGGCCCTCCAAAGTTTGACAACTCCCCCCTCCCTCTTTTCAACACTCCAAAAGCTAGAGCCCCTTTGCAATGCGAACCACTTGCAGGCCGTTCCAAGCCCATCTTTCGGAGAACCAAAACAAAAAATCAGTGGAATTACTGACTTTAAGCTAAGACCGAACAAGGACATCAATGGCACTCCAGTTCTCACCTCTCATTTCTCATATCGCAGCTTCCGAGACATAGACTCCATACAAAAAGCTCCCTTTTTGATGACTGAAAGGAAATTTGAAGGAAAGCCAAATGCAACTCCTCCCTGTTTTCGCCCTCCGCCGTTTTTCTACCCCCCGTAAACGAGGCCGTTCTGTTTTTCTCCTCGCTTCCTTTTGTGGATTTGTCAAAAAGGGTCCGGAATTGAACCTGCCACAAAAAATGGTCCAGATCCAAACAGGTGCATAAATTTCAAAAAGCCAGGGAGAGAGAACACCAAAGTAGGCAACAATTCCCTGGGTCAAAGGGAGCTAAATCAAAATGGGACATGTGTCCATCTTTCACACCTTTTACCGGAAAGGACACCCCTTTCTATGGGTAAAAAGAGTTGACCGAAAAATGGGAAGAACAATGCCATTCCACCTTCCTCCCCCCCTTCTCACCGAAAAGGAGGCAAGAAAAAAGGTCGCCTGTTCCGTGGTTCGTTCGTTTTCTTTCCTCGCCAAGGCGCATTTGGTGAAGTGGTTCATGAGCTGCACGATGAGGGGACTCACCGAGCTGCCCTCGGCCACAGCAAAGGCGCCTCCGTGGGGATTCAGGTGATCCACTTCGACGAAGTCGTTCCTTGACGAAAAGCCACAAGGGGCCGTGGAGGGGCCCAAAACTCAGGGGGGAAGGGCCGTCATGTCCAGAAAACCTGGGTAAAAGCATGCAAATATTCAGAAAACCTTGAAACAAAAGCATGCAACTATTCAGGGTCTTGGGTCTCTCGAGAGTGTTTTCAGAAGACCCAGAGGGTGAAACAAGGCCCCCAAAACCTTGAGCTCACTTCCCGCGTGGATTGGCCAAGAAAAGTCCAAACTTTTTGCTTATCACCAAAATTGGCGTCGCAAAGAGCTTCAAGCACAGGAACTCAGGGAGTGAGTGGGTGTAAAAGCCTTCATGTTCAGGGTCTTGGGTCCTTGAGGGTTTCCCAAGATTTAAAGGGTAGGGTGCGACCCCTGGTTGCTTGTTGCTTTGTCTTGTGAGATATCTGTCTCCCCAAGAACTGCTCGCTCATGGAACCGAAAATCAGCCAACGCCCAAGACTGCAGTGTGCATCCTGTCTAAGTAGGCCTGTGGAAACACAATTCCTCCGACTTCATAAAGCTAGCGAAAGGCGAGTCGGCTGGTTTGGTTGTTTTTGTCATATGCTGATCTTGTGTTCAATTGATTGCTTTGGCTGAGGGAACTCAGCCAAGCCAGCAGCCGGCCCCAAATCGGCTACGACCCTAAGCAGTTGCAACCAGTGACCCTGGTGGAACAAGGTACTCCTTGTGGTGGTTGACCAGTTTTCACAAGGAAACTCAGCAAACAACATCGGGAAACAACCCGTTGCCTCAGGAGGTACCGGGGAACCCTTACAGGCTTACGGACATCTCAAGAACTTATCTGCTTGTCCCATGCTGCCAAGTCGTTCCTTGCGCAAAGCAACCGAAACGAGCTCTTGGTTGAGGTTCCTCGAGCCACCGGCAAAGGGGTTCCCCAACAGAAAGACAGGGCCATGGCCAGGGCGAGGGGTTCCAAACTGCCCTCAAGCACGGGAAACAAATTGGTTCCAAACAAATGCCATCTCTAAGTGGTAGTTGGTTGACCAGGAAACAGTAACCCAAAAGTCTTTTCTTTAGAACCCCATATGGAACCACTTTACAACGTGACAGCATCATTTTCTTGCAGCTGAAAGTGACTTCTCCCATGTGCCATCGTATTTTTGACTTTGAATGAACATATGTGTGTGAATGTTGATGGGGGACTCTTTGGCTACTTAGGTCACAATCTATGTACACCACCTACTTTTGAAGTGGTTCCCAGTGAAACTTGTTATAGCCATGTATGGCTGTGGGTCAAAGATAGGGAAACTCCCGAATGGATTCCTGGTGGATCCATGGACCTACACCTGCGGTCCGTTTTCTCTCGGTTTAATCTTGACACATAGCCACATATGGTTATGCGTCAAAATCCAAATCGTACCCCCAGTGAACATCCCAATCCAACCACTAAAATAGGCTCTAAAATGGGTGGTGAATTCACCTACCAACCAAAATGGGATCCCATTGACAACAGCCATATGGCTGCTTAAGTCCCCTGAAATGAAAAAAACACATAATTCCAGTAGTGATAGCTTCCCTTTAACACCAAATGGAAGCATATGGCTGAGTCGCTGCATGTCCACCACGATGAGCACATCTCTGGTGCCAATCTTCAAGTCATTCAGCTGCATCACTTCCTCCCAGCCGGCCTCGGCAAGCAAAGAACACCCGACTTCGGGTGCCTCTCGAAAATGGTGGAGCCCCCTTTTGGTTGCCACAAGGGAAACCAATCGAAACCCACCATCTCGGAGGGCTCCTGTATGTAGGTTTCTCAAAGCGGCCAAAATGGGCGGATTCCATTTGATTGCCCAAGTGCCAACCAAAAGGGGGGTCCGCCATGCTGAGAAACGCTTTGGTGAATCAACTGAAACTGCCAGCCTCCTCCGCTAGCAGCAAATACTCTGCAAAAAGCGGGCAGGACTCCGCATGCATGCGCCAATCCGACATGGCGGAAGCGTGCCAATGGCTTTGTGACTTGTAACGATGCTATTGGCTGCGCTGTTGCAAGAAATGCTTGGCCAGTGGGCTGTCTGAACATGGCTTTGCTTGCTTTTCTTTTCATGGCATGACATTGGAGAGCCCTGAAGCGAATGCCGAAGACAGAAAGGAGCAGACCGAAGATGCGAATATTTTGCAATGGAGGAGTGCCGCAGTGCATCTGGGAGAGAGCAATTTTGCGGGATAGTCTCCTCTTGTGGATAAGCAAAGGTAAACGATCTAGCGGGAAGCTACTTTAGGTCAACCTCCACATGGGGGGGGGGTCGGGGAATGGGGCCATCTTCCTTTCCACTAGGGGAAAAGTCAAGAAGCCTGAGCAACATTCAATCAATAGGTGCCTATGATACTTGGCAAACCGTCTGCCTTTGCAAAAACACCTGTCACTCGCCTAGCTTGGGGCAACCCAAGTATAGGGACCCAATTTGAGCCACGTTCAAACTTTACTGTTACTCTACTGGGCATGTGACACTTTGCGAGTCCTCTGGTATTTGCGGAGAAATGTAGGAGGCTCCCAAATGGACCGTAGACGAGCAAACCGACACTCTGGGCGCCTGTTCAGGAAGCAAATGGGCCAAGAGGCGGTCACACAGTACAAACATTCTATATGGCTGAACATGGTGGCTGCTGTTGATGTTGCTGTTGCTGCTCTTTGTTTGCTTGCCTGCTTGCTTGCTTGCTTGCTTGCTTGCCAAATGGCTTGCTTGCTGTTTGTTTGCCTGCTTGCGTTGTCATTTGTTTGCTTGGTTGTTGTTTGTTTGCTTCCTTGCTTGTCGTGACCATGTGTTTTTGTTTGGTTGAGCCAAGTTGACTTGAGCTCCGCAGCTTTTCTCCACGCAGGATGTCCAGCATGATATTCATACATCTCTTCCGGCTTCTGCGAGGCGAAATGCCAAATGCGACTTGCCATTGTGGCAGTTCAAAGGCTGCCGGACGCATGCTGTATCACGCAAATAAAGACAGCGGACACCTGGCTGTGGGTCAAAAATGGGTAGCCAAAATGGCTTGCGCTGGTACATGTAACCAACGACTGGTGGTTTAATTTTGACCCACACCCACCTATGTACTCACAGCTTGCTCATCGCGGCGCTGCAGCGGAGGATGCTGCCTGCCTCCGCCACCATGTCCTGCTCGCGAAGGCGCTGGAGGCCCACGGTGGGTGAATACAATCACAAATACGCATACCAAGCGAACTGGGCGAATCATATCGATCAATTCACAAATTCTTCGTTAGAGGACCCCCCCTCTCCCGGTCCCCCAAAAAACATTGAATGCGAATGGATTCACAAAGTCTATAGATGTTTATTTTTATTAAAAATAAAAAACACATAAAAAAAGGAACCTTCATCGTAGGTATTGGTTTACCTTTCTCTTCCTTTATCTTCTCCTACCACCCTAAACGTAGAAGAGAGTTGTGACCGTGGCACACACACAAATCAAGGTCAATACTCTTCGTCCCCACAAAGTACACGAACTGGCCTAAGGAATCTGCGTCATGGGTGACCCCATTCTTCCGCCAGGGCAAAAGAGGATGCCACAATTCCCTTTTTGTGAAATTGTGCCGTCTACTTTCACCCAGCCGTATGCAAGGGGCTATGAATAGTTGACCCTTCCCCCTATTATTTAGTCCACCCCTATCACTAGATATCTTTCTTCAGGACAAATCTAGAAAGGCGGTTTTTCTTTTGCTCTTAATTGATGCAATACCGAACCAACCAGTACTAAACTTCAGACAGCCCTTGTTAGGGGCAGGTTCAGCAGTTTCTTTGTTCAACTACTACTCACTAAAATCATGCAACCACGAGGCCCTGATAAATTTGTGGGTAGTACTGGTACGCAAGATATGTATTTATGCGAAGAACGGTGTCGCAGCACGGCCGGCGCGAAGGAAATACAAGAAAGCTCAAAAGGACGCAGACCTGGAGCGTCTCAAAATGAGCCTACAGTGTAAAGGGCAAAAGTGCATTTCTTCTCCTCCAGTGGCCAGCTGGACATTTGAGAAGAAAAGACACCCGGGACACTGTTAATAAGTATGTTTGGGGGGGGGTTCTGGGAGGCAACAGGGGGAAGCGATTACACGTAAAGTTTGGCTTTAAGTACCCACCATGTAAATTCATTGGAAACTAACCCAACCAGGGATTTCCAACAAGGTTCCCCCCGCAAAAAACATGGAAACCCAACCACTGCCGGCTTCTGCCATGGCGAATGGCCCATCCGGTGTCCTCCACGATCTTCTTGGCCGGCTCCACGGATCTTACGCCGCCGGTCGCCTGGAAAAAAAATCCAACAGCCGCCCGGCCCTTTTTGGATGCGGACGAACCCAAAAAAACGGGGCGAAAGACGTCCCGCGCATTCGTCCCTGCTGGTTTTGGAAGTGCCCCGTTGCTGAAATCGATTTCTAAGTACCCCATGATTATGGAATCACGTTTGAACTTGATTTTACGGTACCTCCAATGCACGTTCGATCATTTAGTCCCTTCAACGACCCAGCAACAAGACATACGTTGCCACAATCAGCACACATTCTAATATGCGGCTCTCTGTGGACATGGGATGTCCCGAACTCAAATTGACCTGGGCATACGTTAATATCCGAACATGGCAGTGCACCGCTCAAACAGTCCACGGCAAACTGCTCACGGAGTATGGTCAGGCTGTTAAAGCCCGCAAGCAAACCTCAAATAGACCCTCCTAAAACGAACCTTCATGAAACAAAACGTTTCTATCCCAAACACTCTGAAACACATCCTCCCAAACCAAACCCGTCGAAAAAGAACACAAATACGGGCTCGAGATCATGAAAACAAAACTAAGGAGTCAGTATTTAGAATTAGCAATACCTCTCAGACTACCATGGACAAAAGAGCAAAAAAAAAACACTGCTAAACAGTTCACACGTCCCTTGCCAACCTTCTCACTTACCCTGACTCAGGATTTGTGTGACTCAAATCCGGCAAATGGTGACTAAATCGTGGACTTGCCACGTGGGGTAGACAAACAACTTCGTCTATTTTATGACTCGGCTTCAGACAGTTAGTCTACCTGGAGTCTCCATGACCCTTTGAAAGTGGGGTCTTGACCTGATGCTTGGTAGATGACCCCATTTTTGAGGCACCCTAATTTTTAACTATATGTTCCAGGCCGTGGACCCCCCCCCCTCCCCCCCCCCTCCCCGCCCCAACCCCCCCCCCCCCCTGGTGGGGGTTGGGGGGTGGGTGGTGGGGTGGTGGGGTGGGTGGGGTGGTGGGGTGGTGGGGTGGTGGGGTGGTGGGGTGGTGGGGTGGTGGGGTGGTGGGGTGGCTGGGTGGTTGGGGTGGGGGTGGTGGGGTGGTGGGGTGGTGTGGGTGGTGGGGTGGTGGGGTGGTGGGGTGGTGGGGTGGTGGGGTGGTGGGGTGGTGGGGTGGTGGGGTGGTGGGGTGGTGGGGTGGTGGGGTGGTGGGGTGGTGGGGTGGTGGGGTGGTGGGGTGGTGGGGTGGTGGGGTGGTTGGGGTGTGGTTCGGAGTTGGTTGAGGCTTGGTGGGTTGGTTTAGGGTTGGTTCAGGGTTGGTTCAGGGTTGGTTTGCGGTGGGTTTCGGGTGGGTTTGGGGTTTGGGTTGATTTAGGCTTAGGGTTGGGGTTAAGGAGGGGTTGCAGGGTGGTTTGGTTTAGGGTAGGATGTTGCGAGGGGTGCGGGTGTGTTGGTTCACGGGGTGAAAGGGGGTCTGGGACCGAAGCTGCAGGGCTCGCACGGTACTGGACAGCATCCCCAACATTGCCAGCATTATCCCCAAGATGCGGATGATGCGGGGGAGTGGGGGGACCATACCATTGGGGGGAGGGGGGGGGGGTGCGTGGCCCAGGGACTGGTACATATATGTATAGCTCTATATATATATATATAATATGCATACAAACATGCAAAAAAACGCATGTGAAAACAACGGCAAAAAAACAAGCTGACCCCGCTTAGGTCCCGGGCTACCAGCCCCGGCCTGGCCCGCCAGGCTGTTGATGGCATCGAAAATGGCGCTGCGCAGGCGGCGGTCCTCGGAGGCCTTCTTCAGGTCGTGCTCCAAGGGGACGATGCCCTGGTCACACAACTCCTGGCGCCGCTGGGTTGCAGCTGCCCCTCTTGCATAATACAAATCTATTGTGTATATCCGCCGACCCCTTCTCCTCAAAGGGGAGGCGCACGGGAAGGGTGGTTGCAGTACAAGCGCATGGATTAATCTTTGAGGCAAGCATATGACTACTGGCATCATACGGATGCCCATCATCATCATCATCATCATCATCATCATCGATATGATCCTTCATCATTCTCATCGTCAACATCATCATCATCATTTCTATATCATTCAACATCATCATCTCTTATTAGCCGGCACTGGTGATGCCGAGGATGTCATCATCATCTCTTATTAGGCAGCACTGGTGATGCAAAGGGTGTTACGATGATAGTTGTCATCATAATCATCATCATGATCATCCTTATTATGATGTCATCGCTCTTCTCATCATCATCATGATGATCATCATCATCTCATTCATATTCTTATTCTTATATGCATTTCAAAAGTAACGTTAGGCCCCATTGGCAATGCAGAGGATGCTACGACGATAGTTATCATCACAGTCCTCATCCTTATCATCACTATCATCATGGTCATCATCATCTCTTGTTAGCCGGCACTGATGATGCCGAGGATGCTACGATGATAGTTATCATCACAGTCCTCATCCTTGTCATCAGTATCATCACGCTCATCACCATCTCTTATTAGGCAGCACTGGTGATGCAAAGGGTGTTACGATGATAGTTATCATCATGATCATCATCATGATCATCCTTATTATGATGTCATCGCTCTTCTCATCATCATCATGATGATCATCATCATCTCATTCTTGTTCTTATTCTTATATGCATTTCAAAAGTAACGTCAGACCCCATTGGCAATGCAGAGGATGCTACGACGATACTTATCATCACAGTCCTCTCATCATCTCTTATTAGCCGGCACTGGTGATGCCGAGGATGTCATCATCATCTCTTAATAGGCAGCACTGGTGATGCAAAGGGTGTTATGATGATAGTTATCATCATAATCATCATCATGATCATCCTTATTATGATGTCATCGCTCTTGTCATCATCATCATGATGATCATCATCATCTCATTCATATTCTTATTCTTATATGCATTTCAAAAGTAACGTTAGACCCCATTGGCAATGCAGAGGATGCTACGATGATAGTTATCATCACAGTCCTCATCCTTATCATCACTATCATCATGGTCATCATCATCTCTTGTTAGCCGGCACTGAGGATGCTACGATGATATATATCATCAGGCACCCTTGGTAATGCAGAGAATGCTACGATGATAGTTATCATGACAGTCATCCGAAGCTTTGGTAATGCAGAGGATGCTACGATGATAGTTATCATAAGAGTCATCATCCTTATCATCTTCATGATGAATGTCATCCTAGTCATCGCCTTCATCATCGTCATCATCATTGTCATCATCAATTGTCACATCATCTCTTCTTCTATCTTTCTTCGATACTTCTATATACATTTCAATTGTGGCGTTAGGCATCCTTGGTAATGCAGAGGATGCTACGATGATAGTTATCATGACAGTCATCCACAGCTTTGGTAATGCAGAGGATGTTACGATGATAGTTATCATAAGAGTCATCATCCTTATCATCTTCATGACAATCATAACGCCACATTTGAAATGTATATAGAAGAAAGATAGAAGAAAGAGATGATGATGATGATCATGATGACAATGATGAAGGCGATGACTATGATGACAATCATCATGAAGATGATAAGGATGATGACTCTTATGATAACTATCATCGTAGCATCTTCTGCATTACCAAAGGTTCCTAACGCCACATTTGAAATATGAAGTTATTATTTTGTTATTATTTGTTTACTCAGGCTGGTTAAAAGTGTGTGTTTGTCATCAGAGTTTTATATGATTTCAGATAGAAGAATAGAAGGAAGAGATGATGATGATGATGATGATGACAAGCATGATGACGATGATGACGGCGATGACTATGATGACAATCATCATGAAGATGATAAGGATGATGACTCTTATGACAACTATCATCGTAGCATCCTCTGCATTACCAAAGCTGCGGAAGACTGTCATGATAACTATCATCGTAGCATCCTCTGCATTACCAAGGATGCATTTCAAATGTATATAGAAGAAAGATAGAAGAAAATCATGATGACGATGATGAAGGCGATAACTAGGATGACAATCATCATGAAGATGATAAGGATGATGACTCTTATGATAACTCATCATCCTCTGTAGCATCCTCTGCATCTGCACCAAGGATGCCTAATACCGAATATCATGATGACGATGATGAAGGCGATGACTATGATGACAATCATCATGAAGATGATGAGGATGATGACTCTTATGATAACTATCATCGTAGCATTTTTTGCATTACCAAAGCTGCGGATGACTGTCATGATCACTATCATCGTAGCATCCTCTGCATTACCAAGGGTGCCTAGCGATGATCATGACTACGCATCACATCGAAACGGCACCTCGCCTCAGATGCCATTTGTGTCATTGAGATTTGGAGTCCTGCCTTGATGATAATCATCACTACGCATCATTCGCAGCATCTCTGGCAATCATGAGGATAATCATCACTACGCATCCCCAGCATCTCCAGCAGCGATGATCATAATCATGACTACGCATCACTGTCGAAACGGCACCTCGCCTCAGATGCCATTTGGGTCAAAAAGAAACCAAAGAACCCAAAACCAAGGGCGCTGTTTTTGGTTGCTCGAAAACCACAACTAAATCCCGGGGTCAGCGGCACTGGGCGGCAGCCCTTAAATCCGGCCACCGGACGTGATCGGGCCGCAGGCCAAGCCCGCAGGGCTTACCTTCAGGTATAAGGCCGTGCGCCCCATGCCGCCGACCATGCGCGGACCATGCGCATACGTTTTGTGCCGGGCCCGCCCTTATAAGGGGCGAAGGATTCGCAGATTGGTTTAGGCAATTTTTGTAGCATCTCCCCGCAGCGCCAAAAAACGAGTATTTTTGGGGGTGCCTAAAACTGGACAACACCCCCAGCATTGCAAGCATCATCCTGGATGATGCGGATGATGTTGTGCATGCTGGCGATGCGACACAATGGGCTAAAGGGGAAATGCAAGGAACCAGGAGTGACTGGAAGTGCACAAAAGGAAAGTCAAAGGAATTGCACACGAAAATGAAGAGGGCAATGGAGAGAAACCGAGATGCAGGAAAATGCAAGGGCAGAACGTGAAGAACCGGACAGCGGGAACGAAAAGGGACAGGAATGCGAACAAAGGAGTCTTCAAGGAAATGAAGGGAGCTGAAGCGGCAGTGAAGTGGAAGGAAGTGAAGGGACATGCCAGGAAACTGTCAGGGAAGACATGCAAAGAAAGTGAAGTTCAAATTATCCCGAGAAGTAACAGGACTTAGAGGGAAAGGAAATGAAAGAACGGGAAGGGGTGCCCGGTGGCCGGCTGTGTCGCGTCAGCGTGTAAATCCGGCCACCGGGGGGCTTCAGCCCGTGGTCCGTGATACGGCCGAAGGCCTAGGCCCGCAGGGCCTACCTTCAGGTATAAGGCCGGCCGCCCTGTGCCGCCGACCACTGCCGACCATGCGCCGACCATGCGCTATACTTTTGCGCTGGGCCCGCCCTTATAAGGGGCGAAGGATTTACGGATTTGTTCAGGCGAGTTTTGGCGGCTTTTTGAGCATCTCCTCGAGGAGTCAAAAAACGAGTGTTTTTTGGGGGGTGCCCATAGTGGACAACATCCCCGGCATCACCTGCATCATCCGCATCCTTGGCGGGCACTGATGCGGATGATGCCAGTGATGCGGGGGATGCTGGGGATGTTGTCCCCTAAGTCGGGCCAATTTTGCCGAAAACGTGCGACCTGAAAATCTTAAAATCTTAAAGTGGATGGAAAATGGATGGAAAATGGCCTGGATTGAAATCTCAAAATCCTAAAGTCTTAGATTCTTAAAATCTTAAATTAAAATCTAACACTCAAACTCTCAAAATCTTCAATCTCAGAATCTTAAAAGCTTCAAAAACTTAACTTCTTTAAATCTCGAACTATTGCAATCTGAAAATCTTAAATTCATAAACAAGAAAAAATATATAATAAAATTCCTTCAATCCGGGCTATATTTTAAATTCCTTAAACTCTTAATCTTGAAATTTTGAAGTCTTGACATCTTAAGATCTTAAAATCTTAAATTCCGAAAGTCGCCAAATCTGAAAATCTCACAAAAAATAAAATCTTAAAACATCCGAAATCTGATAATGGATGGAAAATGGCTGGGCAATGGCCTGGCTGTGATAGCCTTCCAAAACCTTAAATCTTTGAATCTTAAAACCTTAATTCTTAAACCATTGAAACCTTAAATTCCGAAAGTCTTCAAATCTGAGACCCTTAGAATCTCAAAGTTTTTAGAATTTTAAAATCTTAACATCTACTAATCATCCGCATCCATGGCGGGCACTGATGCAGATGATGCCGGTGATGCGGGGGATGTTGACCCCTAGGTTGGGCCAATCTTGCCGAAAACGTGAAACACACAGTGTTTTTCAAGGTTTTTGGCGGGTGCGAACGTGGAACATATCGAAACCTGCTTGGCAGGCAGGCCTCGACGATCCCGGCCGAACTCGATTTTGGGCAGGAATTTAGGTGAGCAATAAAAAACACTGTGTTTTGCCAACATGCAGCGAATCAGCCAGCACCTTAATCCTTTTACATGTTGTGGCTCATGCTGCTGCGCACGACCTTTTTTCCCCTGTGCCGCCGACCACCGCCGACCATGCGCCGACCATGCGCTATACTTTTGCGCTGTGACCTCGCTGCCAGGGGGAAAAGGATGTTCGGGCGTGTTCTGGGCGAAAAGGGGTCGCTTTTGGACCGACTCCCCGCGGAGTCAAAAACGAACGTTTTTTGGGGGGCCAGCGCCCCACGTGCATTTTCCCGGTGGCCGGCTGTGTCGCGAAGCGCTTAAATATCTATATATAGAGAGAGAGGAGAGAGAGACTGAAAAGCCCTTTTTGGTTGGCCTTTTGTGTAGATATGTATAAATATATCTATATATATATTATTACCCAAAGGTCCCCTGCTACTTAACCTACCTCGTTTGGCACCTGTACGTTGCTCATAGTGTGCCTGCCCGGCCTTTGCCGCAGCATTCTGTACGGAAACGCAATTGCTCGTGTTAAATATGCGTATCACTTCCAAATTAGGTCAGAGGGATCTTCCCAAACCCCATCCCATTCCAACTTGGATTCGCCCCCCACAACCCACGTCGCCAGGGCGGTCTGCAGCAGGAAGCGCGGCACGGCACTCCACCCTCGCGCCTCGGAGATTGACCTACAGCCCTCAGGCTGGCCACCGCTTGCAAGCCACGCAGCCGCGACCCCCCAAACATTTGCTCAGCTCTTGATCGAAGCCGAGCTTTTCACTTGTACTTTGCTCTGCGCCTCTCTGGCCCTTGGGGCGACGCGGCGCGTGGCCGTCGCTTCGACTACAGCTGTGGCTCTCCAGCCACGCCGCGCAGTCACGTGTCCAGCCCCAGCTCCCAGCCCCAGCTCCCAGCTCCCAGCCCAGCTGTAGCCGTGGCACTTGGAAAGCCACCTAGCCCCAGCTGTCCTTCAGTGCCAACCGTTGCCAAGCGCCTGCTGATACTTTCACGCATGGGAGGCATGAGCGTCGTTTCTTGCCAGCTGCCCAGGTTGCCCTCAAAGGAAGACTCTAAACAGGCGAGCAGCGCGAAGCCTTTACAACTATTAATATATGTGTGTGTGTATGCTATGGCCTCTTGGCATGTGGGTACGGTCCGTAGGCCGCCAAACCAATGAATTGCCTGTCAACCGTGCTGAAAACTTCCCTCCTGTCAAACTTTGTTGAGCGCACAAACGCCGTTTTCAAGAGGCCAAGTGTTCCAAAAGGGAGTTATGAACTGAAGCGCGTCAAATCTAGGGCAATAAAATTTCCCTGACCTGAAACAAGCGAGCCCCAAGGAAGGAGCCCTGGCTGGGTGAGCTTGTTGAAGAGGCAGCGAGCTCATCAAAGAGCAGAGCCGTCCTTCACCTTTTGCGGCTCGCGCTCCCAGCTCTTGATCCAATCCTCGATTGCAAGGATGGAGATTAAAGTGGAACAAGCACTGCATTGCTTTGATTGCCTTCTGGATTGGTTTAGTTAAACAAGAGTCCTGAAATGATTGACTACCCAATAGGGGGAAATGGGATGCCTTATTGGATTCTCTATTTGGATCAATACATCACTAATAACCGAAAATGGGCAAATGTTCATCCAAAGGCAGCCCAACAAGTGTCATGACCAACCATGTTGAAGGGTTCCAAAAAGACTCCCTGCTTGAAACAAAATAAGGATGGTACACCCCCTAATCTGCGCACCACCTCTTTAAGCCATTTGAGGGATCCTAACACGGAGCGCACCAGTCCCTTTTAAACATGATCCCTTTTAAGGGCAATGACCCAAACCCCATCCTGTGGACAGAGCCCTTCCCAAAGAACAGTCGTCTTCTGAAAGACGTGCGCGCGCCAAACCTGACTCAGACTGTAAAAAAAAAAAAACGAAACAATATCAACATGATGTAAACCTCAACATAACCAAACAAAAAGGACATATCCAACACTCGTTCACCGAAACACATAGTAAATCGTTCGCACCCTCGGCCGAACATTCCAAAGGGGATTGGAGACCCGAAAAGTACTCCAAGGCCTTGCGGAACACAACCGCAGTCATACCACAGTGTTCTCATCCAACAATGACCACTTTGTCACTTTGAAGGGAGGTTCTTTGGTATCAAAAAAAACACTTAAAAACGCAGCCCTTTGAATTTCAGGGTCATGTTGGAACGACCACGTTGTTGTATAACAACTACAGTGGACAATCCGAACACCCTGGAGTCTCCATGACCCTTCACAAAAAGGGGTTCATCCACCAAAAACCAAGTCGTGCCCCCAAAATAAGAGCTCCTGACCACATTTTCAACCTTCCCCGGATCCCGTTGGCGCCGATTTCGCCGATTTTGGGTCGAGGCGCGTTGGGGATGAGCCGCAGCGGCCGGCCGGACACCGCCAAGGTGCGCACCGTGTCCGCGCTGGAGGAGGCGATCACCTGCGGCTTCGTGGCCGACCCCCGTGTGGCCCGCGTTGGCTATTTGGGGTCCTACGCCTTTGGACCCCAAGAAAACATGGCACCGGAATGTGCATGTTTTTTAACGTTTTTGATATTGTTGTTTTTGAATGTGTGTGTTTTTTTGCAACAAGATGTTGAACAAAGAACAGAGTTCATATATACGGGTCGTAGGCGCAAATAACCGGACAAAAACTAAACATATGGTCAAATACGGGGGTTCGACCTGCAAAAATAACGGCCATACGGGATGCCAGGTTGGAATTACCCACCGAACCTTCCCTCGTGGCTTCCTGCAGGAGTCACTTCTTGCGGTCATTCATGTTCACTCTCATCCCTTTTGCAGGTGTTAACATCCCTTTTTGGACCAAATTTGCCCGTTTGCCTCTTGGTGGGGTGATGTTTACGGGGAGACATCGCAGTTTTCAGGAGCCCTTTTCAAAGTGCGCGATGGTGTGCGCTGCCTCTCATGTTTGGTGACAAACAACACAGATTCCGCAGATCGGGGTGAATGGATCTTGATGACGCAATCCCAAATGGGCAATCCCTGCCAAAGGAACCCTTGCGGGTCGGTTTTGTGTTTTTCCAAGGCCAAACAAGGGAAACACGTCACCGAGCTCTTGGGCGGGGGTATCGGGTACGCTTCAACAAGGCCTGACTTCAGGTTCTGAAGGCTCAGAGTTCGGCGTGCGCAACACGAATCAAACGCTCGACAGTAAGCAAAGACCCTACAAACACCTTCCAGAAACATCCGAAACCTCTCCTGCAAACCACTGCCCAAAACATCCGAAACCTCTCTATCCTTTGACATTTGGGTAGCTGTTGTTATTGGCTGGTGCCCTTTTCAGCTTGAAGGGAAACCAACAGAACTAGCACCATGTTGAGGGTCTCCTATTCGAAACAACATTAGATCCCACACGGGGTGATCTCGTCTCTGATTCCGGCCTTGTCCTTGTGGGACTTGGGAGCTGCAGACTCCTCTGAGGTAAATCCGAGGCGCTCAACAGAAAGGCCCCTGCCCTGAATCTTTCAAACAACTGTCTTTGGTCCCATGTTGACCTGCAGAGAAGCAATCTGTAGTGACCTCTGCCTAACCTCATGACTCCATGACTAATTGTGGTCTTAATTACTTAAAGTACCCCCTCAATAGAAGGGCACATATAGCAACCCAGAGACATCCAAAACGACTGGCTTGCAAAAGAAGCCTAACCCAACCCCCAGATGTGGGGAAAACGGAAAATCATATGTTCAGATAGGTTCATTTTTAGCCTAAGGTATACTCTGTCCCAGAAAGCTGCTTGAATCCCTATGCCTAGCCCTCCGGGTTCTCAAAACATGTGACTTTCCTTGTGGCCTCCCTTTAACCAACCTGTAGAATTCTCCAAGGAAGACTAAACCCGGCCGTTGATGTCAAAACGGCTTTTTCTGGGAGACAAGCCTCTCTTGAAGTCAAACATCGGAACCCAAAAACCACCCTAGAGAAACTACCGAGGAAATACACTATTATTTTCAGCAAATAAAAATCAAAACTGCCACACCCCAAAAGCCCAGTCAACTCTGGGCTGTCCTCAGCTCCCCTGCTAAAAGTAGCACTTTTAGCGGGTTAAATGGAAACCCACGTCCCAAGAAGCGAAAAAGCAGAGGAACCGGATGGCTAGTTGAGCCACCATATTCATTTCAGCCAATGGACACTTTACCGCCAAAAAAGGGAAAAAGGGGGAAGTCTTCATCTCCCAGGCTTTTGAGAGGCCCTCTAAAGCTCCATCCCACAAGGCTAAAAAGCTAAGGAACCGGATCGCTGGTTGAGCCAAGTCAACTCCTAAGCTCCTCCGCGCAAATGAAGCGCGTGCCCACCCAGACCCCGGCGGCCCCCAGCGCCAGTGCCGCCGCCAGGCCGCGGCCGTCGAAGATGCCCCCCGCGGCCACGCAGAGCACCGGGGAGCCGAAGGCGTTCACGTGGCCGCGGCACGCGTCCGCCACCTGGGGCAATGGGACAACACTGGGTGTGAAAGGAGTTGCTTTGTTCTCCCTTTTCTGATTCCTTTGTCTTGCTCTTTTGCATTGGGGGGGGTGTTTCTTTTTTGGGTGGGGGAGAGATAATTATTGTTTGTGTTTGGGGGGGGGGGGAACCCAAAAAGGATAAGGTGGGAACAGGAGCCCAGAAGCCAGAAGCAGAAAGAATACTTACACCCAAACACCCACGAGAAAACCCAAAATGAATGGTTAAGCTAACCAAACAAGAAAGAATGGGAAACACACCAAAGGAACCCAAAAAGGAATCCAAAAGTAGACACGGAACACATCTACTAAAACATGGGACCAACGAGCATGAAGAACAATACAAAACGAAACGATGTCAAAAAAAGACATGAACCAATCATTATGGGGGAACCCAAAGCCGGCAAAAGGAGAAGCACAAAAGACTCCTCAGACAATCATGACTTTAGGGAGGTCCTGCAATTGGGTAAAATTGTGTGACAAAATTGGCATCGCAAGACTCACAGCAGCGACAAGCACACCTTTTGCGCACAGGAAGACACCTGGTGGCTATCCTTCCGTCTGACTGCCCCGCCCGTTTTGCCGATGGTGCGCCTGTGGTATCAAGCACATGGTGCCGATGTCGCCCGTGTGGCCGCCCCCCTCCTTGGCTGACACGAGTCTTTCGGGCCGCCCCGGGTGCGGTCTCTTTGCCAGGCTCTTAGCTCTGCCTAGCTGTAATTAGCAACTTCCCTTTGCGCGTTTGCTCCCTGGTTGAAAAAAAAACTACAACGAATATGTCCAGTAGTGATAGAATTTAAAACCAACAAGAGAAATATCAATACTCATTTCAGCAAATGGAGACAAGAAACTTACACCGGGTCCCGGTATTTCCTCAAATCTTGGCTCAGGGTGCGACAAGGTTACATCGGCAAGAAGGCTCTTGTACATCCCTTTGTAACAACGGCTCATCAAGCCCAAGCTTCCCAAGCCGAGCGGGCATGGATCCTGGTTGTTCTCTCCAAAAACAAAGTTGAAGCCAAGGCGGGGGTGGTTCTTAGAGGTTTCTCTTGCTTGATGCCTTTGGGGGAAGCATCTTCACTGGCAATTCCCAATCAAATCGGCAACCTGAAAACAGAACCCCCCACCCCCCCGGAGGCACCTTCATCTCGGGTCGCGAGCTTCGCTTAGCCCCCGTTCACTATGCTCGCTACAACTAATTTTGAGAACTCGTGTCATGGTCAGCTCCTTTTTCAGGCTCTTCCAACAAACCTTACGTGGAAGGGACTGCGCCTGATGAACTTCATCTGCCCAGGACTAGCTTTTGAGCCCATGAGGTAGGTGGATGCTTCTTGCGGAACAAGGCCGAGCCCGAAGCCCACGCGTTTCCAAAGTCTTCCGCTATTTCGCTATGTCACTGTCTCGCTTGGATTGCCAAAGGCACCTTGCGACTGGGAAGACAATGCTTTTGGGGGTTCAATTTCTAGTGGGAACCCGCCAAACCAACAGGAAAGGGTGAACAGTGCTTCTGAGGATCTGCGTTTATAGCACCCACATGAATCAACGCACAGCCCGTGGATACAACAATAACATACTCGGATTCCTTTTGGGGAAGCTACAGAACACATGTGCTACGTAGCACCAAGGTACCAACGGGCCACAGTGGTATTTGCCGCAAGTGTCCGTCCGCCTCAGCTAATATCGACCCTTGATTTTTGGACTCTGCAAGGGGGGTCTCGTTCTGGTGGGCAATGAACAAGCGGGTTTAATGAGGGAATCAACTTTCGGCGATCATTCCCTAAACCCCCACGAAACTCAGTGGGTATGCGCCCAAATAGGGGATCCCAAAATTCTATTGACTCCCGTAACCAGGAGCTCAAAGGTGTGGGGTCTTTGGGGAGTGGTTTGTAGCACGGTCCCTGGTTGCTGAAAGGACACCCCCAGCCACCGACTGAGTTTCGCTGCCCTGGGCAATGATTACGTCCACCCCGGCGTCCAGCGCTTTCTCAGTGTTCCGCACCGAACCCACCTCGGAGAAATCGGCATCATTAAAAAACAAAAAACGACCAGCCGCTTCCTTGTTTGGGCGTGGGAAAAGCAAAACGAAGACCCATCCCCTTTTGGTTTCCTTAAGGTCATATGTGCTATTTAAACCAAAAAGCCCAAAAGGCAATGCTTGTTTTCAGCCAAAAGAGGAGTATCGGGCTGCACTGTCTTGGTTCCCGGCTTTCTGAGCTGAAACATGACCATCTCGACCAGCTTTCAGTGTCGTTGGGGAAACCAAGAAATTGGCCCTTGGGGCGACTTCCAACCATTCCGAACCGAGAGATCTCCGAGCAGAACGAGGGCTGAGAAGCATTAAAACAAAGAACTGAAGCCCAGAAAAAACCACAAGGGATGAAGAGTGCCACTGAGTACTGGGCAGGAACCAAAAGCGAGATACATCTTTTTGTTCCATATCGCCAACCAAAAATTATAAGGCGCCCCAAATAGAACGTTCTCAGCCAAACCGAAGCCGGTCGCAAAACCGCCTTGAAAGGTTGCAGGAGAAAACGAGAAGAGATTCCTCTAAGGAGGAGGGGGTAGGGGAATCCCCAATTCCAGTTTTTGACACAAGGAGGCAGTAGGGGAAACACAAGTCAAAGTGGAACATGACGGGAATTGTGCGTCCTCGAAAATCACCATCTGGATCGTCACTGCAAGAAATTGAGAGAACGCTTCGACATGATCGCCCTATGGAACCGAGATAAAGGAGTCGGGATTGCAAATGGTACGATAATTCTGAAACTAAGGGATCTGCAAATAGAAAACCTGTGTCGTGGCGTTTGCTTGTTTTACCCCCATGTGAACTCCATGTGAGCTCGCCTTAACATAGACAAAGGGATATATAGGCACGGAAAAGGGTTCATTACAGGATACATCCAAAAAACAAACATATATGCTTTGCAAGGGAATCCTCTAAATCAGCTGATGAAGGTGAACCAGGTCAAAGAGAAACCACCCCAGTTTCTGTTCTGATCTTGATTCCCCGCGGTCAAAACCAGGCTGGTTTGCATCGGCACGAGCTTTCTCGCCGGGGGCGCCATGTTGGCGATCACCACGCCCCCCGCGTGCAGCTTCTCCACTGCCCACTTCGGCGGCACACCCACGGCGCCTGGACCCGACACAAGGCGTACGTTGTAAAAAGCCACCCTTCCCAATCAGTTTACAAGTCCATCATCCCATTTCACCCATTCAAAGGACACTTAAAGGGGCAAAGGGTCTTTCCACCCACTAAGTTTAACCTTTTATTTGGAAGTTTTGGGCTTAAACAATTAGAATGGGTTGGGCAAAGTTAGCCATGGAGGAGTAAATGATTGGCAATCATTTAGAGCCTTATATCAACCCTTTCTGTTCTACCAAGATAGGCCATTGCTATGGCAGCTGTTTCACTGGGCCCCATGCAAACCCATGCCCTGCCCATAGCGACCCCTCAGAGATCCAAGGGCAATTCGCCTCGGCCCCAAAGGGGCCAAGGGCGCTCAGATCTCTTCTCCAAAGAGAATCTTCGCTTTTCCCCTCCCCCAACCCCCTCCCCGACCAAAATTTTGCCGGGCCGCCCCCCCCAACCCATGTCGGCTGGACCCAAAATCCTGTCCGGCGGGCCTTGAAATTTTCGGGGTTCGTCGGCGTCCAGCTCCATGGGTCCATTTTTGTCGAAAATGTGCTGACAATTGCGAAAATCACTAAAAAATTGCTTTTTTGTCCTGAAAAGCATGACCTCCTGGTGGCCAGGCCTGCCTGACGTGTCTGAGACTAGGCTCAGGCCCAGCCCAACCAGCAACCCGCCTGCTGGCCAGGCCTGTCAGCCCCACCCAGCCTCAGGCCCAAGCTTGTCTGAAACAGGCCTACCCCAAGTCATCCAGCAAGCCCAGCCCAGCGCCCAGCCCAGGCCCTAGGCCGGCCCCAAGGTCAGGTTTGTCTAACGCCAACGACCCAGTCTCACGTGTCTGAAACTGGTCTCAAGCTATGCCAGCCACCAAGCCCGTCTGACGTGCCCCAGCCCCCTCAGTCCGGCTGCCCAAGCAACTCAGCCCCTCCTGCTTGCGTCTGGCCCCAAGCCATCCAGCAGGCCCAGCCCCGTCTCAAAGTACGCCAGCCTGAGACTGGCCTCAGGCCCAGCCCAGCCAACTCGCCACCCAGCCTCGGGCCCAAGTGTGTATGAAACAGGCCTTGCCCATCCAGCAACCCGCCCAAGCACAGCTCAGCCCAGCCCGCCCAGCCCAAGTTCCAGGCACAACCAGCGTCCGGCTGCCCGGCAGCCAGCAACCCACCCATGGCTTCGCAGCCTCGTGGCTGAGACTAGCTTCAGGCCCAGCCCAAAGCCTGCCCAGCCCAGGCCCCAGCGCATCTCAGGGCATGCCAGCCACTACCGGCCCCCAGCTCCCAGCCCACCAGCAGGCTCAGCCCAGTGTGCCAAGGTCAGGTTTGTCTAACATGTCTGAGACTGACCAGTCTCCTCTGAGACTGGTCTCAAGCTATGCCAGCTACTCAGCAGCCCAGGCTGACCAGGCCCCTTCGGCGCAGTCTGAGACTGGTCTCAAGGTATGCCAGCCTGAGACTAGCCTCAGGCCCAGTCCCTCAGCCCGCCTGCTGGCGTGTCTTACGTGTCTAGCCAGCAACTCGCTACCCAGCCTCAGCCCATCCAGCGACCCGCCCAAGCACAGCTCAGCCCAGCCAGCCGAAGTTCCAGGCGCAACCAACACCATAATCCAGCTGCCCAGCACCACCCATGGCTTCGCAGCCTCGTGGCTGAGACTAGCTTCAGGCCCAGCCCAACCAGCAACCCGCCTAAGCCAACCCCACCCAAGCCCACCCGGTTTGAGACTCGCAGGCCTCAGCCTATCTAGCGCCGAGACTGGGCCTCACCAGCCTGGGCTCAACTAGCGTCTAGCCCAGCCCAGTCCGCCTGCTGGCCAGGCCTGTCTGACGTGTCTGAAACTGGCCTCAGGCCCAGCCCAGCCATAGCCCAGCCCCCTCAGTGCGGCTGCCCAGCCCGCCGTAAACTAGCTTCAGCTCAACCAACAACCCACGCAAGCAAGGTCCAGCCAAGCTGCCCGAGACTAGCTTCAGGCCCAGCGCAGGCTTATCTGATGTGTCTGAGACTAGCCTGTGGCCCAGCCCAACCAGGCGAGGCCGGCTTGTCTGACTTGTCTGGAGCCAGCTTCAGGTATTCGGACCTTCCCAACACTGGATTTCGGTGTTCCTGACCCTTCCCTCAAACTAGGCTGGGCCGAGGCGGGCAACGCGAAGCGTTTACAATTAAAAACAAGCCTCAGGCTTGTTTTCTAAGGGAACCAGAACTGGCGGCAACAAAGAAAAGGACCACGAAACCCAATTCAGCTTCCCTCTTGAACTAAGCCTCACCATTTCTCCCGAGAACCTTCGGGGCCCGGGCAACACGTCTTCATGGAGCCTCCCCTTACACCCCACACCCCATCCCCCGGTCCCCTGTATGGCCTCAGTAAGCGGTTCCCCCAAATCGAAAGACTACTTTCCTTTTCCAAGCCCTGCCCCATGTCCACTGGAGTGGTGACTCAAAACACCCTCAAAATCAAGGTGGTCGCAGAATAGACCCTACACGTCTATAATACGCATGATTCATGAACACACAGAGAATATTTGTATATTCTCTGTGTGTTCATGAATCATGCGGACACCCCGCCCCATATCACTTGACTCGCATTGCGCCATGCCAGGGCGCAAATGAAGAGCTTCGCCTTCCTTACTTGCCCAAAGGACCTGGAAATTACAAGGCTAAGCTGTTGGAACCTTGCCCAAAGAACTGCATGCCCTGTATAGTAGATACTCAGGAAACCACCCGTTTCCTGAAAATGAAATGACTGGTTGCCTTCCATAGTGGTATCATCCACTGGGCGACTAAATATGGACCAAGCATGATTAACGAATAGGCGAAAAGACCCAAACAAAACAACACCAATTTGCTTCGAAGGCTTCTCTTGCACGATGATATCGATGAGCTCGGGTAAATGCCCGTGGGTGTAGTCGTGGTTCGTCTTTCGCGCAGAGCCGCCGATCTGGGGGATGGCCAAGTCGACTCCGAAGGGCAAAGTCTTGTCCACCAAGCCCTTGGCACGTGAAGTTCTGAAGGGATGCTGAAAAGGTCAAACCGAGGACAATTCCTGGCACCTCTAAACAAAAGGGAAACGTGAAGGAAAACCATGCAGGTTTTGGGGAAACCAGAGGTTTGAGGGAAGGAAGCCCTTCCAAGGGATCGGGCCCAAGGGGGCTTCCTCTAAACATGAATCTGAGATCTGAGTCTGAGATCCGAGTACGCCAAATGTCTGCCCCCTCAAGCAATGGGACCCTGCCTGCTGGGCGGGTAGAGGAACTGGAATGTCACCAAAAGAAACATAGGAAGCCCTTAGAGGCCTTCCGGAGCTGTCTCAAGAGGAAAAATCCACCAAGATGGGGCTGGCCTTCAGGTTTTCCCTTTAGCACGGAGCTTGCCCTGACTCCAACGGCCGCAAATTCGGCGCCCTATATTGGGGAAACAAGTTTAGTTTTGATTGCTTGGCTACAGCCCCCACTTACCAAAAACCTGTCATGTTCGATCATTCCAAACGTTTCGGACACCGCGGCATATTTGGGGGGGTGGGGCAAATCGCGGGACCCTCAAAAAGCAAGTGTCTTCCTAGTTCTCTCCTCACGAAGCCTACAAGTCAGGGAAACCCGTAGGCTCACAGGCTTCAAAGGACACAGCAACAAACACCAACTGCTTTACAAGGGGATCCGCTAAAATTTCCTGATCACCTAAACCAGGAATGTGATCGAACCCTTTCAACGGTTCACTCAGGTTAGAACCTTCCGACTGACTTGTGCGGTGCCAAACCTCCAAACCACCAATACAAACCACTTCATTCGAGGAAAGCTGAAAGGGTAGAAAGCTCCCCTCACTTCCGATGTGGATTGGCATTTGACAATTCTAAACTTTCTGCTTACCACACTGGTCAATGGTCCAGACCCAAAAAGGTGAGTGGGTTGGCCTTTAAACAGTCTAAGCTGTCTGCCAAAATGGTCCAGACCCAAAAAAACTGGTACTCCAGTCCATGACCTCAGGGAAAAAGTCAGCGAGTCCCATGGATCAGTTCCAATTCCCGTGCCTTCTTGAGCCACGAGATCTCTTTGGAGAGCACCTTCGGGGTCATGGTCAGCCCGCCAATGGAGCCGATGCCTCCTGACAGCGTAAGGGGAAGACAACTCCGGGGCTGTTCCTTGAGTTTATCACATTTCATGAGACCTCCAAAATGTTGGCCTTTCTTTTGGTTTCCCTTCAACAGCAACTAAAAGACACGAACACACGCACTGAGATCCTAGGAACCGTCTTGATGGCTAGTCTCGTTCACCCAGAGCTCGTGAGACGTCAGTGTCGCAAGGAACCCACTATTCTAGAAATTGAGCCGTTCAATCTTCAACCATGGTTCTCTTGGAACAGCCTTGTCCAACCTATTGTTTGAGTGTTTTCTGGATTTGAATCACCGGAACCCAGAAGGTTGCAAGTGAGCCCCTAGATGACCTGCAAAAATAACACACCCGGCAGGAGTAAGGGGTCCGCATCATGGTAAGCTCGCTTTTCCCCCGAATCTTTGAGCTCGCCCAAAAATGCAGCAAATGTGGGTGTGTCATTTTTGAGGGAACCCCCTTTCAAAGCCACACAAAAAGGGGTACTAGCTCCAAACAGCCCCTCAAGCGCCCTCCCTCGCCTGCATTGCTCACGGCTGCCGCCAAGTCTGAGTGAGATACCTCGCTTCGATGCGAGGGGCGACGAACCGAAGAATTTGAGGAAGACGACAAAGACGAATCTTGAAAATACCATGGGCCCAACTGCCTGAGTAGTCATTTTACGGGAACCCTCTTTTGGTTGAACTTTTCAAGGGAGCCCTTTGGTTCATTATCTTTGCGCACACACACACACACACGTCAGAAGGAAAGGCAAAGGAAATTGAAGGTCATCTTGTCACCAACAAACATAGAGGGCAAGTCAACAGAGGAAACTCAAAGGGGACTTGAAGCGACAAGCCACCAAGCAAATGCATTCGCAGGGGAAGTCAAACAAAAACAACTTGCAGTAGGAAGTCACCAACATGAAAGGAACACACATCCCAGACCTGAAGTGGCAATGGGAAGCAAAGGCGCCCTTTCTTTGGCGGTTTATTTTTAAGGGACGCCTCCGAAGAAAGAGCGCGAGGCATCAATGGATATCTGGGGAGATACCTCAGGGTCCGCTGGTAACTCGTGAGGATGTTTGGCCTCCCAAGTACAATCTCAGCAGGTACGTCAGTCACAATCAAAAACTGGTTTTCAAATGGTCTGGCCGAAGCCAGTGAAAGAATCAAAAAGGCGGGCGTACTTGTTTATGGTTGCGTTTTGTTACTTCACCTACCCAGTTGTTGATTATGGCTCGCTTGGACCCCCGCCGGATACTTCTGGCCAGGCTACTCCATTCATCCCGGCCAACATCACGGGATGGCGTATCCCCAGCAGCTCGGTCAACGGCGTAGAGAGCGAAGCCATTGCTAGAAAGTAACGACTTAAGGCCCAAAGGGTCTCTTGGTACCTGTTGACGGGTTTTAGCGGGATGAAACTGTCAAGTACCTTCTAAGAATGTACTTAAGGGCTCAAAATGGGGTCAAAGTGCCTCATGCTTGCACTTCATTAATATGGACGATCAATTTTGGGATAAGGTTGGTACATCTGGGATGAAGAATGTGCATTTGATACTAGCCCACAGGATCTATGTATATATATATGTTCCATGTAAGTCAGCTGATAAACTCCGAATTGGGTTAGAGCTTCAGGGTAACTTGCCGAGAGGATTTGCCAAACTCCTTTCAGCTGATCGTTTGCTGACATCCTCGGACTCCAGGATTTTGACTTTCACAAACAAGCATGAGCCAAATCGAAAAACAAGGCTCCGAGTGGTCAGCCCCTCGCTCGTGAGCCTACTTGCCCACGTTGAGCAAAAGCTGCATGACTTGCGTCCAAGCCTGGGACCTTCCTACCCGGCTCTACCCAGAACCCGCCTGGAGTCTACGAACCGCTCATGCTTACATGGGAAGCCGCCAAAAAATCGCCTCAAAAACGAAAGACATTCTCCCAACCTCTCGGGGTCTCTTGGCGGACCTCCGGGTAGGAGACTCGATTTTTGGAAAATTCCGACCCTCGGGATGACTGGCACCGTGGGCAGCGTGTGCAACGGCTGGCACCGCGATTGGTTGCATCCTGTGGATGAACACAACCCTACACCAGCTGGTAGGGCTTTATCTATGCGAGCTGCAGGAATCTGTCCATCCACAGTCTGGATGTTAGAAGTGGGTAGCTCCCTGAAGTGATGCCTTGCGCGATACCGGGTTACTGTGAGCACCATAGTCGATGGTTTTCCCTTCAGTTGAGGATTAGTTCAGCTTAGGTTGTTCCTCAGATTCGCATCTTGAAGTATGCTCCCTTCAATAAGGAAGAAGGGCTGGTTCGATGTAGGCAGGGAATAAGACATGGAATGAACCCTAGGGAAACCATCCCCGATTTTGCTTCTGGTTTCCCTATCCGGTTCATCCCCAACACCCGGAAGGTCATTCCCTTGTACTTTGGTGATTTGAGCGTCGGAGCAACCATTCCACAATCCGAGGTGCCATCCCCAAACAACACGTCCCTTAATGGGATCCTCCGGAATACATCGACTAGGGCTGGGCATTTGTTGGTTTAAAAGCCAGCCAGGCCCTGGTCCGCTTCACAAGAAAGCCAACATAACATTATGCTTGCAAGGGTTTCTTAGAAGGGTTCCGAGAACCTGTAAGGGGGTGGGGGGGGTGCCCTCGCTCCTGAGGGGCTGGAGCAAGCCTGACAATGACTGGGTCCATTCAAGTGACATCCTCAACATGTCCACATTAGATGTGTTGCTTGAAGGGACCAGAACTTGATTTGTTTTGAGAACCTTTCAACATAAGGAGACCCAAGTATGCCCACACCAACTTAAAGAATAGTTAAATAGAACAGCACTACCAGGAGTCTCCATGACCCTTTAAAACCGCGGTCATGATCCTGGTATTAGTTTGCTAGATAAGCCCTTGTTTAAAGAGTCATGGACACTCCAAGAAAGCATCTTTGCGTCTTTGGGGCTGTACTGAAAATTATTCGCGGCCGGGTCGCTTTTTCTCGCACGGGTTCCTGCCGGTTCGCTCCGCCTGCAAATGAGTGCGGGATCTAAACGCAAAGGCGATCACTGTTCAACCGGAAAGTGTCAACCATAACTTGGTTGCTGTTGACCCCTCTGCAAAAAGTGTTTAACTTGTTGTGGCTTTAATCGAAAACCCATGACTTCCCAAGCAGTTAAAGTCTAAAAATCCAACCCAATAGCGATCTAGATAAGGTCACAAGGGTTGGATGGAAGACAAGGTCACAAGGGTTGATGCAAGGCAGAAGGTTGCCATGGACCTCCGAAAATGAGTGAGCCCTCTTTATTTGGTGCACCGGTTGTCCCTCCCGAATTGCTGGACATATGGCTTGCGTGAGGCCGCGAGAAATGTCCTTCAATTTGTCCAAGAGAAGCTTTGTTTCTCATTGCACTCGCTAGATACAACCTGTGGTTTCGCGAAAAGAAAGCCCCCCAAACTTGTCTGCCAGAGCAAGCAAGAAGGCAAACGTGTCAAAATGAGAAGGGCAAAAGAGTGGCTCTCATGTTGATATCGCTTTAACTCAAAATGAAAAGGAGTACCCTGAGAAAACACAATCCCAAGTCACAAGTCGTTTTTACTGGCAATGACAAGCCACGTGGCCACAAAAGTACTCACCCGGGACTTTAAATGGGAGTCACCATTTGCTTCAAATTGCTGGACTTTGGCAAAGGGAAGCGAAGAACACGACTTTACCCACAGCCAGGTCTTCCCTGGGCACTGGCTTCAGTATTCTTCCCTTTCAAGCAAACAACAACACTCATTCATTTCACCCAAAAACACTCAATTAGAAAAATGCACACTCAAATGGAAATTGTTTCAGTGTGTGTCCGCAATGTTCCGCTCATTCCCCGCTGATTTCCCGCCGATTTCCGCTCACTTTCTGGGAGAAAACTTGCCAAAGCATGCCAAATCAAGGTTTTCATGCGTTTCCGCTCAAAAGCTGGCACGAGCAAAAAAGTGCCCAGAGCCCTAAACAATAACCAAATGGAAGACCTAGGTGACCTGTTCCATCCTTGTGGGCTCGAACAACTTTTCTGAAAACTAAAAGGTCGAAAGCTAATAACACCCGAGTCTGCGGCCACAAGCGTCCTAAGGGGTCACTCGTTGCCGGTGCCCCAGTTGCTATTGGACCTGTGACAAGGCTGCGAGAAAAAAACCGAACCCTGAGGGATCCCGTTCGTTTTCAAACACGTGGGGGTCGTTGAAATGACCCGGAAAAACAAAGGACCGACATTAACATCATTCACCATGTCCCGAACTGGTCCCTCCGCTTTCGGCTCAGATCGATCGATCCCAACCGAAACCGAGACACCTCACAGCGTGGCCAGCGCTTGCAGGGCCATCTGGTGGCCCTGCTGCGCAGCCTTTCCTTGAGGCGGAATGCTACTGGCTAAGCCTAGGATAAGCCTAGGCCTATGACCCGGGTCGTGCAAAATACTGAAAGAAATATGGACTTTAAAGAAATAAGGATTCCCCAAGAGGACCTACATGGGCTTATGCTGGAAGCCACTAAGACCTTAAGGCCATAGCTCCAAGGGGGGGTTCATGGCCTTTGAACATCCTAGATGGGTATGTGTGTTGGAGTTGGTACCCCTTTTCCGCGGGTGTTGACAGGCAACTGAGAGGAAGCATCTCCTGGCACGTCGTATATGCAGTCTTAGAGTGGGTAGTTCCCCCTGAGCCCACGTCCAAGCGTTGGAACGCAGCTTCAATGGGCCAAACACAAAAAAAGGTCACCAAAAGATCGAACAGGCGGTTTAGATCCACCGTGGAATCCATACCTGACTCATCGGTATATTCAGCCACATAATGTCACCATATCATCATATCTGTAGGGGTTTTCCGTGTATGCCCCTGGTTTCTGGGGGTGTTGCAACAAAGGAGATGGGAGAAAAGGGGTTTTGTTCCCCGGCTCTTGTGGGTAAAATTTAGAGCTTCTCCCCCATATGTGCCTCCCAAAGGAAACACAGACTACTGGATATGTTCACCAGTTCCTAAAACGAGACACCTAAAAACACCAAACCCAGTTCCTTCCCTGGTGCATCACCTGTCCGAGGATCGAAGCAATCCGATTACACTTACTTCCCGAGTGGGATCCCAAAAAGTGTAAACTAAACCTCGAGAACCGCTGAACAAAAAGGATTAATCCTCTATTTGCACATATTCGCACCAATACCGAACAATGCGCTTCAATGTTCAGTTGAGTCCACAATCAAAGCGTGGCAGGAGACCGCAAGAAGAAGCAATCCTGGGAACATTCCCCCTTTGCAGCAATCATGGAGGTGGATAAGGGTCTTCCACAAAAGAAAGCTTTGGTCTTCCAAACCCCTCCGGTTGGGAGCTGGGAGGCAGGGTAAGCCGATGGTTAATCTCTAGTCTGAGTACACCTCCCTTTCAGCAACCCCTTTTGAAGGGAACCTGTCAAACAAAACAGACCCACTTGGACAGGGGTCGCTGGATTTCCCCCTTAAAAGTTGCAAATGACTTGTGGCTTCCAACAAACATTTTGGCACTTAGGGTCCAAAACGAGGGAGGAAACTCTGTTGACTTTGGAAGGTTCAGAAAAAGGACGAGGAGAAAATGAAACCCTGGAGGGAGGGTCTATTCCGCGCAAAAAAATCTGGCTGAGGCCAGGGCTGAGCCACTCTGCCGCGAGGTCCGGGTCTTCGGGCCGCCCGGCGCCCCGAAGGTATGCCATGCCTCCGGGGGATGTCATGACCCGTTTGTTGCAATTGAAAATCCAGTCACAGGGGGGACAGCTTGCAGAATATCCCGAAGCAGGGCAGAATTCACGGGATTTTCCCTTCAACAGTTGCATTTGCCTGGTGGTTTCCATTGCTCCATGCAGAAAGGAAACGAAGGAAAAACCCTGTTGTAACAAGAAAATGCTGGGTTGCTCTTCCCTCCTGAGCAGAGAGTCTAACCTTTTGTAGCTTCATTGATTCAAATTGATCCTTAGCCAAATGTCAAGCTATTAGTGGGATATGGCACCCTGCGCAAAAGTCTAAAAGTCAGAATTGTTGAAAACTGACGGCCGGATTTCGCAGAGGGTCTGCCCCGTGGGGAAAAAAAACACTCGATCACAGGCCCGGTGGGCTCACCACAGCTGAGCGGAATGGCACCAAGGTTCTTCGGGCCTTTCACTGAAGTGAAGGGAACCCCTTCTTTCGGGGGTATGCAAAGAAAAGAGAGGCAACTTTGGGTTTCCTTCCAAAGGTCAGCTTCCACCGATTGGTTGTTTAGATGGGTGGTTTGGAGGGGTGGACCCCCCACCAAGAACCAGGGGCTCAAATCCAACTCCAAACCACCAATCCAAACCACCAAATGCCATGATTTCAAAGTGGTGCCAAAAGGATTTCAGCCATCAGTAAATGTGGGGAACCAATCAAATTTCTGGACTCTGAGCTTGCCGCCCAGGTTGCATTGTGCGTTCGGCTCCCCGCCTCAGCCCCGACCACGTTACCGTTGAATCAAAGAAGAATGCACGTACACTAAACAACAAAACACACATATCTATATGTCAACTCGCTTAATGAGTGGATTGGCCTTCAACATGTCTATTCCCGTTTTACCAACAGACTCGGTCTTCCCAAAAAGTATACAGTCCAAGAACTCAGGGAGCGAGTTCCTGACTGGACCCATGAGTTTAATCTCTTCCCATACCAATTGCCAGGACAATTACTCTGCAAAAGTCGACGAAAAACATCCGAAACCTGAATGAGGGAGTCTGCAGATCCCTTTCCTTTTCCTTTCGGTGAGCCTCGTCCGCGTGACACGGGCTGTGTTCAAAGAGGTTGGGGGAGGGGGTACAGGCAAGATCCAAAAGCCGTCATCACAAGCTTGTACCATTCTGCAGATTCCAAAGTGAGGCACCTTTGGAGAGCTCTCTTGCTTGCCCCCGGTGGCGAGCCCCATAGGCAGAAGAAACCGGAACCAGCGAGGAATCCCAGAATTCCTTCTCAAGACATGCGTCAAATGCGTCAAACAGCGTGAAGGGCTCATCCCTCAAAATTTCCCCTCTCCATCACAAAGAAAATCTAGCAACGTTGGATAGAAACTGCTGGGCCCAGCCAAAAGGATTTACCAAATACAGGCTTCACCAAAAGGACCTGTGCTCGCAGTGGCTTTTGTCGCTACTTTGGGCGTGACCACCCACCAAACGTTAACAGTATGACTCATGTAGCTGCGCTCAAATAGGCTTGGGGACTATATGGCTTGTCTTTGGACAGGCCAGCAAAAGTGCGAGGTTTGAGAGCCCTAGCCCGGCCAGTGAGACCAAGGGTGCCTGCTTCCCTCAAACTTGAATCATTGGTCCCAATGGGCTGGCGACATGGTTATCCGGTGCTTTCGCTTTCTTGAGTCGAAGATCACATGGGCAGTGGACAAGGAACAAGGCTTCGCTTCCTGGTTTCTGCGGCTTAGATTCAACTTATCATTGGCAACTGGGCGTTTCACCCAACCTCAGTTGACCAAAGCTCATTTGATGCAAACTATATTACAGTATGATAGTAATGTAAGTCCACCTGGCTGTGTTTGTGGCTGAAATCTTAGTGAGTCCCCCCAATGTCCCGAACCCCAAAGCACCAGAGACTACTGCAAATGTTGACCCTGGAAGCATACATGTGTCATGGTCCAAATTCATCGCGTGGCTTATAGAATTCGAATTGGACATAAAGTATTGCCCATTAGAGAAGCCTGACGACGAGTTGTCTGAAATCCAAGATATTGACCATCCCCACCAAGAAAAAGGGCTTTGTTGACCTAAAACATCACCCCAAAAGCGAACTGGCTTGAATCAGCATTCCCCAAAAGTGCCGTTGAACCCCACATGCTGGGCGTTTGAAGCCATGTCAGGTGCAACAAAAAGAAGCCTTGCAACATGATTACAAAGCAACTCCTATGTAGGATCCCCAGAGAATCTGATTCGACATGGGATTGCGAACGCCTAAGCCAAATCTAGCCCCTGCCTTGAATCTGATTGGACCTGGGATTGCGAACGCCTAAGCCACAATTCTCCCATTGCCGTATTGCCCGTGCCCGGTCGAAACACTTCACACGAGCTCTTCAACTTCGGGCCACTCTTCGCGAGCTCCTCCCAGATCTGCGATGCCTCTGCCACCTGCGCGGGTTTTGGCTTCCGCGTCTCGCGCGTCTCCGGACTCCCCGAGATGGTTTTTTCTTGGGTGTTTCTATTCCAGAGGTGGTATTTCCCGCAGTTCCGGAACTTTGTGGAACCCCTTCTTCCGCAACCCTCCCTGAATGATATTTCAACCCCAGAGCCTAGCTGGGCGTATCGACCACATAGCTTTCAGCTGAGAAAAAAAACACGAGTCCTGTGTGTGAAAGCCCTGGCCCAAACTCCTCATAGGTCTTCATGGGTGGGCCCTCCTAGGAATTGATGTGAGGTTTCCCAGTCCATTCTTGTGAGGTTCTCAAGGTTTACTTTAGATTTCACCTGGTTGGAAGGGAGCTGAGGAGCGCGGGGGGATCCAACCTTGCCTTCAAATAGGGATCTATTTGAAGACACGGTAGCCATGGTTCCGTCTGAGGAGGTACTTAAGGGGTCAATACGGTACTTCAAAGTACATCCTCAGAGAACTAGGCCTTAGGTCTGTGGGAATCGAATGTCCCATGCAAGTGGACTCTAAGATATATGTCTTCAGCCTCTCAAACTTACAAGAAACAGGCAAACTAAGGTATTGCTGGGAACCGCCAAGGCATGGTTGGATATAAGCCTTTCCGCGACAAGGTGAAACCGACAACAATGCCTACTGTCGCTCTACTTGGCGTGTGCGTGTGTTGGCAGCGAAATTGCTTAAACTGTTCACGTCCTCGAATGGTCCGAAGGCGCGTAGACGCCCAATAAACAAGCTGAGCTTACTTAATGTTGTTCGCCCACTTGGATGGGTTAAAAATGGTTAGGTTTCGAGGTCAACTGAGGGCCCAGAGAATGGGGGGGGGGGGGTATTACTCACCACTTAGCTCCCAGACTATCGGGGACACTCGCAGTTTGAAAGGCCTTCCTCCCGGGTGCTTGCAGTGCCCACAGGTGAACTGAGCAACACTGGATGGGAAATTGTAAGTGTCCCGCAAAACAGCCAGGTCAATTGATTCTCTACTTCCCCATGATTTAGTTGTTTGCAACCCAAGAAGGGTCTTTGGGGACCAAAGAAAGGCCCTTTGAACAGGGATCTTCCAGTGTCAAACTGCAGAAGAAAAAAAACACATGGAATCATCATGCAGTTAGCAGGCAACACCGTTGATGTGGCATCATCCTAGGCTAAACATTTGCCAAGAAAGGTGTTAAAGACAAGAACACCCAACTCATACTCACTATGACATGGTCGACGTAGTACATCCTCACAAAGTGCGTGGACCCGGGAGTTGTTCTTATGTTGTGTCGTGTCTTTTGTTGCTGACATGTTGCTCGAGTCCTTGACTCTTCGTGGTGACTGGTAGCAGCGCCAAGATACCAACACATCTTCGGCATTCTGCTGGTAGTCCTGGGCTGTCTCTTTGTTTGTCTTCAAGATAATATATCTTAGGTGTGGTCTACGGAGGACGCATTCTCTCAAGGAACCTTTGAATACCACCTAAAGCGCCTAAGGCCCAACCGACATAAACATCCAAGGGGCCTCACCCCTCTGCGCGTGGAGGGTGGCGACATTGTTCTTGGCCTCTCCAAAGAAGACATCCAAAGGCGGTTCCCCAAGCATACGGCATGTTGGGAACAAGGACCTCCACTGCCTCCCCAACATTGCAAGTCAGCAATATGAAAAGGCACAACCTTCAGAGTTTACTGGCGCTCGTGCGCCTTCTTTATAGGCACAACATCAATCCTTTGGCAAAGCCAACAACTAATACAAACGCGCACAAGTTGGTTGGGTGGAAGAGTTCCAGTACTTTACACCTTCAGCTGCAACATTTGGGTGAACTGTGCATGTTCGCATTCTGCCAAAGCAGCTCAACAGGCACACCGAGATAGGCAACTCGCAGTCGAAGGCTTAAGACTTTGACTTGAGCTTGGCCTCGCGGGTCAAGGTTGCTGCCCTAAGCCCCAGGGCGGAACATAAGTAGAGTTGGACTATGCTCCTCTGATTTGTTTGTCGAGTTTACAAGACTTGGGCGACGCCACAAGGATTGGATCGACAAACTTCAACTCCCAGCCCGAAGCAAAAGGTAACAATGTGAGAGTCCTGCCTCGATTTAGAAGTTGAACTGTCCATTAACCCAGAGTTAGCAAACCCATATATCTAATCCGGGGACCACGGACATGGGAGCTGGGTGCGGATTTTGAACTGGGGACCCTTCGTTGGACATCATGCACATGGAGTTTAAACTCGACAAGAAAAAACTTTGGGGCCGTTGGCACGGAAAAAGCATAGGATTGGTCAGGAAGGGAACCAACGTGAACCAAAGAACCAGTAAGCCCAAGCAGGCAACGACTTTTGTTCGGGCATCCCTTTTCAATCTAACCATTTGGCGTATTCCGCTTCCCTGACACAGGCATCCTCCTAAGACCCTGGCAAAGGACAACAAAAGGCGGTTGTTGCATCATTTGTTTACCTATATGCAGCGATTGTTTCGAGGTCGGGATCAACCCTGCTACATGTTGACATGTTGGTCTTTGGCCTTGGCACTCAAATTGGCCTCAATGTGAACATCAAACTCACCGCCCACCCCCCCGAGTGGCGGGTTAAAAGGAAACAACCCCAGTTGCTGACGTTGACAACGTTTAACTCTTCGCCCCAGCCACTCTAAAGGAGCTCATGACAGCTTTGCGAAGACGCGCCCCTTTCACCTGCCTCTGGGTTACCTTGCTTGGCGGCCAGCTTCAACCTCGAGTCGAGCGACACCAATCCCTGACAAACGGTGGCAAAGTAATCAGTAGTAATGATCCAGCAATCATGGTAGGTTCTCTGTTTGTTTCCCTTGAACTGTCAACCAAAAGTTGGTCTTGTTCCTTTTAGTTTCCCTTTCAATGCCAACCACAAGGGTGTCCGAAATGGGGTTCATCAAATGGTCAAATACATGGGATGGCCATTGGTTGTCCCACTAAATGGAAATAGTTAGTTACCCATGGTGTCCCAGGATCACTTGGCCGAACGGCATATTGATCCACTCCGTCTATTTTGAGAACTCGAGCCTTTCAGCTTGCCCCAGGTCTCGCGCCGACCCCCCCCCAATCGCCCCACCGCTTGGGTGCTCGAAGAACCGAGCCACGGGCCAAGTCTCAGCTTTGCCCAGGTCCTGCGACAGACCTGCAGTTTGGGTAAGCGGCCTGCAGGTCCCACGTCATTCGCCCAAAGGACCTAGAAATAGAAGGTTAATCTTTTGGGATGCTTACTAAACGTGCACCAAAAATGGAAAAAATGGTCAGAAGGTCGTCTTTGGGCAAGCATTTGGGCGAGTCATTTCAGGGGCACCCACCCCCGCAAAAAAAAAGGCTGTTCTTTTGGTTTCTCCTTGGAACATAACAAGAAGGGGACCCTCAAAAGAAACACACCCATTCCCCAAGCCAAGTGACTAGCCCTAGACTTGCAAGCGGGGGGGGTTGTCCAAGCTAGCGGCCCTTTTTTTGGGCAGCACAAGACGGCAATAGAAACAGGGCCATGAGTTTACCAAGCCCGCACGGGGTCACAGGAGTGACAACTTCTATGATACCAAAGCAGGACTCCCATCCCCGTGACAATCTACAATTTTAGAGGGGATTCCAAGGGAGTAAGGCAAGTCGCAACCCAAAACTAACCACAACCTCGGTGAGGGACCCACCAACCCATGCAAGCAGAAACGTCGGGGCTCAACTCCGCCACTTGGCTGCTCTGGGCACTCGGCCGCTGCCCTCGAGGTAAAGCATCCCCACAGTGTACTGGGCCTGAGCCATGTCTTGCGTGGTTCAAAGGGAAACACGTGGCAACCTAGGGGAAACAGGGACAACAAGGAAATGCGTTCACTTTTTGGGAGTTCTGTTTTGAAGGCACCCGAAAAGTGGGGGTGTGTTTTAAAGCACCGCCCATTGCACCCAGACCGCCAAGCGGTGGTTGGGCTTTCAGAGGTTGCAGGTGGGCTTGCTGGTGGGCCCTGCTTTCCTAAGCAGCATTAAGCAGCCAAAAGCAACTTCTGGAGTCGTCAAGACTCTTTAAGCAGGGGTGGCGAGGGCCAACACCTTCTTTAAACAAGCTTCAAGGTTGAATCACCTGGAGTCCCCATGACCCCTACAAAAAAATGGGGTCATCATGGTCATCTACCAAAAATACGGGGTCACGACCTCGCGTTAAAAGGACTCCATGGAGACTCCAGGGAGCGGTCAAAACAAAACCCTGGTTTCTCCAGGACGGAAAAGGCGCGCCTTGGGGAAGCCAGCCTCAGCGCTGCGCAAGTACCACATCACCTCGGGCCGTCCCTTGAGACTCAGAACCCCTGCGCTTCAGTTACCACCATGAAAACAATGGAGGCTCATATAACCACCATTGTTTGCCTAAGGATGGTCATCCAAATTCGAACAACCGTTCTTTCAGTGGGGGTTGAACCCAAGGGGACCGCGAGGTCCAGCCTTCTTCTGGACCGAGTTGTTTTCCGATTTGTTTCTCGATGTTCCTCCTGGCTTGGGAGAACCTGCAGCCAAAGGCACCTACTTCGTGTTGTCCAAGATCAAGGAATGCTCGTGTTTTTCCTTGTAGAAGCGGTGTTTCAGAGCAAACTTAAGAAACCTATGCGCTAGACGATGAGTGGACGAAAAACCCATTCCACTCGGCATGGCCGAACATTGGAACGCCAAAAAGATCCCGCCCCCCTCCCTTGCAGGGGTCTTTTTGTTTCCCATCAAATTATATAAGGTGGAAAAAAATATGTGAAAAGCACGGATGTGCATTGCTTGATCCTTGCCAAAAAAAACAACATACCCTCCCACCACATGGAACCTGACGTTTGGGGGGCCCTGGAAGACCATGTTGGGGGGTCGGGTTCCATGAATGGCTGCAAGAAACCGCCAGGATCTGCGACCTTGCTTGGGCTATCTTGGGGGACCAAGGTGTTTTTTTTGTCGCTCACAAAGAGCTCACTTGAGCTTCCGTTGGAACCAAAGCAAAGCTACTTTGGCGGCCGAATCTTTGAGAAACATGACCTCTCCAAGTTCGGCAAACACTAGGGTTCACCCCCCATTAAAAGAATGGTTGACCCAATTTGGATGATGACAAGTCTTAGGTAAACAATGATTGTTTTCTGAACCCCCATTGCTTTCATGGTGGTAAATGAACCCCACGGCTGTGTCTCGTTCCAACTCCTCTACCTGGTATCCAAGGTTCCCGGCTCCTTCTTGGCTGGACACCCCACATCCACGACCTCACACAGCGGATTCCTTTTTGGCGTCGTCTCCGGGTCTCAAGAGGAGGGTGCGCTATCCTAGCAACAAACATAGACCCCTTTTGGATGGCCACTGTCTGTTGGAAAGGAGGCCTGTGCTCTTCCATCTTGGTAGCTAGTGCGATCTATGTATCTCCCCAACTCCAAGTTCAAGGAGTTGGTGATGGGGTTGCAGACAGCAGAAATGACTGGATGATTGAGCAACTCAGCTGACTTGCAAACCCTTTCTCGGTCAGCTTACTTAACACGTCGAATATGGTAGTGAAAGCTTCAAACCAGGTTTCAAAAGGTCACCTCCCTTTTCCCAAAAAGGACTCCAAAAGCAACTCGTGCCGTGAACTGCATGCAAAAGGAATTAGACGCGGACAACTGCATGGACACTGCGGCCGCATTGGGCAAAGGGGCTCCTTGGTCACCTCCCTTGCCCAAAAGGAGCTGGATATAAAAAGGTTACAGCAACCTTTGGGGTTCAAACCACCAAAACAATGGGGGTTCATATACAACCACCATTGTTTAGCTAAGGTCTTCATCCAAATTGGGTCAACCATGCTTTTAATGGGGGTTGAACCGGTTGAACCCCAACCCCAGGGGTGACCTTTGGGGACCTGACCTGAAACTGGACCAACATAGAAAAGCCAAAGGCTCAAATGCTTCGGGCGAGTAAGTCTCAGAGGGACAACAAGCGGCGAGACTCCCTGAAACAAGTGAAAATCTAAGGGTCCGGGTTACGTACCCCCAAAAAATAACGTCCCACCAAAAAGCCTTCTGGAGGTATGCAGTTTGAGACAAGCACTCCCCTGTACAAGTCAGCCGTAGCAAATGACTGTTGGGTATGTCCGCTTGGGGCAAGTAGGACTGAGGACAGCCATGTTGATTGCCATCGGGAGTCAAAATTAGGCACCCGTGCAAACGGTTGGTGCCACATTGTGAACTTTAACGGAGCACACCATCACAAATAGTTGATGGACAAACATCCCACAAAGCGCCTGCCACGGAATTCAGGTGTCCACCAAAGGGTGCCCAACTCGCACCCACATAGGCTTCCTTTGAGTTACCCTCCCATCCACAAACACGGAACCTCACAGGAGGGTCCTGGAAGACCCATGTTCCCTCTGTGGGTGCTATGTCAGTCGACCAAAGACCTGGAGCAATCTCAGGCAAGGGCGATACATCTCCCCCATCATGTACGCGGCCTCCACCTGCCGGATAAAAAATAGCCTTTGCATCGGCTCAAGGGGAAATGTAGGTGGCATGAAATTTAATGGGGTGGGGTTGGGGGGATCCCTGGGAACCTGCTACCTTGTGGCAGGATTCAGGGGCACCAAGTACACAAGCCGCTGACATACAAAACATCAGGAGACATGTCCGGAAGGTCTGCGTGGTCATGAATCCGCTTGTTTTCCGATTGTTTCTTTTGAACAACGGGAAAAAGTTATCCTCAAAACAAAGGACCTATCAACCCTAGTTGCCTAGGGCCAAATGTGATGCTCGGCAGGCGCAGTGCAGGTCAGGGGATGCGGGGAGAGGGGGCTCTCAATTCCTAAAGGATTGAGCCAGGGTGTTTAGCAACTCGTAGCCGAACCGAGGAAAACCTGTAAAATGTCCATGTTTTTTTTCAGGGTGCTCCATCTTGCCCGTGATAAGGTTTGTGTTTGCACTTCAATGACGGATCCACTGGATTTAATTGAAGCTGGCTGGGGCAAAACTGCCTTCGTCGATTAAGGTAGCTTAGAGAGATCGTTGGCGACTACATTCAAGCACTGGAAACTTCACGAATGAACTCTCTGTGAGCGGCAACCAGGCGAGGACCATCCGCCATGTGGATGAATACATGGTCTGAAGTAGAATTATGACTTGCAGAAACATGTTAAAATGGTCGAGCGTGAGAACACCACGCTTCCCAAAAGCATCATGCTTTTCTTGGGTATGACATGTTCATCGGGTACCAGGCCCTGATTTCACCGCTCAGCTCCTCGGCGAATCATCAGTTCCCAGACTCCACTTATTCTGGATCCCCTTTTTGGGGTTGGTGCGGAGAGACACCAACAAGACCAAGCCAAACAAACAACAAAAGGGGGGTTCTTTATTTTGATACAAATTTATGTCATTATTGGATTGGGAGTGTTCCAGCGACTCCTCTCCATCAGGTTCAAGCCCCCAAGCCAATGTGAAGCTGCTGAGCAACACGACGCCGCAAAATACTTTGGGATGGTTCCAAATTCGATCCCCCTTTGGGGGTTCACGTTCATCCGCATGCCAGAAAACAAGGACACTCTGGAGACTTTCTCCAAACGGAACAGACCGAAGTCTCCAACGCGTAGTTTTCGCCTCCAGTTGCTCAGCAGCTTTGCGCATCCAGACCTAGTCGGCGACTCAGAAGAGAGGGGTACTTGGATTTCCAGCCAGCATTCCACTCATTCCATTGGAGGCGCTTTTGGAAATCCCAGACGGGAAATGATTTTAGACCCTGGAAGACATTGCGGACAAAGCCACCCAAGGTGATGCCGATGCCAATGCGGTCATTCCATTCGTTTCCCTTGACCTACGTCACTTTCAAGCAGATCCCCTTGCGTATCACAGAAACTGGCCGAACAACCCTGTGTTCAAGCATCTCCATAGCGGTCTCCGGTTTCAACGCCCACATGATCCTCATTCTGACCGCTCGTTGTTTTTCTACCAGGATGGACCAAATCCTCTGAGAAGGATCTATCCGCAGCCAACGCTACACCTACCTGAGATACAACTTCCCCTGGCCTTCTCCAGCTCAACTGGTGCAATCCAGCATCACTAGCCATCGGAGGTCCAACTGGACTCTCTGAGTCGGCTGGCAAGACGAACATGAAGACAGCTAGCAGCAAAAAAGCTTCATGTGTGCCGGCTCATTTTGTAAGACCCATGGACATGGAAAACACACAGCTTCGCCCCCTTCAAGCTTGGTCCTTTTTGTTGGCGGCTCGAAGCAACTCTGCCCTACTTGAGACACACCAGGCGCCCAGCAACCGCTTGGGCATCATCACGTCGAAGACCCTGGCCGTTGGCGTAGGCCTCGTGGAACATCCGGGAGAGTGTCCGTGTGTGCTAGATTGTGAGGACCCCACACGTGATGATTGCTTTTTGGGTTCTCGGTTGAAAATTTCAACAAGAAAAGGGCAATTACACCCAAAAATATGCGTGGGTGGATCTACACCTGGAATGGCTTGATAGATGGCCCAAACTGAGCGGTAGCCCCGCCTTACCAAGGCTTTCTCGCGGCCTTGCAAGGAAACCCTGTCTTGTGTGGTCCCTGGAACTCAAGATGACGCGGACAAAATGCCGCAGGTACAACGAATGCCTGGTTTTGAAGAGTATGGGTCCGAAGTGAACTCCTCAAGATTCATTGGAAAGAAAACCGCCTAAGGTGACTTTGAGATCTTAATAACATGTAGACCTATGGTTGGTACTGTCCCAGTCACATAACCCGCATCTTCCACAGTTTTGGTTGTGGTTCAGGTAAATCAAAGGGCCAATGGAAGTGAGTGAAGCCTAGCACAAGCAAACAGCAACACCTCCAAGTGGGTAGGTATCAAATGGGGTTCCCTCTTGCAATTGCTCGCTTGAAAAGGGACCCATGCATAGAAACCCAGATGGACAAGAAGATGCCACTGAACCACTGATCTACTGCAGAAGCTTTTGTGGGAGCCCTAAAGTCAGGGTCGGCTCAGGCAAACCATTTGACGGGATCCCCCTTGCAAAGGGAAACCGCGTTACCATGAATGGGAATCCCAGAAATCCGCCCCATACACGGGGTGAGCACAAGCAACCACCGTTGATCTGTCAGATATCGTCTACTTTTTGTATAGATCTATGGTGAATTTGTTGGACACGCCTAAACCTAAGTGGATCAACAAATTGGGCTGCGTAATCCCTAATCCGTAATGCAGAGTGGGACACCACTACGACAAGGGAAACGACAACCACCGAATCGCCTTTGAACAACCCGGTACACTAGTGAGTCAATCACCAAAGGATTTTAGCTCCAATGAACATCAGGCGCGTCATCCTTTGAGAGCAACGTGGGTAATCAACAACGATTGAGCATCAACATTTCATGCTACCGTCCGGCAATATAGCATGCACAATCAGTTATTGATGGGGCACCATTGTGTCTCGTCCTCTCCCAACCCAACTGTCACCCGCAGCAGCAAAGGCTTGCTCTTGACGCGAGGCGTAAGCTCCGCCGAGGATGTTGGAACCATACTGGTCGAAAATTGGCAGAAGCGTCTTTGGCTTCATGAGATGACTCTCAAACTCGGCAGCCCTGCCTAATGGCAAGGGAAAGAACCTATTTTGGCGAATTGCCCTGAAACAGCCATTGGATACGCGCCAACCACTCGAATCAGCTCGTTTGGCGGCTCAAAAAGCGACTCAAGCTGGACACCAGCTGTGGCGGCCATCTGCGAATGTCCTTCACCCAGCCGAGGTCCTGCGTTCGGGGGCTATGGCACTGCTATAGCCTGAACCGATAGGGGAACCACCAAAGCTGGTTTCTGATGTCCTCGTGGTTTCCATTCAAACAAAAGGTGAGAAGGGTAGGTGCTTCTCCAATTAGGATCGTCCCTGGCTGGTGTACTTTTGGCTTTCCAAGAAACACCCACAGCCCACATCGGTGCGTGCAAGTGACAAGACCCTGACATGGCTCTGGGTCAAAATAAAAACCACCAGGGGACCGTAGGTTTTAGTCCATGTTTCCTTCTACCAGGGTTTCATTTTGGGTACCTACTTTTGACCCACAGCCACATCTACATTCCGCCTATTTGGCCATGGGTCAAAATCCCGTACCCCCAGTGAACATCCCAATCCCCACTAAAACTAGGTTCAAAAATGGGTGGTGCACCTACCAACCAAAATGGGATCCCATTGGCTTTGACAACCACAGCCATTTTCCTCCCAAGTCCTTGTACTGGCTGCAACCCAGGTCCGTCTTTTGGCACGCCTTCTGCCACCTGAGTAGCAAGCCGAAGGTCAAAGCTCCTTGGAGGTGACTGCAGCTGTGGGGTTTTGGGGTACCCCACCGGCTAACATGGGTTTGTGCACAGACTGTCGAAAGACTACTTTCCTCTTGGAAAGGGGGTTTGCGCACTTCCATTTAGTTGGGAGGGCATTCCTGTTTTAAGGTGGGTTTAAGGGGAAACCGAAAGAAAAGCCACCAGATTTGGGGGCTAGGGCACCCCCCCCAAAGAAGGGTCATGTGACGGCCACAATTGCGGCGTTGAATTGGTGCCACTGGGTGCTCAGGCAAAAACGGGGCACCCAAGCGTGCTTCATTCTGTTCCGGGCAAACAGTGCACCTGCACAGGATGCTGAAGGTAGACGCCGAAGTCCATAGGCCCATGGCATGGGCAGGGGACGCAGACACAGAAGAGAACCAAACACAACTCGTGAAACCAGTGACCCGGTAAGGGTTAAAATATGGGAAGCCAACCAGAATAATGTGGACGCTGCTGAGCAACCAGGGCAAGAAATCCAAGAAAAAGGAATCGAGGAGACCCAGTGTTTTGCCATTATCAAAGTCTACCCCCAAGTAGTGGACATCGTTTTGTGGAGGCGGCTCCCTTTAAAAGCTCATCCGCCGATGAACACCGTAGTGTTGGCCACCTGGACTGAACCATATACTCAGAGGGTATTTTGACGATGTCACTTTCATGGACACGCTTTGGATCCCCCCCCTGTGACCTTTGGGAAACCGCCATTCCACTGAAGTCGATTGGACCGCCATTCCCTGTGGAAGCTTCATTCCCCTTGGACCGCCATGGACTCAGAAGTCCCATTCCCTGCTGGCGCACTCGCTGGCTGTCGAGCCACTGGTCTTCAGCGCTGACGTAGTCCCCGCTGGCCCAGTAGGAGGCGGCCAGCGCGATGCGCGCGTCCGCGATGTTGGGGTCCCGCCGCGACACGTCCTCCATGATGGACACGGCCTCATTGGTGAAAAAACAGCCAACGTTCAAGGACACCTCCCTGGTCCCAAAAGCACATGGCTATGAATCTTAAATGGTTGGATCCCCGTGCAAAGTGGTTGGTGGACATAAATCCCCATGTCGTCCACCAAAGGGTCTCTAACATCAAAATCAGACACAAATGGCACCACTGAGTGGCTGGGAAGTGTTCAAGTGTGTGGACACGTGGATGTTGGCAACTTCCTTTTGTGACCTAGAACACACAAGAACACACCCTCAGGCAGATTGGTTCTGCAAATGCGGTGCCACCTGCGATATCTGAGTCTTTCCACACATGTCACGTGTCAAACTCCGCCAGGCCATGGCCTTCTCAAGTGATTGGAGCTAAAATTCCCTCGTGAAGGGGGTCAACTATCCCCAATCTCATTGGTAAAACAGGGACCCTTGGGGTTCCTTGGCTTGGGAATCCGTCCCCGGGCCCCTAGTTCAAAAAACCATAGGCAACTGGCTTCTCAAAAACCAAGGGACCCCAAAACTTAGGGTTGTCCTTCTGTTTCCGCTTTTAGCTCCCCAAAAGTTGGTTCCCTCCAAAAAAGACACACGAGTTTTAAGACAAACTCTCATTTGACCAAACTCCTCATTCCCCCCCCTTTGCCGGCGCCTCACTGGCCTCATCTGCCCCGAACAAGGCCAGGGCCTCATTGCAGCGGGACAAAGCCGCCTGGCTGTACTCGTTGTCCTGGCCCGGTGTGATGAGACCCCGGCTGGTGGAGATGCTCATGACTTCAGAGAGCAAAAAGACTTTGGTCAACCTTCAACCCGGGATCTAGATCTTGCAGCGGGCAAATATGTAAGGTGGTCCCGAACGACCCCACCCGCACAAAGGTGTAAGGTCCCATACATAAACTCAGAAACTTCAAGGTCACCACACTCGCGCGAGTCGAGTCACTCGCCGGGGGTTCCTTGAGGAAAATCTCAGTGGCCTCGCGGTAGTCGGCCAAGGCCTCTCGGTAGAGGCCCAGCTGGGAGTAGCAGTTGCCACGGAAGTTGAGCACCAACGGGTTCACTCCCAGACCCGTCCTCGGCAACCGCCCGGAAAAGGAGCTCAGCGTCCCCCGCCAGTTGGTGGTTTGGAGCCCGGGGGCTTGGATTGGCTATTAGGGGTGGACCAGCACACTCTGCAAGAACCAGGGGTTCAAATCCCCAAACCACCTAGGCCAAATCGCAAACTAAGCCCGGAGTTCCATGCAAAAAAAAAACACAAAGCCGTTGGTGTTGGAGATGGATCTGGCCAAATTGCTCTAAATCGCAAACTGGGTTCTCAACCAAACAACAACGCGGAACTTTGGACCCCCAAAGGGACAACGAGCCAAACGCTGCGAAAACGAGGGAGCTGTCGAGAGGGTCTGCGTTTGAGGGTGGCCAGTTTTAGAGACTTTGTACCACGTCATCAAGGTGTATCTCACAATGCAACAACACTCGGGGCCATGCATCCAGGGTTCTCGGACACTGGTCGTGATCGCCACGTGTCGATCGCCTTGCTGTAATCCTGTCAGAAGCTGCCATTCCGAACCCACCACCTGCAAAGGGAACCTGAAAACAAATCCCCACAAGGTACCCGAGCTCAGACGGGTTCCGTGGCAGCTGTTGGTAGCAGGGGGCGTGTTTGACTGGCAGAATGACCGGGCTGAGAATGCAGAGAAAGATCTGCAAGCCAGCTCAGAAAAGAGGACAAACGGCCGAACCGCCCAGCGTCGCTCACTTCGGCCACCGCTTTAGGCGGGTGGTGGGCGCTCCTGCAGTTGCTTAAATCTATTGGGTGACCCGAAAAATGCCTCCGAACAGATGGGAGCCTTTCGGATTTCTCCTTGCAAGCAATATGGGTGTGTGACAACATAGGGGACTTCAGAATAGCAAATATTCCTTTTGGTTTCCCTTTAAGCCAACCTGAACAGGGCACCCTCAAATTACAAGAAACAAATTCACCCAAAAACTCAGTTTTCCAAAGGACCTGAAAATACAAGGTGGTCACCTTTAGGGCCCGTGACGAAAAATGGACCAACATGGGGAAAGCCAACAGGTCAAAAGCTTGGCTTTGGCTCAGATGCCCAGTGGCCATGGGCAAAAAGGGCGCTCTTTTGTTGTTGGTTGAGTTTCAAGGGGGAACCCTTACCCAAAAGAGTTGGACAAAAAAAAGGGCACCACTGGGCAACAGAGTTGGGCCAACTGAGTCCAAGGACTGCCCCGGGTCCCCCGCGCGCCTTCGCAGCGGCCTCCCACTGCTTCAGGTCCTTCCGCCCGTAGGCGATCTCCTCCTGCGCCAGGGCGCGGCGCACGAAGACGTTGGGGTAGTCGAAGGTGCCTAAAGTCCGCTGAGATGGATGCGGGTCTTTGGGGGGGGACGGGGTGGGCCAGGGTGAAGGGTGGGGTGAAGGGTGGGGTGAAGGGTGGGGTGAAGGGTGGGGTGAAGGGTGGTGACCCACCTGGTGGGAAGGGTGGGGTGAAGGGTGGTGGGAAGGATGGGGTGGGGGTGGGGCTCTTTTCAGGTTGGTTTTAGGGGGAACCCAAAAGGAAAACTGACCTCTTGGGGGATCCCCATTTTGACAACGACACAAATGGCCTAGGGAGCTAGCGAACCTTAGCCGTGCAAAGGAAAACATGAAAAAGCAGCACCCAGCACCTGCCCGGGCTGTCAAGTTGCCCACCAAATCCCTTTAGGTGCTGGATAAAAGCTTTTGGTTAAGGCCAAGGAACAACAGAGACAAGGGTTGCGTGTTGTAAACCATAGTCCATGGATTAAACACCAATTTGTGTAAGGGACTTTGATTTTCCTTGAAAGGTGTTGAGGGACCACCCTTGCAGGCTCCGCGCGTTGCTACATGTTTACACTCTCGCCACATGCAGCCTGTAGCCCCCTGGAAACATGATAAGGCAATCAATACCGAGCTTTTACGCCTAGAAGCCAGGGTAGAAATGTACCTAGGGGCACCGCTAGCAGATGTTCTACCCTTGGAATGTGGTCTGCTAGGCATAGCTCGGAGCAACCCTGCTTACCTTTTGACACCCTTATCAGATCAGCATCAGACCCTTGCTCTTCGCAAATGACATGAGAAGCCCAGATGTCCCGCCTCAGACTTCCAGTCGCCATGGGAAAGAATGGCGCTTTCTGTTGGTTGATTCCAACAAAGGACGCAGGTCTGTGGGAAATGCAAAGGCTACCCGAGAGGTCCCTTTACACTTCCCCTCTTGAGGGGGCCCTCCGGCATAGATTTCCAACGTGCACCCACAGAGTTGCGGAAAACAAGCGGCAGCTGGTGTCCCAAACAACCAATATCTTCTGACAACCATATTTGATCATAACATAATCTGGTTGCATGGAAAATCACAAAAACAAAAATTGGGGGGGTCGGCTTGGAATGCGACACAAGATCGGAGATCTCCCTGCCTTCCGAACTCGCATCCGCCTCCATTAGCTTCACCACCTCCGTGTAGTCTTGCACAGCTTCCTCCAGTCTTGCGATCGGTTCGATAGGCAGGGAATGAGAATGGAATGACCCAATTTAAACCAATCCCTGATTTGTTTTCCTTTCAGGGAAGCCCCAGGTTCATTCCCAACACCCGGGTCAATTTTAACGCACCAGCAAGTTGCTTTGCCTTTCGATTGTGGACCCTAAGCTGCTTTTGGGAGCCCAGCCCAAAGTTAGAATGGACTTGGTCAACATTCAACCCTCAGCCTAGGATGCTTGTTATGTCTATCATGTTCCAGGAAACACATATAAGATATGAGATGTGATTGGATGAGTCATGTTCATGTTTTGAAAGGGCAGATATATGAGATGTGTCAAGCCGACCTAAAGGTCCAAAGACTGTGCTTGTGGTTGGACAAAGGAACACAAACATGCCACTGCTCGCCAGCCTGTCTTGCTGCTTGTGAAATGATGTATACGACCTCGAGTCTTGATAGTGGGCACTCACCTGAAAGCCCTAGGTGTCCATGCATACCAATCTCAAGGGGTCTGTTGACCACAATATGGCAATATGGGACCCCCAAAAAACTACTTTGAACACAAATTCTTTTTGGGACCCCCTCTTTTGGTTCCATGGTACATTGGGGAGTATCATGAAGACGATCCACCCACAGCCTCCGCTTTGGCCGGCAGCTTGCCGCCTGCGTGCCAACGTTGCAATAGCGGTTCCATTTGCTTCTCCAAGCGCTCCCGCCTACTGATACCGTTTTGGTGGGACATATTTGAGCAAACTAACACCACCCTCACAAGAAGAGGGTTTGCAACACCCTCATGTTGACGAGTTCTCTCTGTTCTCCCAGCTACCTACGGTCGATAGTCAGGGGAAGCCATCATGTAGGGCCTGGAGAAGACTACCCATTATAGCAATATCTGGAAGCATTGGGACCATTTCAGGTTTGGCGTTGTTGGCTTTGGATTACGCAACTGGCAAAGCAAGCAAGCAAGAAAGAATGCAAAGCAAGCAATCCAGAAAGAAGGCAAATAAAACAAGCAAAGCAGAGAAAAAGCAACTCAAAGCAAGCAATGAAACAAGCAAACAAACTAACAGACAAGCAAACAAACAATCAACAAGTCAAACAAGTCAAACAAATCAAACAAATCAAACAAATCAAACAAATCAAACAAATCAAACAAATCAATAAGCAAGACAGACAGACAGACAGACAGACAGACATGCTACGAGACCTCACGTAGGCTATTTCGACAGTTGAGGGGGCCTGGGTGTGGTTCCAGTTCCCGCAAAACAAGCAACTAAACGAAAGCACACTGGACAAATGTCTGGTTATCTATGGTTGTAACTAGGATCCCATACCAAAATTAACCCATGGTCGTTTCAAGCAACACCAGCAGTACGCGCTGGCATGCCAACACCTATGATTGGGTGGCCTTGGTTTTCCTTTCGTGCTCGGACAGCCCTTTATGTTGACACCAGCCACTAGCAAAAGGACCCAAAGGCAACTCAGTTTCAAGGCCACCTGGAAAACAAACACGGACCCAGGCATGCCAAAGCCAAATGTGGCTCCCGGGATGAATCGACTGATCTGGCTGTGGCTCAAAAAAGCAGTACCAAAATGGTTTGCCCTGGTAAGTGGAAACATGGACCAAAACCTGCGTAACCCCTCTTGTTTAATTTTGAGCCACAGCCATCTGGAACACGGGAATGCTTCCCCAAACGTGAAGCACCCCACCCCCCTTGATCAATTCCCGGGTTGGGCCACCTGGGAGCCGAACATGGGACCCACGGCCCCAGCCTGTACTGTCGTTGATGGCAATCCTCGCCTGGCGCTGAAACGTCGAAGCGAAACCCCAGGCAAAAAACACAACAAGAACACCTATGTGCAACCCACGAGAACCTTTGAGGACCCAAAACCCATCGAGAGCCTTTGGGTATCTGTACTTGCCTCGGTTCCGATCCCAATTTCAAGACCCGAGTGCTGGGTTGCCCGCCCGCGATCGCCTGTGCACGGGCCATGCGCACCCTTGCCACATCTTGCGATGAGGCGCCCTGCTGGAAATCCTCGATGACGCGGGACAGGGCCTGAAAAACTCGCGGCGCGCTCCAGGAATTTCTGCACCTTACAAAGGGGTTCAATGCCCGCCAACCATTCTTCAGCGCGCTTTCACCCAAAAATATTGTGCAAATTCGTTCGAACCCTAGGCTCCTCCTTCAAACTGCGCAAAGTGCTGATGGAACCGCCCCTAAAAAGCAAGCAACGGCCTTTGCTTGGACAAAAGAGCCCCAAAGGCTTCCTCTTCATACCCTCCCCATACGAGGGGTATACTCCCAAATGCAGGGACACCAAGGGCAACAAACAAGTATGTGCTTGCACGCTTAGAAGCTCAATGCCGAAGTCCTGTCCGCAACTATGGTGCATGCTGCTGAAAGTAGGCACCCTCCTGTTGGCGTTTGCCTGCAAGGAAACAAGTTGTGGTCGTTCTTCTTCAAGAAAAACCGTTCGGGTGCTTAATTATCCTATCTTTCCAATGCCTGGCATATAAGCGAACATGAAAGACCGACATATGCTAGAAAGCCACAACACATGCCAAGGACAGTGAAGCTACAAGGGCCTTTATAAATATTTAGAATGGGGTCAAAGACAAATTCATTCATGATCACAGGAGCAAAACAAACATAAAATCATGTCTCAAATGGCTATTTCTGACAATCAGGGACCGTCCAGGTTGGTTTCCTTGCGGTTGCCCTCCAAGCCACCCCATGAAGAGAAACTCCCATGTTGCTACATGCGGCTCTCACCAGCCTCTTCCGCGTCTTCCAGCTCCTCCCGAGCGCCGGGCCTGCATCGGCTGGAACAAACAATCACACACAACACCCATGACCCCTAAATCACACATGACACTCATGGGCAAACCCAATTGAACATATTCCTGGCCCCTAAATGACCATGGGCAATTGTTCCCAGTTGGTGGGAAACTTCACATTTTTACTGGTGTTCCCCAATCGGCATCCCATGTAAAGGACCTTTCGATCAACACATTTGCTGAAGTCCCCTGGAAAACATACAACATATTTCCAGTAGTGATAGATTCCTGCCAAACAAAAAGCATTCGCGGGCAAACTAGTCAACAAATCAGAGTCCGGGCCGGGTGAGGGTGCGGAATGCCGATTCCTTGTTGGATTTGTTTCAGCTTCATGCTTGTTCGCCTTTAGAAGGGTCAAGTAGGGTCACTACGGCAGAGTCAGGCCAGTCACACGGGAACCTGGTTCCCAACTGTCCGGATACCCACTGTCACACTGCCCAGAAAAGGTTGAGACTTGCCCAAAGCAGTCACGTGGACCCCGCATTCTTTCCCCTTCCAACCAGTCCCTGCTTCTGTGTTGAAAACTAGCCATTCGGGGTCTGAAAAGAACGTGCATACCCTCCTACTAGTGGCTTCCTTCCCTTGATTCTTGGCCCAAGACAGGAACCTTTGTCAAATCGCCCGCGCAATTGATGCAAAACGGCCTTTGTAAGGTCGATGATAAGTGTCTTTCTCAAAGGGTCCTTGGATTATCAACATGGAGCCCCAGGGGTTCCATGCCATACCGAAATCTATCTGGACGCTGAGGGAAGGGTCGTTCTCTCACACCGCGGCCCTCCTGGTTGGAAGGCTAGCGTATGTCCAGCTCAAACCGCATGCAGAAGTTCAGAAGCCAAACCCTTCCGAATGACTTTGGAGGGGCTTCCTCACCTCAGAGTGGCACAAACCGACAAAGACTTGCTGTGTACATCACTAACAAGGTCTAAACCCAACAAGAGAAAGTCCACAAATGCGAAAACCAGCATTCCCTCTAGCACCGTCAAAGGGTGCCAACGCCCCTATGGTTTCCGAGTCCTCCGTCAGCTCGGCTGTCTGAGTTTCCGGCCTTCGGGGGTCCGCCGAAAGAGCGCGGAAGGCGCCCTTGAGTAGTGCCGCATCTTCCGCAGAAGGCCCCTCGCGCTTTGGAGGTGACTCTGTGAATTTCCGGCACAAAATCGGTCCCTGGCAAAGGGAAACCACAGGAAGCCTAAGCAAACCCTTCCTGTCCACTTTCATGAAAGGGGACTTGCGAGAAAAAATGATTGAACTGCTACTGGGCACCAACAGATTGAAACTTGTGAACTGAACGGCTGAGCAGGGGGGGTTGGTGCCATGTGCCTAGGTGGGTTACGTCGCATTCATTTTGAATTCCAGAAGCCCATACAGAATCAATGGACACGTTGTACCACTTGTTGCTTTTCAATCGCGGCGAAATGCGAAGCTTGCCGCCTGCAGTTCACTGATCATGTTCACCTCGTTTGGGAAGGCCTGTGTGAAAGGGACCTGATCCTGTGCGACCCCCTGTTTATTTTGCACAAAATAAATGTTTAACCTGCATCGGTGCGGCAGCGGTTGCTTCATGGGTGAGGGTGAGAAGCTGGGGGATGTTTGCGAATGTCAGCAATTGATAAGTCCAAGTGAAACTTCAAACCTCATGTGGGGCGACAGTCATCCAAGGGTCGGTCTTGTTCATTTTCTGCTTCTCCAGCTTGTTGGAAGATGCCTTTATGAGAAAACCTGGGCGATTGAAAACAAAGTGTGATAAGAACTTTGCCATGTCTGGCCATGGCCAACTTCTTGGCGATATGCTTGGAGCATCACAAACCATTTGTTTGAGGGCAGAAAGGGGCGGCATTCATCGGGTTTTGTTAGTAGAATTGCTGGACCAAACCTCGCGGGAGCCCTGAAAGTAGCGTTGGCCGGTAGCGGGCCAGAATAAGGATGGTATTTCATCTGGTGGGGTTGTCAGTCGCCAGGCGTTCCAACTGCTTCCTGGCCGGGGCAAACCTACAGGACACCTGGACGGGCAAGAGTCGGACGAGCTCCAAAACAAGGAGAGGCAAAGAGACCCGCCGAGGCAACAAGAACCACGGGCCAGGGGCGCAAGCGCCAGTGATCTCCTTCGAGCAGGACCAGCCATGAATGGAGCCAAGCGGCAAGAGGAGGCTGGTGCAAGCACCCAGTTTCTCCTTTGAGCAGGACCACTGCCGCGAAGGGAACCTGCAAGCCGAAGGCGGGGGAACCTTGCTGCAAGCAGGAGCGGCTCCGATCACAGCGGAAGGGGGAAGAGGGAAGACCCAGTTACCGCGCGCAACGGCTCTCATGCGTGCCACGCGCGCCGACGGTGCTGTAGACGCGGCCACAAGTACGGCAGAGGAAATTTGCCTGTCCCGGACCACGACGTCCAGTTTCGTGGCGTTCTCTGGCTCCTCTATTCTGAACTCACAGCCTGCTGTTGCGTCAAATGGGGCAAGTCCTGCATCTTCCGGGCCAAGTCCCAAGTGGGTCACAAGCTTCAAGGCCACTCGAGTCAAAATTCCTACGGACGTCCCTCACATCTCCCACTCGGAGAAACGGATCAGTCGGGAAGCGAGAAGGCGAGAAAAGGCGGGTGCGCAGTGTGGCCCTTCCCATAGTTGAAATTGAAGGCGGGAAAAGGGAGGATGTGAAAACCCGCCATAGCAGAAACTGTAGGAATTGTCTGTGGTTAACATCTCCCCCACCACCCCCCAACTCCGCCTCCGCCTGCGCCCCCTGCGCCCGCCCGGCCGCGGCCGCCGCCGCGGTCGCCAGCGCCGCCCTCCGCGGCGCCGCGAAGGCCAAGCCCGCGGCGAAGACGGCCAGGGCCAGCGACCGTTGCGCCACACGCCGCCCCGACAGTGCCATGGTGTGCGGGCTTGAGGTGTTCAATATGAACAGCTTACAGCACAAAATATGGATCTGGTGGAACTGATGCTTTAGCTTGCTTGTGCATGTTCATGGCGAGTTCACTCGTACAATCAGCAAGTGTGTTTGGTCGCAGGCTTGGAATTTCCAATGGTGTCACGGTGAACCTGGAGTTCCTCTTCCAAACAAGCTGAGATCTGGTGGGTGCCAATCACTCTGCACTTACTTTCGGGGTGCCAACAGGAAATTGATCACCGAAGCGTGGCCAACTGTCGTGGAGATGCAGCATCAAACGTCTTCGGGTAGATTGAGGTCCGTCCGCCTGGCGGCATTTTGAGAGAGATGTTTACCATGCGATCGCCGGCTGCTGTGAGTTGTGCTCTTTGACGCAAGTTGCCATGTGATCTTGAAGCGCTGAATCAGCTTTCGGGCAAAATACGGTAGCAACATGTCAAAGCAACTCCGCCGATTCGCTTCCAAGCCCTCGCTTCAATTCTCAAAATCCCATTTCTGAAGGTCGTTGGGTGAGGAGGGAAGGTTGAGCTACGTAGCTTAAAGCAAGAAGAAACAAAATAACATGTTCCAGACCGCCAGTGGAAATGGGAAAAGCGGCGGCACTCTGTTTGGCAGTTCACTGGAGGTCTGCCTGCCATGCTTCTTTGATTTTTGGACTAACCTTATGTGAGGCCGAGTATAGGACCCACGATTGAACACAGCAAACCAGCACAAGGCAAGGGAGGGTTGTTCGTGGCAGCCGAACAAAAGACGAATCTTTCAAGCGCCGTAAGCCACGGGCAATACGAAGGCTTCCCCAAGAGGACATGACTCCCTGATGTTTCTGGTCGGAACTTGCAGCTCGTCCCCTTCTCGTCCCGCTCAAATCGACCGGACCTCACACACACACACATGCTGGGGCAATCTCGAGCGTGGGTGTGACTTGTTGTTGTCAGGTTCCCTTCGGAGGGAAAAAACAAAAAGTAAAAAACAACAAAAAAAAACAAAAAAAAGAAGGAACAAAAACAAAAAAAAAACACCCAGGAACTCCGCACCTCCCATTCCGCCGAACGATTCGGGGCCGCGGCCAGCGCCAGGTTCTTCTGTGCCATGGCGAAGCCGGCCTCCGCAGCGGCCTTGAGCCAGTGCACCGACCTGAGACCCGTCCCGAAGGCGAAAAAAAAAAACAACTCCAACAAAGCAAAGCACTCCAAAACCTTAAAACAAAAAAAAAATAGTGAACAACCCACCCCCGAAAACACAAAACAACTCCGAAAGCATGAAAGCCAGCGGAAATGCCCATCGGAAAAGTGAATCTCCGCTGTCAGTCATCTCCATGTAAAGCCGGATCCTGTGTGAAACGTTCGGCGTTACACAGGCAACGCAACATGGAGGGAGACATCTGCACATTGAGTCCGAGGACATTAGGAGGAAGAAATATCCAAGACATCTGGGTGTGTCTTTCTTTTGCTATTGAACCCCCTTTGGGTTGGTGTTCAGGGCAAACCACAGGACAACCATCAAACACAGAGACACACCGATCTGTGCGGACTTCTTTTTGTTTCCCATGTGGATGTTGCGAAGAAAAAACAAAAAACAAAAACCTCCAGATGTCCCCACTCATCTGTTTTGGCCCTTGATTTTCAACAGAAACAAACCCTCTCCAAAAGAGAGGGAACTGAATACCCACAGGAGGTCGAGGCTCCTCACTCAACAGGGATATTGATGTGGTCGGTTGTCTATTTGGCTGTCTATTTGGGTGTGGGTTTGATTTGCAGGCTAAGGGGAAGGAATGAATGTCTTAGCAAAAGGAGATTTCCTTGAATTGGGTTTAGTTTGTTTGGATTGGATCTCAATAACAAGGAGTTGTCAAAGGTTCAAGGGACTGTGTAGGCTTCCAGTTGTGCAGATCTTGGGCATTGCAATTGGATCCAGAGGTATTGGTTTATAGACACCTTAATCGTCACTTTTTGGCAAGCAAACTAGCGGGGATGTGGAAGCGGGAATACAGGAGGATTCTCTTGGAACCTTCTACCTTCAAACCTAGTCCAGGTGCTTTGCGACTCCTCCCATATCCTCCCTGCTCATTGGTCTCTCTGATGCTCAGTGAACGAGCTGAGCAAAGCACATCCTAAGGTGCAGTGCCAAGAGACTTGGCAAAAATAAACTAGAGGAACCTATCTGCCCTCATGTGTATCTCATTTTTAGGCTTAGAGCACCCCTCACCTTTGTTGTGTTTGCATGGATGTCCTTTTACAAACAGTGACAACGATGAGACAACGATACTCTCCAACCTTATAGAACGGATATGGAAAGGGGCCCTCCCTATTTCATGAATCAGGGGAAGAGATGAAACCTGAAAACTCCCCACAAACCACTAGTGACCTCTGTCGAGACCAATCGAAGTGTTGAGGAATGTCTTTGGCCAGCACGGTATGTGGCCAAATTGCTACAATTCACAGTCCAGAGTTGGAATCCCAAAGTTAGGACCTACATTATGCGCGAGAGCACCCCGGATCTCCACTGGCCAGGGCAAAAAGGGAGTCCTTTACTTGGTTGCTTGAGGTTGAAGGGAACACCCCTCCAATCAATGGAGAGATGTACACGCCGAGTCCTAGACCTACGAAGGAACAAGGGGCACAGCTGGTCTGGGTATGCGAAGTCGCTTCGCGTTGCTTGGCCACAAAACGTCCAAACCTTCATTTCACCGCTGAAATTGTCATTCCATCAAGTATGATGTCCGGGAAGTCAGGGAGTTGTCCGGCTGGCGGAGATTCGCCCATCCGGAGCCCAGGCTTGCGCAGCAGCTGCTCTTCCCCGCTGCTCTCGTGCAAGCGCCGGTAGATGAGCCTCGGAGCAAAGCCTTCCAGTTGCCAGAGAATGTCTGGTTATATACCAGCTACAGAGGAGACTGGAAGCACTAGGAACATCACCCCATCAGTCACTTGGTACCTTCTCAGGTTGCACCGAGGAGGGGTCAAAAGACATCTGCAGGTACGACCAGGATGTCACAGGGAAATCTACCCAGCAAATATTCGCCACTGGAGTGGGCCACAAACCCATGGTGACTAGCCGCCTTTTGTCGAGTTGGCGGTTTGGACATCAGAACGAACATCATTCACCCACCAAACAGAAGGATTCATGGGAGAGGTCGCCTCAAATGCTTGGCCCAGAACCACTGAACCCCACATCACACCCTTCCCTGTACATGGAACCCAGCTTGGGCCGTTGGGGCTGAAACGTCCCTCTGGGTCCCAAAAGAGGGGCCGGGGGGTTCTGCGACCGGGCGCTCTTACTGGCTTGTCTTGGGCCCACCCTTAGGCGGGGGCCCCTCCAAAAGTGGTCCGAACCCCCGCTAAAAGGGCACCCTACTCCCAAAGCCTTCCCCCAGCTTCTCTGTTTCTCGGACTAAAGAGGGGCGTGGGATAAAATGCAACATATCCGCTTGCATGGTGGTTTCCCTTTAGGATTGAAACACTCAGCTCCATTGAATTCCCGTGTCTTGGCAAACTCTAATAGTGGGTGCGGGAGGGCAAAGGCAACACACTTCACGAGTGAATTGGCCAGCAAAATACAAGCGTTTGTTTGCCACCGACTTTGTCGGCCACAAAAAACAAGCCAACTTGCAACACCACACCAAATTGTGGCCTTGGCGGTTCATCATCTTTGATGGCTCGGAGCAACCCTAACCACACTTGCAGCAGGGAGAAAGCAGATGGCATCATTCCCTTTTCGGTCGGTAAGGAAGGGGTGACTTAAACTCGGATACGTTTGTCTCAAAATCGGGGACCCCCTCCCCGAAATGGGCGGCTTCCTTTTGGTGCCCTTTAAAGCCATCCAAAAAGGGCACTAGCTCAACAAAAACTCCCATAGTGGGTGTCATCAAGTCTACTTGGGCTCTTGTGGGGTGGTGTTCAGGGAAACCAACAGGCAAACCTCACTTACGATCGAGTGGATTGATCAACCAAAAAACACTCTAAACTTTGTGTTCACCACCAACTCAAAGTTCAACTCTTGGGTCGAATGGAAACCCAACCGCTAAACTACCTAAAAACCTAAAAAACCTAAGGAACCGGATGGCTGGGAACCAGCAAGAAGTAACACAAGTCCCCTCGGGGAGTGACTGCATCAAAACCGAAGCCATGGGTTGATCAGTAAAAAACGGCGGCACGTATCGACGGTCCTGAAAGGGTCCCTGAACCCTCAGAAAACAACTATGTTGGGTGAATTTCTTGTCTAAGGGTAGTTTGAGGGTCCAGGTCCATATTTTTCACAACTCCTGGGCTGCCCGGCCCCAGGTTGTTCTGGGCGAAGTGGTGGCCTTTGCCTGCCGAGAGCTCGTAGAGTTCCAGCGCCTCGTCGTTGCCGGCTCCGGCGCCGGCGCCGGGGTGTGGGCTCTTCGTTCTGGAGACCGGAAGGGCGCGGTTTTGCCCGAAAATTGCAAAACCTGTGTATCAACCAGGGTTGAAAATATATATATATATATACACATTCATCAGGGAGACCCTATTTATCAAACAGGGATACCAGGGCTTTAATCTTCTGGGTGCCCATTACGCAATGATCCAACCAATCAGCAACCAAGTTCAGGTGACTTGTTGCATGGGTTCTGACAAATGGTGTCCTTTTGGACACGATGTGAGCAAGCAATCAGAACCCTCCCCGTATCCAATTTTAAAGGGCACACACCTTCTGACGCCCCGTCTAAAGTTTCTGCCCACATACCATGTGAAAATACAGCTGGCTTTCACACCCCCTCACTATGCCTTAAAAACCTTGGACCCTGCCCCTCGGCAAAACCACAGGCGCTTGTATTTGAAACCAACCACCAACCACCACCAAATTGATCCCAGCCACCAAATTAATCCCAACTACCAAATTAAATTGATCTCAACTACCAAATTAAATTGATCCCAACCACCAAATTCAATTGATCCCAACCACCAAATTGATCCCAACCACCAAATTGATCCCAACCACCAAATTGATCCCAACCACAAAATTGATCTGTAACAGGCAAAAAGTGCTACTGGGGGGATGGGTGCTGAAAGCACTGAAGATACGGATCAATCCCTGTCCGCACCTTGGCCAGGTCCACCGGTTCCCCAAAGAGGCCGTGCCTGTGAGGTGAACGCGGCAGCCCAAAAGCTTGTGACGCTCTTTGCCCCACTTTCCACGGTTCAAATACCTGAGGACTATTTGAGGGTTCAAAGTGGGGTCAAAGTGTTTTTCAAAGTGAGTTGTCATAAAACTGAATAGAAGTCAGGGCTATGAACTCTAAACCTAGATGCAGCTTAAGTGTTACATAGTGGTACCCAAGATGCAGCAAATAGTGTTCAGCTGCCTCAGGGTTGACCAAGTTTATTGGAGAGATCAACAAAGCCAAAAAGGGATAAAAGGCCGCCACTGGTTCCTCCATCTCCTCCGAACGAAGACAACGGCAAGACAACTGCTTCATCTTTGTGCTTGACTTGCCAGCTGATTACCAAGCTTGGGTTTGAAGGAAGCAACTGGCCGACCCCATGGTTGCAGACCTCATAGCAAAGGGGTTCCTTATCCTGAGACGGACACAAGGTCTCTCTACATAACTTAACGCCATGGATCAACACCGCCTCCCTTCTGCTTTCTATGCGAGATTGAAGGTGGGAAACTAGAAGGGAATGGAGCTAATGCTGAGAGAAGCGCGTTTCAACCATAGGGAGGCGGTACTTTTCAAATATGGCTTCCGTTTTTTTTTCCAGCTAACCTGATTGTTGTTTTGTGCGGAAAGCTACCATGTTGGGGGGTGGTGAAACGTTCCACGTGCGTCTTGCTCTGTCAGCTGCTTTCAGCTGCACGCTCGCAAGATCGTGGGGCCAACCGTGCCCGAGCGCAAGCAACCTCCCGAGCGCCCAACTCAAAGTTCTGCGCTAAGTTGAAGAGCACATCTGCATCACCCTGCTCCTTGGGACAGGGCTGGAGCCAGAGTCCCATACATATATATATGTGATTCGGGCACGAGCCTGTGCCCAGGCAATGGGTTAGTTGGGGTAAACAAGCCACAAAAGAAAGGTTCCCCAAAAGCAAACCAATCCCCGGTCCCAAAGATCAGGGTTTCCCACACACCAGAGAACAACAACCAAAGGAAAACAAACCAAGCAAGAAAAGGGTTAACCCGCAATCTTGGTCGACAACAGGCCGCACGACTGGTCCCTACCAACCTGGCGGCGGCCCGAGGTCTCTTTCTCCCCCGAGATGCCGTCGGTCGACGCAGGGGTTCGGCGACGCCCATTCGAGGCGCGACGGAACCCAAAACTTGAGCCAAAACACCACAGGTCGGTCACTAACGCGACGTCCCTGATGATGATATGAACCATGGCTAATCACACCCCCCTCGCGAGGAGCCCGTCATATGACGGGTGGAGCGTGCCATTTACTGATAGGATTTAACTGCTCGCATGCATCCGCAAACAGCTGGACACTACCGCCGTCAGCGGTGGAGCAAACCCACAAAGGCAGTTGCGCGACATCCCGGGCATTAAATTCCCGCCACCACCCCGAATTAATCGGGGTAACGCTGTCCAACATACCTTGTGGAAAAGTCCACATGACGACACTAGGTCACAACTGTTTGCATCAACAATGCAAGAAGTTTAATTCTTATCAGAAGCCATGAAAAAGAAAGATAACGTATGTCCAATAGTACCCTCGCCTAACGGCAAGAGATACCTCTGACCATGCGTACCTGAAAAATGCTTGAATTCCGCAAACCCAGGAGTAACCCCCCATCAGTTTGCTTTCCCTCTCACTCACACTGCTTCCGGATGAACACGTCCAGCAGCTCAGCAGCGGTACGGGAGAGACATGACCCCCGCGCCTCAGCGGTCCGGGAGAAACATCACCACCTCCACACCGCGCCGACCATTGGAGAATGGACGCCAGCCTATCGGCCGCAATCCCCGTGACTCAGCCTACCGGCTATCGTCACGTCTCCTCCGGTCACGTCCGCCCCGCGCACGGTCCCTATTACGATCCCTTTCGGATCTCCTGCGATCATCTCGCCTTCGATCTCGCTCCCGATCGAGTGAATCATCATCACGACGATCACGAGCATCGTCCCTCCTCCTGTCGCGATCATCCTCGCGCCGCGGACGGTATCTGCGCCTCCTCGACTCTCTGGAATCCCTGGTGTCCACGGTCCTAACGGACCTCCGAGAAGGAGTACGGGAAACATCCGATTCCCTACGCCTCCTCCCAGATCGAGAGTTCGTCACGATCTGGTTGAGAGCCTCCAGTGCCGACGCGTCCTCACCATTCCTGATGAAATCCCTGACCTGCTTGTTCAGCACTCTGTTGGTGGAGATCGACAAGAAAGCGTCCACCACCGAACTCTCAGGCAGCACCAGGAAGTGACCCTCCACCGGGCTCGCCGCAGCCCGCTCAGCAGACTGCAGCCGGATCTCCCCGCCTTCAGGCTTCTTTGCCATCGCCTTGGAGGCCGTCAAAGGCGCTACCGCATCCTTTGCCGAAGATCTGCCAAGCGCGGAGTGAAGATCATCCCCGCTAGCTTCTCTCGCTGCCGCACCTGGTCTGCTGTCGACGTCGCCAGGCCTCGTGGACGCCTCCCGCTTTGTCGACTCCTTCGCAGCCTCGTCGGGATCCCAACGGGATTTCCTTTCTCTCTTCTGCCCTTCGGCCGACCCGCGGCTACCGCCGGGAGCGTCACCTCCGCCTGTCTTCTCCTTCTTGACCTCAACCTTCGGTTCGGCCTGCTTCGTCTCCTTAGCCACAGCTTTTGGAGCCGGAGCACTCTTCGCCTCAGATGCTGAAGCAGCCTTCCCTCTCGGCTCGGCCTTAGGAACCGGGGTCATTTTAGCCTTAGCACTCGGCCTGGCCCCTTCAACCACCATCTCGGCCCAAGACTTCTTCGGCTGAGCTGCTGCTGTATCAACCTCCATCGGAGCAGGTCCAGCATCATCCTTCGCCTTTGGGACAGATGGGCTACCGCCCTTACCAGATCCTTTACCTGGCACTTCACCTGATTTTGGTGGTGGGCCGGAAGGACTACCGCCCTTACCGCCCTTTTCCCCCTTCTTCCCTTTTCCTTTCCGCCCTTGGGGACCGGCTCCTGCTTGGGACCAGGACCCGGCGCAGCATGATGCACCGATTGGAGTCCCTCGATGTCCACGTTCAATGGTTCGGGTTGACGACCGTCAAGAACCGTTCTCACCCTTTCGTCACTAACGTAGACGAACGGGTCACGGAAGGGTGCGGGAGGCTCCGACTGTCCGGCGCTGATCGCCTTCTGCACCTTGGCTATCGCCTCCTTCAACCTCTTCTTCTCATCGTACCCTGTCTCCGATACCATGTACTGCCTGAGCTGCGAAATCAACGCATGACCCTCCAGGATGTCCACGTCCTTTCGATGGGTCGGGTACAATGGGGTCAGATGACCAGCCGCGGAGCCAATCACGTATGCCATCGGAATATAGAATGACAAGTACGTGTCATGACGAGCGAACTTCCTAACGGAAGTCGTCATACGCCTACCCCACTGAGCAGCGTGTCTTGGGTTGGCCCGGAAGTACTCCGTGACCGACTCAAATCTATCGACTTGGCTGGTCTTGATCAGGTGCTTCGCCACCCACTTCTCCACGAACGCATCCGAGGCCGAAATCCCGGACACATAGGAGAATTGGAAGAGCACCTTCGCCAGCTCATCCCACGCCGCATCGACACCTCCCTTGTCTTCACCAAGATAAGGGGGAAGTCTGATGCCGCTCTGCACCGTCATCCTCAGATCGGATGCCATCGAATAGGAAATCAAATTCCTCTTGATGACTCCGACCACTTCGGAGGGAATCCTCCTGGGCTTGAACTGCCCCATGGTCCTCACCCACTCCGGCACGATGTGGCACCTTTCGAAGTCCTTTTCCTCCGCGTTGGGGATAAAGTTCGGGTAAAAGACCGGGAGCGCGCACCCGGGACACAAGTGCATCCCATTTGGCATCAATTCTGCGCACCTCAAGCAGAACGTGGCAGTCACATTCAGCCTGATCTCTTCCCGTGATCGCCTGTGCTCTCCCCTAACGGGGGTGAAGTCACCGTAGTCCCATGCCCGATGGTACACTATCGTGTAATCATCGTACATATACGCCGCCTTCCAAGCCCCCATGTGGATCTCGTTCCTAACGGCAAGAGTCTTCCTTCTCGTCAAAAACACGGGTCCAACCAAGGACCAGTGCACCCGAAGATCCACCATTACCACCACGTACCTACCGGAGTAGTTCCGCAGCCTGTCCCTGACATACCACGAAGGCGATACCTCGGCATCCGGCGCCATGGCTCCCACAAGTGGGATCAGGCCCTCATCCTGCCTACCATCCCCAATGGTCTCGTACACATCGGGCCTCGTGATCAATATCTCGATCATGGCCTTTCCATTTCGCCTCACCCTTTGGAGCTGAACCGCCTTCCGAAAGTCCGAGAACTTCATGATGACGTATCCCACCATGGGGAGTTCATTCCAATGCATCTCATACATCAGAGATCCGCCAGGTGCATCTTCCTGAGTATACCTGTGCCTAACGGCACTGTAACTCAAGTCGCGTCCGATCCGCGTGTGCCTAACGGCAACCAACCTGGTGCTCTCTTTGAGGAGAACGCCATCCCCGTCGTACATGACCATGAGCATCGCCTCCACTTGCCCTATCGGGAAAGCTTTAAGCGTCGGAATGAAGAACTTCCAAGACATCTCAGCGTTCTCCATGCCCGAAATCTCCTTCAGGAACCAGATGGCCTGGTCACTTTTCACCCAGTTTCCAGCCTCGCGTCCGGTCTCCTTCAGCACTCGCTCCTCGAATAACTCCGAGACTCTCTTTGAATTGATGACCAAACCGTCGAAATCGCACGAGAGCAGTCTCATCAACTCCTTCGCCGCCTCCCGTCCCGCAACGGTGCCCGCGGTCTCCTCGTAGTTCGGGAGGTATTCGCCCAACCTCGTCTTCGAGGGAACCACAATCTGGCAAGTGACGACCTCATCAGGGATAACTCCCGTTTCCCTTAACTCTTGATTGATCTCTCGCCTATCGGCAAGATAATCCTCCTTCCCATCCAGAATCACAAGATTGTAGGTCATCTTGCTCGCCGCCCCACTAGGCCTGAACTTCCTGCTATCATCCAGCTGGTCAGGAGCAAAGGGTCCACTAGGGGCAGCTGCACTCACCAGAGGCGCCCCTCGCCCAGAGCATAGGTGCCTTTTGTGAAAGTTCACCATCTGATTCAGCTGCGATAGTGCATAGGCACGATCCTCCAATGACGCACTTTTCATCCCAGCCTCAGTCAGAGGAGCCTCAGGCTTGTCATAGCTCGCCTTTCCGCCCCATCTCGCCGCGACCAGCTCAGCAGACTTCGCAGGGTCGATCAAATTTCCCGACCACTCAGGCATGTTGCTCAACCTCCTAGTCAACGCGTCTACCGACGCAGCCAAGTCTTCGTCCGTCACGGTGTAAGGGTCGACCTTCTCCCTGTCTTCTTGACCCACATCCGGAAGCCTATAATCCCCGCGGATGGCCTCCAGCGCGGCCCTCTCGGCTTCCTCAGCCTCCTTCTGCGTGGCCACTGCCCTCGGAATCAAGAGCGCTACCTCGGCCGGCAGCGACTTCTCCATGTCTATCGGAGTGTTCTTGGGAAGGATCCTTCGATCATCTCCCTCCCCGCTGTATTCATAGGCAGGAGCAGTCTTCCGATACTCCTCGAAGGTAGCCCCTTTGAAGTTGGTAACCTCATTCGGGTCTGTCTTCCCAGCCTCAGTACCCCGAGGCGTGGGCTCCTTCGTCCCGGTGGAATCCTTCTTGGAGCCTTCCTGATCCACGTCCATGTCGTCCTTCTTCTTCTCCGTCACGGACAGCTTCCCAATGTCAGGAAGGGTCACATCATCATCCTTTCCTGACCCGGCGCCCCTATCGGGGGCCGGCCCGGTCCTTGGCTGCCCCGAAGAGCTCGCCCCAGGATCCACATCGCCCTCGTCGTCCACATGTGGTCGCTTTCCCCACACGATCTTCGTCTTCGGCTTCAGCGGGACAGCGACACCTCCAGCCATATGGTGTCCAGGCCAAGTGGCTCCTTCAGGGTCATCCTCGAACCACGATTTCCCGAACGGGAGCCCATCCCTTCCGATGATCTCCTTCCTATCGGAAGTAGACCCCGAATGGGACAACGCTGATACGTGGGACAGCATGATCTCAGCCGCTGATTGCGCCAGCGTATCGGACATCTGCTCCCTCGTCGGGATAGTCCGCAGCTCCGGAGCGAGGTGGCCGGCAATCATGCTGAAAGGCGCAGTCCCCAACCGCTTGCCCAACACCGCCTCGTTCAGCGCGTTGAAGTACTTCTGCAGCTTCTCCAGCATCGCCGTCGCCGCCATCAGCTGGGGATGAAACATGGGCATCCGCCACGCGCGCCCAAGGGCGCAATCCACGTGCGATGCGATCGCAGTGATCGTCCCTACCAGCAAGTGCGATGATGCAATCTCCGGTACCCAAGTCGGGTCGTCCAAAGGAATGCATTGTCCCGTCTGCGCGTTCAGCAAGGTAGCCCTCACCCCCGGCGCTCGAAGACAATCATACGCCCTGCGGTTCGGGTCACTAACGACACCACGAACCATGTAATCATCCCGATCGGGCATATCTGCCCAGTCCCCCGGAGGTGCCCGCCCATGATGGTACTTCGCCTGAATGTCCTGCCTCATCCCTAACGGGATATGGGCAGCCTCGGACGCCACCTTCTTCATGTTCCATTGCTGATCACCCCACGGCGTAGACTTCCGATCTCGAGGATTGATGTACTCCTGATCGATCCTCCCAGCAGCTCGGGAAGCATCCAACGCCCCGTACATGTAATCGTTATGTACGGCCCTCTCCAATACCGCGTTCCACTCGCTATCGCGATTCGGGAACACAATGTGGCTAGTCTCGTTCGCCTTCCTCCACTCCTCCGCGGTAACCCGCTCTTGAGTGATTGCCTTGTTCCTGATCACGGCATAGATGAAGGGCTCACCAGCCTCCCTAGCCAGGATGTGCTGAACGATGAACCTCCTATTCGACCTGCTCTCCGCCGGTCTTGCCGATGTCCGCGAGCCCCTCGTGGATTGATAGGAACTATGCTCACGGTGGTGCCGAACTTCCGCTGACTTCAGCTCGGGCGCCTCTCCCGGGTGCTCCGGGTACGGCGTGTTCGCATAATTGTGTATGCCCCCTCGAGACTCCTGGGTTGAAGCCGCCTTCGGGGTCGCTGCAGTATCCCGCAGGTCCCCGTCGTCGTCCGTGTACTTCGGAGCATAGGAGACTGGCACACCCGGGCCACATGCACCCGACGCCTCCTCCTTCTTCTGAGCACCAATAGGTTCTCGAGCCCTGCGTTCCTCCCTAACGGGCGACGCCGCTCGCTTTGCCGCAGGCGATTCCACCGACGGCTCTGTCGTAGTCGTAGTGGCCTGAGGCACCTCAGCTTCCCTACCGGGAGTCTCCTCCTCACCTACCACGGGAACCTCGGCTTCCTTCTCCGGCTCCATCTCAACGTCTCCGGTGGACTCCAACACCTCGGCCTCGGTCGGATCCCCACCATCGTTGAAGGTATCCGTAGGGAGATCGACCCCTTCCCTATCGGGTAGGAGATCATCGACCTCGGCGGAGCCACCCGTGTTCTCCTCCTCAATCGTCGCTCTAGGCGTTCGAAGATTCGATGACCATCGATTCCCAACTTCGGTCGCCGTGACCTGAGGTGAAGAAACCCTCGGACTCCGAGGTGGGTTCGGCGGAGATTTCGGTCTCACCGATGCCAGCATCTCCTTTCGTGACTAACGCCTTAGGAGGTGCTTTCGGGGCAGCGGTCTGACCTCCCGCATGCTGACCTGCGTCAGATGATTGCCCACCAGGGGTAACGCCTACCGGCGGTCCTCCCAGAGCGGCACCTGTCATGTCGACATCCTCAGACTCAGACATCGATCCGCCATCACCCATCTTCGAAGAAGTACCCTCCTTCAGAAGCTTGAGGATGTTGTCCCTGATGTGCAACGTGACGGAACCAGACCATGTAGTCCTAGTCAGGGAGAAGAAGTCCGGGACAGCCGCGAGGTAGGGCGGCACCACAGCCCATGCTCTTTGGACCGGCCGATTCCTGCCGTAGCTGTCAACTTCACTCCCCCATGACACAGCGTCTGCTGAAACCACTGGGATCAGGTTCGCACGGAGATCGCCCATCCTATACTGGATCTCCTTAGTCATGTGAACCCCTTGGTCGCCCTCTCGATCTAACGATCGCCCCGGGCCGCAAACCATCACCTTGACCTTGTTGTTGAGCGCGATCAGCGACTCCACATCCTTACTCCACACGGTCGCCGCATCACTTCTGGCCCTCCATGCATTCCTCTCCCACCTATACAGGTAGGAGCCACGGAAACCAAAGACATACAGGTCATGCTTGGCGGCATCTGCATTGCCGTACTTCTGGATGCAGTCGTCAGCCCGCTTGTCCATCAGCTCGTACGCCTTGTCAACCATCATCCGAAGGGATGTCTCCTCGTTATCACGAGTGCTGGTCACGTAATGCACCTCATAGTTCTTGAACGGCCGGTGATCTGGGGAACCCCTCAACCGATCGTTCTTTGCTCTGCACTTGAGGATGTCCTCCGCCAACGTGGCTGGGTCCATCCCTTTCTTCCTGGACCACCCAGTGGTACAGAAAAAAGTGCTCGACCCCTTGTTTGGTACACTTTTTGGGGGAGTGGTACGCTTTTTTGCGCGAACAGGTCAAACGAGCGCTTTTTTAAAACGAGCGCTTTTTTCTCGGCGTGTGTTAGTTTTTCCCATTTTTCGTAAAGCGGCGAGAAAAGGCAGGGTTCCGCACTGCGCGGCCACTTTAGGGTCGATTTTGCTGACGATTGCCTTGCGGTCAAGCGTGCTCTGGTTAGGCGCCCGCACGACACTTGAATCGGGCTGCAAGTCTCCAGCTCGGCTTTGCTGTCCGCACCCTGGTGATTCGGCAGCTGTCAGCCAATTGTAGCGGCCCTGCCAACCTCAGCTGGCTTGGCAGTCTGAAGGAAGCGCGCGTGGCAGCCCAAGCTGCAAGCCTGCAGACTTGTTGGCTAGGCTTTCAGGTTTCTGGCAGCACTCGGTATGTGCGGGAGCTCCAAGTTCGAGGCTGACAGGCTGACAGTTTCCAAGCTGATGGCAAGCATGAGCGTTGGAAAACGCCAGTCTGATAGCTACTATGTGGAGACCCAGCTTGGGCTTGGTAGCTGCTGGAAGCTGCCATGTCTGGAAACTGGCGGCTGCCACGCCACACAGTGGCACCTGCCAGGCTTGCAAGATTGGAAGCTGCCAGCAGAGCAATTGTGTCAGTTTGGAAGCTGCCAGCCCGGCATCTGTTATTTGAAAGCAAGCCTAGCAGCTGCCAGTCGCAGCTGCTGGCAGGCTCAGCTTTGCAGCCTGCAAGTCAACCTGGAAGCTGGCTGGCAGGCAGCTTCTAGATTTGTAGTAGCAGCACCAAGCAGATTTGCAAATGCGAGCAGCCGGCTTCGTGGCTGGCAACATGCGAGGCGTTTGGATGGCGGCTGCCAGACACTTCAATTGCAACTTTAAAGCAGCAGGCTTCTAGCCCCTGACAAAGGGAAATTGCGCTTGCCACAGATGTCAACATGCTTCCACACTCAATAACATCGGGCGTGCAGTTCCTCCGGCAGGCGTTGCTCTCAAATCTTGTGGCAATTTTGCTGTTCGAAGTACAGCTTTCCAAGTTACGTAAAAGAATGTCAGCCAAAACACTTATGAATGATGAATTGAATTACTTAGGCAGGAACCAAAACGCAAGATTTTGCGATAGCGTTGCTGGCCAAGCCTAGCAAGGCTAGAGTAGCAGCAATCTTGAGCAAAGGCGACGAAGCAGCTGGCGCTTCGGCAAGCATGATGTCTGGCAGTCTGTGCAAATTGTGCCCGTTGTAGTCGCTGGAAATTATCAGAGGTAATCGCTGCAAATGCTTTCTTTATCGGCTTTGGAGTTTGCGCCGTCGATGTGTCTGCGGAAGAGCAAAATTGGGGGCGCAAACCGAGCGCAAAAAAGCGCTATTCGGGCGCAAAAAAGCGCAAACGAGCGCAATTCTGAAATCTGCTCGGGCTGGATTTTCTGGCGATCATCGCGCAACATTTTTGGGCGATCGCCGGAATTTCCGGCGATCGCCAGAAGTTTGGCAACCGGCGGCTGCTTTTGAATCTCTTGTGTGTGCCAATTGCAAAATTCTGTGACTTTAGCAGAAGACTTCCCGGAGTTTCTGTCAATTGCCATTTGCGGCCTGCCGGCGAGTAGCGAGTTTCCAATGCTATAGGTGCCTATCTTTTGCGCGCGTCGGCGATCGCCAGAAATTCTGAAGCCGGAGGCTGAGCAAGAGACGTCGACTGCAGCGCATTGTGAAGTGCAGTTGCGCCTTTCAACCGCGGCGAACAAAACTTGCAATTGGAACTTCGCTCGTCTGCGCGCAAACATTTTCCTCCTTCTTGTGATTAGGCTTGCTTTCTCACTTCCTTCGCATGTCGCTCGCGAGCTTGAAACCCAAGAGCTATAAGATGCTTTCCAGGACTGCCTTTTCAAAGCTTAGTGTGTCAAGCAAGGACCGTCGCATGCCGCTGGCGCTTCATAGCCTTGGGCCGCGCCAAAAAAGCGGCGAGCAGCCATGTTTTTTGTACGATTTCCCGGCTGCGCCGCGCTGGAGTAGGGTTGTCAAGTAAGTTTCGACAAGAGGGATGGCTGGTAAAGTTTTCTCCACGCAGGTTTTGACAATGCAACACTATAGATTCGGAGTGTAACGCGCCGGCAGAACTTTGCGGGCTCCAGCGCCTTTTGCTTGGCACTGCCTCGCAGCTGTGCTGTTTGAGCCCTCTTCTTGGCCTTGCGAGCCCTGAAGTGATTTGATTTGGCTTCAGACAGCGCTTGCGCTGCAGGCACGTAGCCTTGCGAATTTCAAAGCGCTTGCGACCTTGTCACGCTAAGGATGCGCAGCTAGCGCATTTCCAGGCGAAGATGCAAAGCCTGGCAATTGAATTGCAAAACCAATTCAACGACGCCGCCTAGCTGGGCTAGGAGATTCACGCATAAAGGCGCAAGCCTGGCCACGGTGGCTGCGCGAGATGCTTTGACCAGATGACCGCCGACTAGCTTGCTGGTGTTTCTGCCGGGCGTGTGGTGTGTGTGTGTGCGCGCGTGTGCTTTGGCTCGATCGCAGAGCCCAGCCTACAGCGCCGCGGAGCATTGCGTTGAAAAGCGCCCTGCCTGCCCACAAGTTTACAAGCCGGCGCGGCCCACGGGGAGCTATTTGCTGTTGGCTACAATTGTTGTTTCGCTCTGGCGCTCTAACCATGCGTCAGGCTGCACGCAGGCGTGAGCGTTAAACAAATCGAGCGCTTTTTTGCTGGGAATTCCAAACGAGCACTTTTTGGAAAATCGAGCGGAAAAAAAGTGGTACACTTTTTTGTGTACCGCTGGGGGGTCCAGGTTGTTCTTCGTGGATGCAGTGTTGAACGTCTGATCCAGCAGGTAGAACACAGTCGCATCCGGAGCCGCGGACTCCTCTTTGAACACCGGAGGACCGTACCCGGCCGCCAAGGCCGCAGCAATCCTCACCGCAGCACCTGTCCCACTAGCCGCTAAACATCGAAGCAAGATTACCATCTTGTCTTGGTAGCGACTCATCTCGTGCAGAACGATGGATGGGTAGATGGACAGCATCACATCCGCGAACACGGCGACTGCCCATGCGTCCCACAGCCGCCACACGGGAGTATCCTCCCCTCGGCAGCTCCAGAGTTGGCGGGATGACCTTCCCACTCCTGATCAGGCGCATCACCTTCCTAGCTTGCTCAAAACACTCAAGCTCCTTCGGGAAGAGAGCACCCCGACCAACGGCCTTTGCCTCGTCCTTGATCTCGGTAAGGTATCCCTTCGTGAGGGTGAGCTCAAACGTTTCACCCCGGATGGCCTCAAACATGTTCGACTTCGGCACGATCCTGGCGAATAGTGCCCCACCTTCCGCCTCGGCAGCCTGAGGGGTCCCTGGAGCAGCACGCATGTTCTCCTCTTCAACAGATAGACCTATCGGTCCCATGTAGTTCTCTGGGAAGAACTTGTGCATAGCCCACACGACCGATGGAGCATGTGGATTCCACTCAACGAACGGGTTGTAGTACTGCAGGGTGCTATCGCCCCCTGAGTTGCACAGCTCCACATATTGTGAGTCCGCCGCAGGCTTCTCAAGCTTGATGCAGATCCCACAGATCCCCAACCTCGCGTTCGGGAACACTCGTTGGGCTCCTCGCTTGACACCCTTCAGGTGGGGATTGTCGCTGAACAGATTCTCGGACTCGTCCGGTTGCGCGATGCAAATCGCGACCCTCGCCCACGTGTTCTGACCGTAGTGCGACAGAGTGCTGTATCCCAGGGCCTCAACCGCCTTCAAAGATGTCCACACACCTACCGATTCATCGCTCGCGGTGGACGCAGTAACCTGCATACCACCCAGAATGCTCCACAATGAAGATTGCGAAGTTCCATGGATAAGGACCTTTTCAGTGTCCGTCTGGCCCCTGAAATTGATGGCCAAATCGAAGAATGCCCATCCATCGTCGGGACCAATCTCCACATCAGTGGCACTCGCCGGGTTCTTGGGCGAGATCCTCAACACCTGTCTACGGTCCCAGTCAAAGGCATCATGCAAGGACGTGATCACACCTGACATCTGTCCCATCGCGTGCAGGTAACCCCGCATTCCTGGCTTATCAGCCGACGCGAACTTCTTGACCGACGGGACCGACGAAAGCCTCCGTCCCGAGGAACATCTAACGATCTCCTCCCTGTTTCTCCCCTCCGTCAGCATCATCGCGTCCACGACCAACTCCGGAGGCGTGAACAGTGCGTTCGGCCTCTCGCTCATCCAGGCACGGATTGCGTTGAAATGGTGCTCCGCATCACCGAAATCATCTCCACTATACAGAGGGTGATCTCCGAATGCCGCCTCTGCCTGATCAGCGACCGCCTTTACCAAGGCAGTCTGCGGGTGAACCGTCTTCCACTCCGGCCAGGCTTTCGGGTCTCCAACCCACATTCCTCCGCATGGTTCAGCTGCCGGCTCCGTACTGCTATCCATGGGTAGCGCACTCTTGCCACTTTCAATGCTCTCCTCAAACACGAACGCGATATGGTAGGGAAGCAAGAAAGCAGGGTCCGTCGGAACCGCAGCGCAGAGGATGGCCGCCAAGTGCACGGCGTTCATCTCCGTAACCTCCACTCCCCGGCGCTTCATTTCCGCCACTATCGCAGCAGTCCTGACCGCCCGGTACCGGATCAGCTTTTCATGGTCCGTCACCGGCATGTGGGACTTGTCAAGCTTGTCCTTGCTGATGTGGGATACTCTGCCAACCAGTTCGTCGAACCTCGCGGCACTGTCATCCTCAATCAGCTGATCAGCCTTCTCCATATCTGGATCAATCGTGGTGAACTTCGGATCCTGTCCCCTAAACCCCTTAATCGTCCACTCGCGGTACCCCGCAAGCAAACAACTGGCCACAGCCTTAGGCTTCTCCATACCCAGGCCCATCTCCAGGTCCCAGGACGGCCGCGGAGGCGTCGCCATGCAGCGCCCCAGGCCCATTCCGCCAGCTGCCGCCATGCGTCAGCAGGTTCGGGCCACCGGCCACGGAACCACGGAGGAACCGGGAACCCAGCCTACCGGCCAGAATTCCCCTGTCCTTCAGAAGGCTCAGCCTATCGGCCAGAGACCCTCTCCCTAGAACAAGAACCTAGAAGATGAATAATTGACTGAATCCGTCCTTCACGAAGCAGAAGAAAAACCTTAGTGACAGGCATACCTGCCTCATGCTTCTGTTCTGGTCAGTAAGCGCATTGTGTCGCCTGTGAATGTGGTGCGGTTGCCCGCGGGGTGAGCCAGCTTGATCAAGCAAAAGCTACGCGGCAACGAAGTTGTTCAACCACTTCCCAACAGCAAGCAATCGGTCGTGCTGAGAGAGAGTATCCCCTCCTCGCATCTTGCAAGTACTCCAAAACGAATTGAAAGACTTAGAAGAAAAGCACCTAAACACGACCCCATGCCTCTTGAGACCACATTGGCAAGCGCAAACAGACCTGCAATCAAACCCATGCGTGGTGGCGATTCCTTCAGCCTCACCTTCCTTCAAGATATTGCATTTAGGTCGATAGAGAATGATCGGAACGCATCCACTGGTCCGAGCATCACAAGCCAAGTTGAACCTTTGCCTAACGGCAGCCTCGGTCCTATCCCTAAGCTTTCTGGTCTGTCCCCACTTCCCAGTCCTGGAATCAACCCTATCGGGTGCAAGATCATTAAGAACAAGCACAACATAACAAAGGCTATCGCCTTCAATCCTACCAGACCGTATGATGTGATTCCTGTAACCAGGAGCAACTTGAAGCGTGACAACCCTGCAAAGATCACTATTCGCAAAAACCCCGGCTATCGCCTGGTCCGCAATAATAGTTTTCTCGCATCTTTTCCCTCCTTTTTCCTCGTCAATCACGATTCCCTCGTACTCAGAGAGTAACCTCTCAATGAGCCGATTGAAACCGGATTTTGCACCTGATTCCATGCGTACCCCCCTAAGCGGGGGCAGTCCAGGAGCGGCAGGGGGCTTAAGACAGGGTTGGGTGGGTTGGGCCAAATATTCCTGCAGGTATCCCGGCAGAAACATACCAAGGGTGTGCAGATTTCTATTCCACACGACCTTGTCAATGCAGGCCTTAGTGAAAATGTCTGCGCCTTGGTAGTGAGACGGGCACGCAACGAACCGAAAAATTCCAGCATTAAAACGTTCGTTGAGCCACGAGATGTCAATGCGCTGCGTCCTTGACATATAGCGCATGTTGGGATTATTCCCAGTTATAACGATCCGGCATGCCGATTCGTTATCCTCCAGCACGTTGATAATAAACGGCTGGGTCTCCTTTCCCTTCCCAATAGCGTGCTGCCAGAGGGTAGCTAATGCCATTCCCTCCTTGGACACTCCATGGTCGAGAGCAACAATCTCTGCTTCAGGAGTCGACTTCGAAACGGAAGTCTGTTTCTTGCTTACTCCAGTGATGGGCATGTAGGTCCTAGGACCCACAAGGCAAATAAGCACTCCCGACGTGCTCTTGGAATCAGTACGATCCCCAGCCAGATCCGCATCACAGTAAGCAACCAACTCAATGAACTCTGGGCTATCGCCCACCCAACCGTACAAATGAAGGTCGAGCGTAGAGTTCACATATGAAATTAACCTGTGGAGCTTGCGGTCACACAGATGATTCCACTTCGTGACCCGGCTGGCTAACGCCTGCACGGGACGAATCAGGTCATACCTGCCCATCCGAGCCCCGTAGAGAACCTTCATCAGCACCGCCGCCGCGTCATTTCCGAGGCATCCTGGCTGCGCATTGACGGTCTCCATGTCCATCGCCTGGTTGAAGAGTTTGTCAAATTCAGGATTGACGGAATTCTCGTCAAACTCCGGCTTGCTCTCGTCCAGGAACGGAGTTTCAACCTTCTGCAGCTTCTTCGGGTACTTTCCCTGACACAGCTCAATGTATCTATCGACACATGCCTGCATGAAGCTGCTCTCGCTGTACTTGATGAACCTTATCGTGGTTTCCGGCTTGGGGATGTCCTTAGAGAGTAACCCCTCTGGACCAAACCTCAAGTCGGGTTGCTCCTTATCAGGAGGATTGCCGACCGTCCACGCCAGTCTCGGGTCAAAGTGACCCTTGACCACCTGTTGCGTGAATTCGTGCTCGCAGCCAAGATATCTCTTGAGCTGCCTTGGTTCCTCCATCTTGATGACCTTCGAGATCAGCGCCCATCCTTCTGCGATGTTCTTCGCCGGCCCACTCATCTTGAAGTCATCCACGTACACGACAAGGAAGAGGTCGAGCTCCTCATGCCTAAACACGCTGGCCCAATCCTTCACCTTGACGTATCCGACTTTCTTCAGCATTGCCTCGCAGTGCTGTTCCCAAAAGGTACCAGCATCCGGATGTCCATATAGTGCAAGCACGAGGACAACGACCGGATCCTTGTATCTGGGATTTCCGCTGCCGTCGAACCACTCAGGTGGCCATTGATCGCGAGGAATCCTCACCCAAGTCTTCTTTCCCTTCAAGCGGGCCTGAGTGTACGCAGACTCCCCATCACTCACTTCCAGAAGATTCCCTGGGAGTAACCCGTGAGCATCACCCATCTTACCCGCCGCCATAGTAGCGGGGCAGGAGGTGTTCTCGGAGAACAGGGCCCAATGCCCGATCTCGTCACGGACGAAGCATCCCTCGAACACGACTCGCCCTTTATATTTGCGATTCGGATCGTCTTCCGGCAGCTCGTGATTCTTTTCGACACAAATGTCGAAAATCCTACCAACATGGATCTTCTCCCCTTCCTTACGTGCCTTGGCCGCAACATCATGCCATTCTTGGACGGTCGACAAGTCCCAGCATCCTTGCGAAGTTAACTTGTCCCACTCCTTCTGAAGAGCGGCCTTAGCCTTGGCATTTCCAGCTTGTTCCTTCTTGTTCACTGGCCTAGCGACACAAGCGTACAAGGGAGGAAAGACACCCGAGCTCTTTGGCCGATGAGAGAGGGATATCTCCCCCCTGGGCATAGAGAACTCAAAGGTCTTTCCATCAGATCCAATCGTAGGGGCAGCAGCAGCTATACCAGTGCTTCCGAAACCCGCGGATCCCCTATCGGTTCCCCGCTTGGCTTTCCTAGGGAACGATCGACGCGTCGATGAGCATAACACGCTCCAGTACGATCTGCGCAATGCGGTCCCCAGGATTCACGATGAAGTCCTCATCCCCATGATTAAAGAGGATGACCTTGATCTCTCCGTCGTAGTCGGGATCAATGACCCCACCGCCTACAGCGATCCTGTTCTTCACGGCTAGTCCTGACCTGGGAGCTATCCTAGCATATACCCCAGCGGGCATCTCTATCGAGATTCCGGTGTTGACCAAGCCTGACCCCCCTGCGGGAATACATGCTCCCTCAGAGGCATAGGTATCCAAACCCGCACTCCCCGAAGTAGCCCGCGTCGGGATCTTGGCAGCCTCACTGTTAAGACTAACGTACAAGGTATTCGGCTTCTTCTTCCATCGCTGTTCAACCGGGTCAATCTCGACCGGCATTGCATTCGCGACCTTCTTGAAAGTGCCGTTCGGGTACCATGCTCCAACGATTGCCTCGCACATTTCACTCGGATAGAGAGCAGTCGTTGGGGTGACTGACCCCTCAATGCGTGCATGAAGGTATCCCTTCTCGTGCTTGCATTTCCGACCTGACAGCTCATCAATGAGCTCCTTGGAGGTCGTCGCAACCTTCCACTGTTTCCTGATTGGCACACCGTCCTTATCCTGCATCCCGAAGTCACAGCCGTCGAAATCTACGGTCTCGACATCAGGATCAGCAAGAAACCTCTGCATGAACGGTTGCTTCCATCCAAGACAGTGTCTAGGCCACTCAAATGCAACCCTGCCCCCTCCTCGCCTAACGGCTCGGGAGGCCCGCAGGAATGCCGCAAACATAACCTGAGAATTCCTTCTAAGATCATTCAGGTGTGATGCAAACTCAGCACCGTGGATTGAAAGGTTGACATACTGCCATGTACTCCACGGTCCGCATGGAATTGACGCCCACAGGTCACACCCAGGATTATCCTCGATGATCCCAATAAGCCGACTAACGTCTTTGGCTTTGGTGATGTCAAATGAGCCAACGTGAACGCGAATTGCATCGCCTCCACACTCCATCATCACTGCGGACAAACGCGAGTCAGGTTCACACGCAAACTCGATGAGGAGCTTGCGGCCAGGCGCTGGAGCAGCCGGGTCCCTCTCAGGATGTTCGCGACGTCGTTCTTCCCTTAGGGATAACTCCCGTTCGGTTTGAACATATATCTCCCGAGACCGGGTGGACATCTGTCTCCAACTATCCGCATCAATTGAATTGGGTTTTCCGGTGCCTGCGTATGGCCGCTCACGCCTATCGGCGGATTGGCCATAGTCGATCCTGTCTCCGTGCAGCTTATGACCCTTCTTCGGACCTCCGGCAGGTTCGGCTTCTTCTTCCGTTGGCTTGAACCTACCGCGAGGAGCACATCCCTTATCAAATAGGATGGTAACGCCAGTCCAAAAACCACGCGTGACATGCCGATGATTGGGAGCATCGTGGTGACGATTGTCTCTCACCCAATTTCCAACAGCATCAAGCCCCCGCATGTGCGTGACCCTAACGGTGTCAAGCTCCTCATGCGAAGGACCACCTGGAGGAAGGTCCTCATTAGTCGTCCCGAAGAACTTCTTCCGCACCTCGACGTGGATGCGATACCAGGCGCTGTCCTCGTCGTGCCGCTCCCAGTAATCTGAGACGCATGCGTCACCACTCCCTTGGACAGCCTTGCTCTGAATGGCCCCATCAGACTTGGAAGAGCTACCGCCCCCCTCGTCCTGTTGGTCATCGTCATCATCATCAGGATCATCAAATCGACCTTCATCAAAGTCGAATTCATCCCTGATCTTCTTACTCGGCTTCAGGTCGGCCCTTCGGTCGGCTAACGCCTCCCGAATGGTCCGAGTCCTAGCATCATAGGATGCCAACATCGGGAACACGTAGGGCTCCTCAGGGTTCTTCCAGATACGTTTGACCTGGTGTATACTTGGTTTCCTGAGACCCCTTTGGATGTGCTCGAGGTCAGCAACGAGATAGTCGCCCTTCCACAGACCCCCTGGTTCTAACCGATAGCCCAGAAATAGGCCTGGCTTGGAAGATGGAGCGAACTTCGGATCCTCCTCTATCTTGATGAAATCCCGCTCTTTCTTCTCGGCGGGCAGGGCTGTGGTGACACTCGTCTCTTCAACCTCAACTTCATCAATGGGAACAAATTCCGGTCCATCGTTGCACTCGGGTTCGTACTCCTCGTTCTCATAGATCTCGGCCTCATCCTCATCGATCTGATCAAAATCACAGTCGAAATGAGTTTCTCCAGTCCATTCGTGGTTACCTCCACGGTCGTTCTCGGCCTGGAGCCAGTTTTCATCGACAACAAATTCGGTCGATCCGTCCAGATAGTTGAGGACTGTGCTCCGCCTCCTGCCAAGATCTTTGATCTTGACTGGACAGCTCGTCCCTATCGGGATAAAGAGCTCGGTTCGCGCTTCAACGTGGACGCGAGTGAGAACCTTCTCGTCTTCATTTGCGATCCAGTGGTCTCCTCCTTCATCAACGTCCTCTGAGTCGATCTTTCCAGCATGTCTGAAGTCGTTTTGGGCGTTTTGAACCCCCCCCTTTCTATCCCTGCGAATCTTGGGAGCAATGGGGTAGAAGTCGACCAGACAACCAAACGGCAGAATGACTCCGCTGAAGTTCCCGTTACCGTGGCGTCGCATCCACGGTGATCCCTCACCGCGATTTTCGATATTCCTTGCCATGGAAAAATGCCTAACGGCAAATGGCCACCATCGAGGTTCAAATCCAGCTTGACGCAGGAGCACACGTGCCCCGTGAAGAACGAGCTTAACCTTGTTCTCGATCAGGCCATTGGTCTTGGGCATGCCCGGTGTAGAAAGCCGGTGCAATGCTCCAAGCGTAGTGACAGCATTCTTCAGCTCTGGGGCCTGGTCGCTGTACACTAACTTCAGAGTTTGCCCCCCTGCAAACCTGCGAAATGCCTCCAGCGTATTGCTACGGGATCTGGATTGCACTGGAAGGACTTCGAGGTAGTCAGTAGCGAGGTCATAGAACACTATCGCGTCTGCTTCGCCATGAAAGCCTCGATCCTTCAATCCTCGCAACACCATCGTGTCAGCAGTGGTTAGGTCCCCGAAACTTACCACATCATGCGCAGCAGCACCACCTTTGCGGCGAAGCTTGACATTCTCCATTTTCGCACGCTGGCAGTGCGGGCAATAGGGGTTCTTCGGGAGATGCGTAAGCATATGGCGAAGCGTCTTAGCATCTGCCCGCCACTCAGCCTCTGTGCGGAGTCCGGAAAGAAAGTTTATCTCGACAATGTCATCATTGTCCCCTTCCCCTGGGCCAGGAAACGGTGAACGGCTATCGCCCTCACCCCCCTGTTCCGCCTTCCCGGGAAGAGCAACGGTCTCGCACTTGACCTGAAACCACGTCTCACCCGTCCAAGGGACATCAGATGCTATCGCATGCTGATCTCTTTCGGATAACCCCCATAGATTATCGACCAGCACCTCGTGGGTAACCCCATTTCGGTGAACGACGGTTTTCCTGTAGTTGTCCAATCGGTCAATCCCAACAGGACAATCATCGCCTGTCGGCATAAACTTTGCCTTCCGCGGAATCCGGTGCTCTTTCACAACATGGCCCGACCGCTCAGTGCGCCAGGTGTCCTGCAGCTCACTCTTGGCCGCAAGCTCAGACCTACACGGCGGAACCTCGCTGACTTCAAGCCCTCGATACGCCGCCCCGGGGGCAGGCATAGCAGGGATTGGCTCAGCATCATCAAGAGTGGGAGAAACGAACTGAGTGTCACCATGAGGAAGATATGGCACGTTGTTGATGACATCCAATGTCACCGTCCGGCCCGAAGGACACGTGAGAGTAGGCTTGCAACCTGCAGTCCATACAAACGAGTATCCCATATCCATACAGCGCTTTCCAACGGATATGATGGATGGAGTGGACTCAAGGACGTGTGCCTCAATCACCTCGTCCAGGTTGCCAACATCAGCATCAACACGACCAGCGGTGCGAGTCGCCCCGTTAGCAGTGTGCAGCGCGTGAGTGTGTCCGCCTTTGGCAATCAGGGCCCTATCGGGTCCTTTTAAATCACCAAGACCGACCAGATCCATTGGGCAGCCAGTATCTACCAGCCACCTCACCCCGCCGTATCCAACGGGTGCAGCAACCTTCTGAGTGTACTTCGGCTTTCGAACAACGCGATGTCCCCGCACATCCCCGCAATTTGTGTCGATGTCCTCGTCATCGTCTAAGAGCACTTGGGCGTGAACAGCCGCTGCTCTTATCAGAGCACTCTGAACCTCCCTAGCAATTTTCTTGCGCGAAGGGAACTTAATCGCATTTGGATGGCTGTATCCAGCCTCTCGGCAACGATTCACGACCCTGCCCGTGTTGTCATTTTCAATCGAAACAACAAACACATCAGGAAGATCGGGACCCTTCGGGAAGTACTTTTCCCTCCAGGACAGTACAACCTCCGCACCATCGCAATACCAAAACGTCGTCTTGGTGTCACTTCGTCTTGGGAGTCTCCTGAACAAGGTTGCTCGGCGATCACTAAAGTTCACTCCGATATCCTCGATCACGGTCCCATTTGCGTCGACGGTCCGTCTCCAAATAACCTGGTCCCATTTAGGACCTCCACCGGTAGTACCGGAGAAGAACAACGCGCCTCGCTCGCTTTTCTCCCAACTGCTAACGCAAGGAGGGAGGCAACCCGGTGCAGACCCACCGGTAGCTGGGGCAGCAGCCCACACAGCGGGACACGCCACAACAGTACGGTTGGCCTCAGGGTAACGGCCCGCCCCGCCTAAAAATCCGTCAATCCTTGAGCGGGGCTGTCGAGACGCCTCGCCTCCCTATCGGGAGGACTGGGCGTGGGCGACCTAGGGGTATCCCCCTCTTCATCCTCAACAACCGGACCAGCAGTAGAACGAGGCGTGATGGGCTTCGTACCTGGTGGTGGCTTCTGATGGAGGTACTTGCACGGCTGAGCTGTGCACTTACCATACATCCAGTCGTAGCAGTATCCAAAGTACATCGGCTTGTCCCTAACGGGCCTATCGCCAGTTCTCGGGGTAGAGGGTGCAGCTGGGTTCCTCGGGCTCTTGTCGTGCTCGAACTTGCAGTCCCGGCCATACTGGCACATCCCAGTCTTCGTATACTCCCAGCATGCCCGATCAGCAGGCCCAGCAGGGGACTGTCTTCTCGGCGACTTGGGAGACGGTGTGCGCTTATCCCTCTGACTGCCTCTTCCAGGAGAAGCTCTGTCTCTCTGACTGCTCCTTCCGGGCGAAGATGATCTCGGCTTCCCGTCAGGTTTCCCATCCCTTCCGGACCTAACGGACCTTGAAGGGCTGGGATCACTCTTCCTGGCAAGTGGGTCGTACCGCCGCACTACACCGGGAGCACCAGGATGTCGATCCCTTTCACGGGATTGAGAGCCCGATCGTGACCTCTGCTCATGAAAGGTCTGGTACATCTGAAGCGTGTTCTGGCGCTTTTGCCATCGTTCGACACAGTCCTGACAAGCCTTATAAAGCCACGCGAATGACCTAACGGTCACATCGCGATCCCACCTCTCGATGTCGGGCCGCATACAGCGTAGATGACGAACGTTCTCGATGAACACAGCTAACAGTACCCCATCATCGATCTTCTTCCTAATCCCAGAAATGAGATTGTCCCAGGTGCTCAGATAACTCCGGAGCCTTGCTTCATCATCAGAGTGACCTGTCTGCCGGCACTTGAGACTGGTCAACTCAGCAATCTTGAAGGTCTGGTCGTCCTCGACTCCAGTCTGCAGGTGGTTCAGCAGAAGCTTCAAGATCTGTCTCCCCTTGATACCCTGGGGGGGATTCATATTCTGAGCGGCTTCGGTCAGGCGATTCATCTTGTCCCTAACAGCCCTGGTCTTGATACACTCCCTGATAGCACTCGTGAAGTTTGAGTCCAAAATCGGGTACTTGCAGGGTCCGCCAAGAGCATCATAGTCGAGCCTCTCAGTCTCTGAAATCCACGCTAACGCGTAGTCAGAGTCAAAGCTGAAAGCGTTCCTGACCCTCTCTTTGATCTCGGAAAGCCACTCCCGCAGCTTATCAGCTGTCGGCTCAGCAGGCAGCACGATCGTGTTGCACTTATGATGGAACCGATCCTTATCGACAACGGTGGAAATAAGAGCCCCTATCGGGGTACACGAGGTAATCCTGCAACTTTCACACAGTCTAGCAGGCATAGGGCAGCAAACTTCACACGCCCTCATTCCACAACCAACGCAAGGAACAAGAGGGAAACCAGGCTCAGGGATCCTGCTACACTTAGTGCACCTGTCCCGTCCATCATCTCCCCTCAAGGCTTCAGGGAGAAGACCACCATCTCCCTGCCTACCGGCACCATTCACACTATAACCGAGGCTAAGACCTGGCCCAAGGTTACCACCGCTCGCAACACTTGAGGGGTAACCTGCAGCATCGCTAGACTGACTAACGCCAGCGCCAACCCCTTGGTGACTAACGCCACCTCTGTAGGCAGGACCATAGAAACTGGAACCACACTGATTGTTCCCAGCTCCATGAGTATCAGCAGCACTGCCATGGAACCCAGGTGCTCCGCCAGGGTAACCCCCGGTAGGCGCCCCTCCACTCGGGCCGCCAGTGGGCCCAGCGGGACCTTGGCCTCCGCCAGGATGTCCAGGACCTGGTGGTGGAAGTGGAGCATGTCCATGACCACCGCTTCCGCTCCCGCCTTGACCAGGTGGTCCGCCTTGCCCACCACCTCCCCCAGGAGGAGGAGGAGGGGGCGGTCCAGCTTGAGCGCGTTCATGCCGAATATTGCAGCGCGCGCATCGCTCAAGGCCGTCATCTCCAAAGTAACTGTGATTCTCACAGACGTGGGTCCCACAATCCGTGCAGAAATACATGGAGACCTCCTGAGCATTCTTGCGACATGCCCAGCACTTCATTTTCAAAAACTGACAATTACTACAGTCACCATCATCGCCCCGGCAAAGTCTGCAAAACTCACGATTGCATGTAACACACGAAAATTCAGCGTCCGGGTGCCTACGGTCGTTGGGGTCATCGAGGGCGCAAATCTCTGGCACACCTGGGCCACCGGCACCGGGAGCGCCTCTTGTGGCCGGTGCCGAGGCCTGTCCACGATCAGATGGAGCTCCAGGGGTCCTCCACCTCTCGCCGGGACTCGGGACGTCTGCACTAGCTCTGCTCCCAGGAGTCCTCCAGTCATCGCCGGGACTCTGGGTATCGGCATGGGCCCTAATACCCCTACCACCTCCTGGATGACGGTCTGGGTTCGGAGAGACGTCCCCGCTATCGCGGATCGGTCTATCCAGGTTCGGAGAGATGCTCCCGCTATCGCGGATTGGCCTCTCCCCCCTTGATTGCCGACTTCGGACCTCAGATCCCCTATCGGGGACGGCGGCAGGCCTCGGGCTCCTATTCCTACACATCCCTATTTGGAGAAACAGAAATGTCCCCCCTTGCGCGTGCGCGGGGGCCATCCCTCGCACGCCCTGGCGGTGAATGCGACCTGTCAGGCAATCCCCGAGCCCTCCGGCTTCTGCTGTCGGACCTCTCCCTAACGGGATATATGGGATGCCTGTCTGCACGAGAAGGATCGACCCTACCGGGCACACCTGGCAAAGCGTGATCAACCAAATCAACGCGTCCGCCCGGTCTCACCGGAAGGCCAGTACCCTGACCATTTCCTTCTCCGGGAGTGGGCGTCGGAGACCTGATCCTGTGTCCTTGCCCCGCGAAAGCGTCGTACCCAACGTTCCGTCCCCCTCTAGGCTGCGGGGGATTTGCCTGATCGTCTCGGGCACCCTGAATAATGACAGCAGCCTCATCAACATGACCTTCGATTTCAAAGAGCTGAGCCATGATCCTGTTGTTCATTCCGTTAAGAGTACGAATGTTGCTCTCAACATTGTTGATCCTCCTCACCGAGGCCTCAAGTGTCGCGGAATGATTCCAACTCGCGTCTAACGACAGACCGTGCCTGCTCAGTACTTACCGGAAGGCTACGAATCTGCCCCCTGATATCATCAAGAACTTGATTCAGAACTCCCGAGCTCGCCTCAGACCGCTCGACACGGGACTTCAAGGTCTCAAACCTTGAAATGATATCGTCATGATCCCGACGTTGACGTTGAACTCCGCGCGCTAGGTCCTGAATCTTCCGATTGACCTCGTCAATCGCCTCATGCCAGTCCTGCGGGGAATCATGCCCTGATGGTCTATCGACCTCCTGGGATCCCCTTCCGTGTTGCAGCCTCGACATCCGATTTGAAAGAAGGGTATGCTCTTTATTTATGCCTTCAATAGATTCGGAGGCCCACTTAGCAAACTTCTCGTGTTCAAGGAGAGCTTTCTCAATCTTCAGGTTTAACTCCCTGAAATTCGCGTCAACCACACTGCTGCTGGCCCTATCGGACGGTTGCGCGACAGGATTCGGGTTCCATATACCTGCTGGCGTCCGCATCCCGACGGTTTTCTCTACCGAGAACATCCGTTTCTCAAGCTTATCCAAGTCCTTGAGGATCTCGTCCTCGGAAGCAGCATGGCTCCTGCGGGTAGCCTCACTATTTTCGTGAATCTTCTGGCGAAGCTGATCTGTTGCGAGTTCACTGTCCTTAACAGATTCGTGAATCTCGTGGGAAAGCAGATTGATCCTCTGCTCGACGACTTCAGCCTGTTCATCGATGGCTTGCCTCACAATGGTATTGCTGTCAGGAATAACTTCCCTTGCAAACCGTTGAACTATCATTCGCATCCTCCCGGCATCAGATTGAGTCGCAACCTCAGCTGCCAGGCGATCGACCTTGTCTTTCGTCTGTCGGCTCTCGTCACTCCATTCCCTTCGCATGGAACTCACCTGACCGTTCAGTACCCTGATTTGGTCAGCAAAGATATGGAACGCCTTCGCGACTGAGGCAGAAACCTCACCCCTTTCGAGCATCTCCTGGATGTGCAACTCGAACATCTCCTTTGCCCTGACGTCACCCGATTCGCCAGAAGACTGAGATCTGAGGGCGGGAGGAGTCGATACTAGCCCCGGCATGCCTTCTTGGGTCATCTACGGGACAATCATCAATCCTGGATGGCCTACTCGGGGTGGATCCCCTTCTCCGGCTATCGCCAAATCGGGGATCAACGTTGGATGCACGTGACTCGGGGGTGGAGTGAATGTGAACATCAGCAGGATCAGGCATCTCCTCATCCTGCGGAGTTGAATCCATTGGTGAGGGGCTAGCCCTCCTCGCCTTTGACCTATCGGTCTCAATGGCCAGGGGTGACGGTCTCTTCGCAGAAGCACTACGTTCCCTAGCGGTCGAGCCCCACTGAGGTGTGAACTCGTTGCTAGACCTAAGTGTTTCAAGGTCACTAGTATCTCGCCCTAACGGGCTAGCGATCGACGGATGATCCTCGATTCCGAGTGCATCGGCAAGCCGGCCATCTCTTGCACCTCTCCCAACGACATCGGCAACCCGCTCGGTGATCCTCGGCGAACCAGTAACCCGGTTCGAGTTCACGTCTCTCTGATCCAACGGACCTCCAAAAGTAATGTTAGGAAAAGGGGGAACATTCGGGGTATCACCAATCGCCGGGGGACCTACCGGTCCCTCACGGTCATGGATAGCCTCCAATCCTCGAAGAACTTCCCGACTGTCCCTGGCTCTCTCTCTCTCGCTTCGGCCGTCCCTGTCAACACGAAGGTCCCTGGCGGCTCCACGAGAGAGGCTCCTGGGCCTCGCAGCATCACGGATCCTAGCACTTCGTCGTGATTGGTGCTCTTCCTCATCACGGCGATCCGCAAATGCGGCATACTCGTCATCATCATTTACCTCAAACTTGGCGGCGGCAGGACTAGTCCTTGCAGCCGCACGGTTGCCTGCACTTCGGCGCGAATGGCTCTCCTCCTCATCCGCAAAATTGTAATCTCCGTCATCATAAGACTCAGATTTGGCAGTAATAGGGTTGGGCCTACCGGCATCAGATCCCTGCTTTGAGCTACTGCCCCATCCTGCGGTCGATTTCAACAGATCATCGTATCCGAAGTCTGAGAACTTCCGCTCCTCGTGCTCATCAAACTGACCTGGATTCTGAGAACCAGTGGATCGGCCCGGGATACCTCCCGGAGCCAGAACCATAGTCCCTGGTCCCTGCGGCCTATTCTCAAACTCATCCGAGACCTGCGACTCACCTGGAACAAGAGATCTCGGAGGTCGAATCGGCATGGCCTCCGGGTCATCCGAATGAGGGCGGGCCATGTCCATCGCCATGCTGATGAAGTCAAAACGTCCACGCCTATGACCTGATTCAGAGCCACTCCTATCGGAGTAAACCCTTCGTGTCTGCTCGTCATCAGTGGCCTGGCGGAAAATACGATCGTCTCCATCGTCGGCGTACCTGCCACGGCCCCTGGGTGTATCCCTACCGGGATCTTCACCCCTGCGGTCCTGACCTGTCGAACCTGCTTCGAAATCCTCGTAGTCATAGTCCGGTAGGTCCTCACCTGAGCGGAGGCCACCTAGGATGGCCTCCTCATCCACGACGCTCCTTCGAGATCGTGGGGTCGACATAGAGCTTGTAGTTGATGGTCTCAAGCGCGTAGGAAAGTCCTACGGCTGATAACCTGTGATTCGGGCACGAGCCTGTGCCCAGGCAATGGGTTAGTTGGGGTAAACAAGCCACAAAAGAAAGGTTCCCCAAAAGCAAACCAATCCCCGGTCCCAAAGATCAGGGTTTCCCACACACCAGAGAACAACAACCAAAGGAAAACAAACCAAGCAAGAAAAGGGTTAACCCGCAATCTTGGTCGACAACAGGCCGCACGACTGGTCCCTACCAACCTGGCGGCGGCCCGAGGTCTCTTTCTCCCCCGAGATGCCGTCGGTCGACGCAGGGGTTCGGCGACGCCCATTCGAGGCGCGACGAAACCCAAAACTTGAGCCAAAACACCACAGGTCGGTCACTAACGCGACGTCCCTGATGATGATATGAACCATGGCTAATCACAATATATATATATATATATACATATAGAAATTATAGACACGGGTAGATATGTACATGGATCCTCACCCAAAGGGTGATGCTTGACATCACCTGACAAGGAAACCTAACTCCTGACGCCTGGCTTAAATGACGCCGCATGCCTCACGCCCCAAAACAGGCCCACCAGGTACGGAGGCCCGTTTTGGCGTTGAGCAAAATATGTTGGTTTAACAAAAACAAAGGACCAGACCCTGGCCCCTTTAAAGAGACACCAAGAGAAGGCGGTTTGACCACAATCTGATGAAAAAATGTTCAAACCTGACATAACCCAGTCTTACCCACAAAAAAGCCGCGCAAACTAGCCCGCAAAGAAGCAACAGTGCCCAACTCCCCCAACAAATCTAGACACATCCTGAAGGGTGGCCTGTGGAGAAAGTCACAACCGTCTATTTAAAGTTCACTGCAGATTCATGCTCCCTCCACGTTTCAGGGCCAAGTCCGCAATTTGCAGTGGGGGGTAATTATTCGATTTTGGAGCAACCCTCTGACCAGTATTATCATCCACATTTAACCCAACATCAATTCCAAATAACCAAGTGACAACATGAGTGTTTTTTTTCAGGGTAGCCTTTTTTGGTGGTTTTACAGGGAAACCAGAACCCCCATCCTTTTTTTTGGAGGGGGAGGGGGTCCATCCACTAAAAACGACCGCATCTTTGACTTTTTTGCCCAAACCCTCCAATTTGGGGCGCCGGCTTCCAGCCTGCGATACCAAGGCGTACTGCGATCCCGCACCGCCTGGCGGGAATCGAAATCGCGGCCCTCATCCAAAGCCTTTCGCTGTCCGAGTCTAGCTCCTCCACGAATAAAGGTACCAACATTTTTCTGCAGTCTATTTTAGTAGGGGAACCCTCCCCCAAAAAAGGGTAAAAGGGCACTACCGGCGGACCTAGGACCTAGGAGTGCATTGGCCAAAGGAAGTCCAGACGATGCGTTTGCCGCTATGGATTTTCCATGATTTTCCGACAAGTATGAACTACGTCCGGAAAGTGAGGCAGCGAGCAATTTCTGGGATTTCGCAAAAGCGAAAGCGGGGAAATGTGGTAAGGCCCCCATGTCCCTCCATGCACCAACTACTGGACCTGGCTCCCTGGGTCTTAGGGTATCCTGGAAGCTTGCTACACCTGCCCAGCAAGCTTCCCCTTTTCCGACCATCACCCCATTGGAAGCTCCCAAGGAGAGGTAACAGCTACTCTTTGCGGCTTGGCGCAGAACCTCCTCTCATCAAGTAGAATGAAAAGGAAGCTCACTGCAAATTGGCCCAGGCGATGCCAACAACAAAGATACATTATCATGAATCCTGCTTCATGTCTATTGCCAACACCTCTGGCAATGAAGGTTGAGCACGTCGCTGATAGCGCTCTTCCGGAAAATCATCCAGTTGCTCGCAATGTCTGAAAACATGATCCGGGACTGCTAATTCATCTCGCGGGCCCATGAAAAGCAGGCCGGTGGCGGATGCTTCACCTCAAACAAATAGGAACGTCAAGAAGGACCGCTGGTTTCAGTGTCGTTGGAAGACCAAGGCATGGGAGGAATACACAAATAGAACACTGGAGCACAATGTACTTGGCTAGGAATTTAGATTGGGAACCTGTCCAAACTGGCCAGTGGACATAAACAACCATGTAAATGGTGTCACAATGACAAATTGAGCCCGAATTGCCGGTAGTCTGTTGCGGCTTAGGCTTTGCCAACCCAAACATGCCTTATTTGAGCTAGTTGTTGATTCTTCATGGGGTTGCAACGTGCCTTTTGGTGTGGGCGGATAGGGGGGCCACTCAAGGATTTTTCCGGGCAAACGCCCTGCTTTGTTTCTTCCATCGCGCACGTGACCTTTGAACCAGGAGTCACCGGGCCGGACACTGAGAGGCCAGCCAGTTGGCCCTATGAGGGATGGCCTTGCAAAAACTCAAAACTTTTTGCTAGGATCTCTCAAATGGCATAATTTTACACTTCCAGGTTGACCGAATATGGCCGGAATCCACATGTGCCATTTCCAGTTGCGGGCAAAAGCTGAGATAGGCACGAACAGAAGCTTCAATCAGATGATAGCTGAGTCGTGCCCCCATCTCTTGCAGAACCTCTTCCGCTCAGTTCGACAAGTCCTTGGGGAGGGTCCGTTGGTGCGCGTTTAGACTCCCTACCGTTGCCCATCTCAACATGTTTTGGCCAGTTGCTCCCATTCGAAACTTGATCTGCAGAAAATAAAGGACACCTCACCAAATTCCTAGCCCTTTGTTTCTTGTCACTTGGCCCATCTGGGTACACAGAGAATCATAGCTCCAGATTCAGTTCCACATTTCTGGGTGAGTTATAATATTTCACCAGCCTGAAATAAGGTGGTTGGAGGGATATTCCCCACATAAACCACCATTTGGGGTGAGGTCGTGTGAGGTCGTCATAATTCACCCAGACATTTCGTCAACCCTAAACCAAGAAAGCGGCTTGGAGGAGCTGTTTACAGGCGCTGAGCAACCGTCGACTTGCCTGCGCCGAGTCCTTGATCCAGAAGACGATGCTGTAGCGGGCACCCTCCCAGACATGCACCTCGCTCGCTCGCGATGGCAAACGAAGACCTTGCTTAGGGAGGAATCCAAAGAGCCCCCCCCCCAGGCCGGAAAGGTTCTTAGGGCCTTCTTTGGAGGGGTTCTTAGAAGGGTTGAGCCTTGGGTAGGGTCTTGCGGCCAAGGTTTGCCTGGTTCTACCACGGTCTAATGATGGAATCTCATGGGTCACTCTTCCTCTGCTGAACAAGCCACTGCAAAGAGCAAGATCTACTTAGTCCTGTCAAGTTCACTGTAAAACTAGTGCGAAATAATGTGCATCACGCCACAATAATTTGCAAGACATCGACCATGGAGCCTCCATAACGCAGTATTCCGCGAAAGCAACGCAAACTAACCTCCCCCTCTCAGAAAAATTAGACCACGTAAGGGAATCCCCTAAAAGCAGCAGTTGTTTGTACATGCGGTTTTTGTTGCGGTTCCTTGTTGCAGGAGAGTAGTCAGAAGACAGCCCTGAGTTCAGAAGATTCAGAAGATGCTGAAGTCTCGAGACTTCATCTCAAACCATCGCATGAGTGTTCCCGAGAACAGGTGACACCTCCAAATGCATCGTGGGTCAGTGGGTGGCGGGTGGCCTCCCTTCCAACTCTATCCAACAGCTCCATTTCAAGCAGCTCCAAAAGAGATATCTGCTGTTTGGGTGGGTCTCAAAATCGCCCCTCCAAATTGGCGGATTCCTTTCTGGTGTCCTTTTCAGACCCCGAAAAGACCCCTTGGCCAGCCCGACTCAGAAATCAAGACTTTCAGGTTGTTTCGGGCGCCCCGGCGCCGTGCTGAAGATCAAAGGAGTGGACCTCAGATGGATGCGTCTTCTTGGCTTCCTATCTTCTTTTTTGGGGGGCGGATCCCTTGGGGTGTGGAAAATATACTTGTTTGATGGCCGTTTTTTCTGGTCCCATCCTTTTCTGTTACAAAGGAAATCATCAAGTTTGGGGGGGGGGTCCTGCTGTTTTGAGACGTCATCCACTTGATTGTGGTCAGCCGCCATTTGTGGAAATCACATTGTCCAGCAAATCGAGACTCTAAACAAAGCCAACAAGGGCACCTCAAACACCTGCACAACTTACTCCCTCCCCCAGTCTTTGGGTGTCAATGAAAACCAGGGTGTCAATGGAAGCCCCAACCAACAGATAGAAAAAGGATAAACACACGGGGGAACAGGGACTAGCATTGAACCAACAACCCGCGCGGGTCAATTGCCACTCAGTTTACATTGCTTGTAAGACTCTCCATGTCTCATAGGAAGCATAATTACGTAGTGATCACGATCATGTCCTACGGCCGAATGACCGATTGCTTACATGGGCTTACAAGGCTGGGCCTCAATCTGGTGGTGGGGGTTGCACAAGCTGCAACAAATGCCCTGTTCAGCCCGTCCACCTTGGAACCAACAAATAAAATGGGTAAGTTGAGGAATGAAATGGCACCCTCACAAACATGGCATCTGAGAGAGGGGCCGCTTTGAAAAGAACTCTTCAACTAACGAACGACTCTGTCCTTTGATTCCTTGCGATTGTTTGACATGCTCCCAGAGACTCACCCAAGACGGACACTCCCAAAGCTTCGTTTGTCCGTCTCAACATGGTGGCTCTCTGAGACTAAGTGGAGCCCGTTGGGCTTCCCCACAAAACCAACCAGACATGTACATCAGATGTACCATTTAACGTGGGATGGGGTGCAGTCTTTGCCGGGAATGACCCGTGTTGCCGTTTGCCTTGCGATTGACCAGTTTGTGTGGTCTCGCAAGAAACGGAAAGGCAAACTGGCTCCAGTCTCCCTAGGAAAGACCCGAGCTTTTGCAGAACCCTGGGAAGAATACGAGCCGACAAAAAGGAAGCCTGACTTGGGGAAACCCTGCCCGGGAGTAAACCACTGGGAAATCAAACCACCTCAGCTTGCGGCTCCCCCAAAAAAGTGTGTGTGATTCTGGTCCAGACTGAGTGAACCTAAAAAATACCTCATCTAGAAAGCACGCCGGCCCAGAATTGGTGCACATCTAATAGAAGGCTTCGCGAATGGACTTGGGCCTAGCGCCACATGCACACCCAAAGCCTGGGGTCCTTTGGTGGTTTATCAAAGCCAAAAACCGGGGCGGTTTCCCTTTCACCTTCAAAAATGGTTGATCATTACCCAAGATATGGGGTCATGGACCCTTCTTTAAAGGGTCCTGCAGACTCCAGGGGTAATTCTGAGAATGGACAATTTGCTGGGCCAGCCTAAACTAGTGTCAAAAGAAACTTGCCGATTCAATGGCTATACTTTGGAGTGCGAAATCAGCTACAATCAAGGCTGTCCATTGCCCAATCCAAACCCAACGGTCCCGAGGATCGCTCTAGATTTACCCCGGTGATGCCTCAAACCACCAGAAGGGGACACATCGATAAACAAACTCACCTTGGGCCAAACAAGTCTTGTTTAAAGCCATTGAGAGAACAAGCTGTGGATGGACAAAATCCTGCACCAGTTGGTAGATGGTGCATCGGGCTTCATCCATCCCTGCTGCGAAACGGATTTCGCAACCATCTACAATTGGCGTTTCTCAAACATCAGGGTCCAAAACCATATTGGCTTGCTGATTTCCATTTAAATGCCAACCAAAAGCAAGGCCCAATCCAGTTGGGTGTGTGTATGTTGTTGTTTTGTTAGTGAGGGTACCCTTGTGGTTGCTCGTAAAGCCCTGGTCCATTTTCTTTTCCTTTTTTTCCCGAAAGCATGGCGAAGGGTTCTTCCGCTGGGTTCACTTGAGCTGTTCTCATGAGAGTCATTACAAGGTGTCATTGCAAGGAATCATCATCATGAAAGTCATTGCAAGGAGTCATTGCAAGGAGTCATTGCAAGGAGTCATTGCAAGGAGTCATTGCAAGGAGTCATTGCAAGGAGTCATTGCAAGGAGTCATTGCAAGGAGTCATTGCAAGGAGTCATTGCAAGGAGTCATTGCAAGGAGTCATTGCAAGGAGTCATTGCAAGGAGTCATTGTCATTGCAAGGAGTCATTGCAAGGAGTCATTGCAAGGAGTCATTGCAAGGAGTCATTGCAAGGAGTCATTGCAAGGAGTCATTGCAAGGAGTCATTGCAAGGAGTCATTGCAAGGAGTCATTGCAAGGAGTCATTGCAAGGAGTCATGGCAAGGATTGCAACTTGCACTTGACTCCTTGCACTTGCAACTTGCACTTGACTCCTTGCACTTGCAACTTGCACTTGACTCCATGCACTTGCAACTTGCACTTGACTCCTTGCACTTGCTCCTTGCACTTGGCTCCTTGCACTTGCAACTTGCACTTAACTCCGTGCACTTGCGACTTGCACTTGACTCCATGCACTTGGCTCCTTGCAACTTGCAATGGCTCTCATGACTCCTTGCAATGACTCCTTGCAATGACTCCTTGCAATGACTCCTTGCAATGACTCCTTGCAATGACTCCTTGCAATGACTCCTTGCCATGACTCCTTGCAATGACTCCTTGCAATGACTCCTTGCAATGACTCCTTGAAACAAGCAAGGAGTCAAGTGCAAGTTGCAAGTGCAAGGAGTCAAGTGCAATTGACTTGCGAGGAGTTAAAATCTCTTCTTAGGGCGGCGGGGTAGTGCCGACGACACTACACGAAAATCGACCCTCTGCGGGGATCGTGGTCGAGGTGCAAAAACCCATGGTTTTTTGCGATTTCTGCGGTGCTCGCGCGACCCTCTGCGGGGATCGGCGTGGTCGAGGTGCAAAAACTCGAGGTTTTTTGCGATTTCTGCGGTGCTCGCGCAACCCTCTGCGGGGATCGGCGTGGTCGAGGTGCAAAAACTCGAGGTTTTTTGCGATTTCTGCGGTGCTCGCGCAACCCTCTGCGGGGATCGGCGTGGTCGAGGTGCAAAAACTCGAGGTTTTTTGCGATTTCTGCCTGCTCGCGCAACCCTCTGCGGGGATCGGCGTGGTCGAGGTGCAAAAACTCGAGGTTTTTTGCGATTTCTACGGTGCTCGCGCAACCCTCTGCGGGAATCGGCGTGGTCGAGGTGCAAAGCCTCGAGGTTTTTTGCGATTTCTGCCCTGCTCGCGCAACCCTCTGCGGGGATCGGCGTGGTCGAGGTGCAAAAACTCGAGGTTCGCGCGCCTGCTCCCGGAACCGGCGGGTCGCGGGTTCGATTCCTCCCTGGTCCGCGGGCGGGCGTCGCAAGATGCAACTTGCATTTTAATGCAACTTGCGCAGAGCAACTTGCGCAGAGCAAGTTGCACAGAGCAACTTGCGCAGACCAACTTGCACCGACCAGTTTGCGCAGAGCGCCTTGCCTAGAGCAACTTGCGCAGAGCAACTTACGCAGAGCAACTTGCACAGAGCAACTTGCACAGAGCAGCTTGCACAGAGCAACTTGCAGGGAGCGCAATTTGCACAGAGCAACTTGCAGGGAGCCACTTGCAGGGACCAACTTGCCGGAGCAACTTGCGCGGAGCAACTTGCGCAGAGCAACTTGCACAGTGCAACTTGCGTAGAGCAACTTGCGCAGACCAACTTGCACCGACCAGTTTGCGCAGAGCACCTTGCCTGGTGCTGTCTCGCGCTTGCTTCACGAATGCTTCGTGTAGGGAAAAAGAACGCATCCTGCAGCATTGGGCCGACCTCGCTTGCGATGTTCTGCTTTCGGGCCAACCGTGGTCTAGTTCCTTTTTTTTAGTAAATCACGATGGACACAGGAACACCGTGGCGCCATTTTGTGGGGCCCAACCTCAAAAAAGACGAGCCATCCATTCGGAGAGGTTCTCGGTCCGGGGCCTCCGGCCAGCAGGTCCCCGGGCTCCAGCCGGAAGTAGGTCCGTGAGGTGACGTCCGGGCCCGGCTGGACGTAGAGCCCGCCCTGGCTGGTCACCGCTTGTGTTTGTGGTTTTGAAGGGAAACCATGGGAAGACAAAAGAACTGTCAGTTTGAGGCTCTGAAATAAAAGGCGAGCCACCCGGGTGAGGACAATCGGATGCCCCTTTCCACTAATGGACGTCGACAAGGGACTTTTCTGAAACAGCGTCTTCTCAAGGCCCTCCTGTCAATTTCGAAGTACTGTCGGAAAGAGGGTACATAAATGGGTGTGTCTTGCTTTCAGTTTCGGGGCGCTTTCAAAGAGAAACCAAGGACAATTAAACATCACGTGGTTGCGGACCCCTATCGTAAGGCACACCCCCAGTAGTGCTAAAAGGTCAGGACAAAATGAAAAAACGATCCCGTTTGGTTTCCTTTAGTGAAATAGCTGAACAAACTGAACACAATGGGAAACCATTGCCTCAAAGGCACATGTTCGTGGCTTCCTTTTGGATTGAACTTAGAAGCTACAGCCTTTTTGGCATACAGCTACATCTGTTGCAGGTCCCCTATCCAGGTGTTTGTGGCTTGTTTCCCACGACTTGAGTTGTTTCATCTGGAAGGAGAACGACCCATACTGGTGAAAACCTGCGTAGGTGAGCAACTGTCGGGCCAAAACACTGAAAGCCAGACTAACCTGGCAACGGCCAAGTTCGAATCGCCTGGTAGGTCTCGGGATCCGTGAGGCCCAGCACCGCCGTCACCAGCGCGTGCCCATCGAAGTGCACCCCGTGGCTGCGCCGCTCCCCGGGCAAATACCGGCCTCGGCGAGTCGCGAGGCCGGCGAGGCCCGAGTCCCGAGCTGTGGGTTGGCGTCTTGTCTGAAGAAAGGCGCTGCCTGACGTTTGTCAGTAGGGTGAAGTCACGCGCTGCATATGAAAGTTCCTACATGGGGCTTCTTCTTGATTTACCCCGGAGAATAACCAGACCTTTGGGCGGCCAAGGGACCCGTTGCCGGCCGAGGATTCCTTGATCGTTCGCCCGAGGACTTCGCGTCTTGACTCCGGCTGAGCTGGGGGCCCGGCGCACCAAGATGTCTGAGGCGGCACAGCGGCCGTCGTAGCCTGAGGCGAAGAAGACGAAACGTTGAAACCCACTTTTGAGGCGGCTCCCTATTTAACATTCTAGCCCATGCTACGCGCACATTTTCGCACATCGTGCTCTGCCGCAAGCGACCAGAACCTTAACTTGAGGATTGGGACTGCACATCACCGTGAAACAGAGCAAACTGACGGTGACACATCCAAGAAAAAGCAACTGTTCGTCAACAGGGACCGCTTCACGGTTTCACTTCAAACTTATCCAACAAGGGGGCTCCATTTATGGCTGTCCTTTAGTTGACGCTACCCTTTTTGTGTTGTCCCCAGGGAAAACCAAACAGAAACCCAAAGAAAAGGTTGCTCCATTTTGAACCATGTATAACAACAAGCAGCGGGACTTTTAAGTGTGAATGGCTTGGTCCACCGACCATGGTGGACCGTGCTCCCATTGAATGAATAAAACTGAGCCCCGAAATCGCCTCAAGTTGGTGACCGCAACGGAACCTTCGTCGCCCACCCGGGATCAGGTTGCAATTGAGCTTGACAGCTGCAAAGGGTTCACTGTCCTTCCAAAAACCTCGGTTGCTGTTGACCCCTGTGCGAAAAAGTTTAACTATTGGTGGATTCAATGGAAAACCCTGGATTTTTCCCAAACAGTCAAAGTCTAAAAAGATCCAACCCAATAGCAGTCAAGAAAAGGGGGGTGTGGCCAGCTTAGCAAACCCCTCTGATCAACAACTCTGCTCGGTACCTGCAGAGCCACGGCTTGACCCACCCGGAGTCGCCCCCAGCTTCGAGTTCTACCCTCCTACTGTGAAACAAGAAGTTCGACAAATCGAATTTGGTGGGATTGAGGTGTACTGCCCCTTGTATTTTGGGGAGAATGGGCGGTAGTTCTAGCCGCCCAGAAAAGGAAGGCTAAACTCATAAGCTAACGAGGTGGTGAGAATGAGATTTACTGGGCACCCTTTGTTTGCACCATGAACTACTTCCAGTCCCAACCTGGTTTGCGTAGCAAAAGGTGAAGGGCCAGTACCAAGAGGAACATAAGCTGCCTCAATTTGGCCTAAAAACTCACCATCTGAGGCAAAATATCCCGGCCCTTTATCACCAGAGGCGGCTAATGCTTAAGAGCCATAGCAAGAGGAGATAACCAAAGGCTCTGACCCCGAAGTTTCGAAGGGTCACTGATTTGATGGGCCCGGACAAAATGCCCCTCCTCGTTTTTTTTTGTTTTTTATTTTCTTCTTCTCCCTGCGGCAATGGCTGGCCCTCAAAGCGGCGTTCGGGCGACCCTGCGGAGGCGGACGTAAACCATGACACGGTCCAGGATCTCCTCCAAGAGGTGCCTCAGAGGGAGCTACTCTGTTTGGAGCACCCCCTTATAGGGTCCATGTTGCAGGCAAATATCATGAATTTATTCAGCATACACACATATACGTGTATATATATATATATATGTAGCAAACACATGTATATGTATATATATATATATATAATGGTATGTGTGTATGGGTATTAACACATATATATATATATGCGTACACATCATGCAGTCTGTTTGCTACGCCCGCCAGCCCCGAGAAAGATGGAATGTGCATGCACAAGTCACAAAGCCCGTTGAAAGTACCAGGACTTATGATTGAATCAGATGCGACGGATCCCGGAACATTGTCATCACCTACTGGGATATGACTGATTGCCAATACTGAAAGCCAAAACACGGGTCAACAGCTCCGATTGGAAGTTGCCAGTTCATGTGTCGTTTGTCCTTGCCAGGATTCCCGCAAGAACCTGTGATCGTGTGCCATGGTCAAAAGCTCCGATTTGGTTGCCAGAGTCAAGGTTTCCTATGTCGGCACATGATTAAAAAGCCCCTCTGACTAAAGACGCTAATTTTTCAAAGGCACCCACAAGGTTTGGCCAAACGACTTCTCTGAATAATTTGTTGGCACTTCCCAGGGCCCTGTTCTGGTTAACGACGTCCCTTTCCGGCCCAAAATCCCACAAATACCAGAAAACGTAATGTGAACTAACGAAAGTCCTTTCATAGTCTGACGGGTTGCCGTTCCAGAAATAATAATTGAAGAAAATAAAACGGCTAAACGAGGACAGCAACTTGTTCAAAATAACAAACATATAAAAAAGGTTTGTCAAGCTCGTAAAGGGTATACCACAAAACCCTCTCTGATAAATCCTGGCAAACTCAAGCCCTGGAGAATAAACAAACAATGTCCTTTTTCTTTCCCATTGCAGTCCTATTGGCCAGACAAGGACCGCACCGGAAAGCTCCGAAGAGGACTGGCCAGGTCCGGATTCACCCGAGGGGGTGAGGGGAACCCTGCAAATTGATGATTTCCGGCACCTTCTCGACCTTGCAGGCGGGTGTTGTTAACCATGTGTCTCCATTGTAGAAAAATGTAATGTCAAAACACACAGTAGTCGACAGAAACCGCGCCACCTGTCTGCGAGCCCGCCTCATACCCTGATCGATCCATTCTCCATCTCGAAACCTCACATGTGGACTGAGAACGCACAAGCAAAAAGAACACAAAAAGCACCCAATCAACCCACCAACCAACGAACCAAACAAGCAAACAAGAACACAAACACAACAAACAATTGAACAAAGAAAGAAAGAAAGAAAGAAAGAAACAAACAAGCAAGCAAGAAAGAAAGCAACAAACCAACCAACCAACCAACCGACCAACCAACCAACCAACCAACCAACCAACCAACCAACCAACCAACCAACCAACCAAAAAACCAACCAACCAGCCAACCAACCAACCAACCAAACAAACAAACGAACAAAACAAACAAACAACCACACCAATAGATAAACACACACAAACACACACACACACACACCATAGCAAAGAAGCAAACTGACAAGCAAACAAACAAACACCTGCAAACCAACCAGCCAGCCAGCCAGCCAGCCGGCGAGCCAGTTAACCAACCAACCAACCAACAAACAACACACAAATAACAACAACAAAACTATCGAGCAAGCACGCAAACAATCAAGCAACCAAGCAAGCAAGCAAGCAACTGAATTAAGCACAAGGGACACACACAAAATAGCAAGCAATCCGTCAAGCAAGGAAGCAAACCAAGAACAGTCAATCAATCAATCAATCAATCAATCAATCAATCAATCAATCAACCAACCAATCAATCAAGAGTACACACGAACACCAACACCAACCAACCAATCAAGCAAACAAGCAAACAAGCAAACAAGCAAACAAGCAACCACACAAACAAACACACAAACAAAGACACAAACCCACAAAGAACTAGAAATAATCAAAAAATAGCGAAGTAATGCCCGTTTGTTGTTGGGCACAGTGTGTATCGCAGAATCAGTGCCCCAGAGACTAAGCCAACAAAACCCATCTGAACAAAGAAGCTCCAATCTACTGGGCTGTCCTTTTTCTGATCCCATGCTAAAAGTGACTAACTTTTCGTGGATTAAATGGAAACCCTAAACCTAAGCCAATCAAAAGCCTAAAAACCTGGGTTTGGCTGGGAACCACCAGGCTCAGTCGTCGCCTTGCAACGAACCACTTCAGGGATGATTTGGGACCTGGGTCTGAACATGGCTCTGCAGGTCAAATGGCTTAAAAAAGTGACTGGGGGGTTGGATTGGTTGACTCGTTCAGCAAAATTCGAATTGCTTCGCAGCCTGGTCAAAGGACCCAGTCTCGTTCCTCAACATGGGATCCTGGCTTCCCTATCTGGAACCCCGGCATGGGTTGCAACTTGACAAAATAACATGTTTTTCTGCAGATTGACAGCAAACCCAAAATCACTCATTTCAAGCACCGGTCTCTTTGTAGGGGGCCGGCCCCCTGTCGGGTTCTAAAAAAGAAGCCAAGCAGTACGCAAGAAACACAAAGACAGTGTCTTTATGGACACGCGCGGGACATGCACGCATCGACCCTGCGGGCTCCAAAACACAAGGATTGGTAAAGCTTCTTCCCACTCGCACAAATTACCTTCTTATGCTTGCTTCTTCTTTTCCTGGAGCAATGGTTGCTAACCGCATTCCCACCAATATTAGCCTTCCTTTTTGGTTCACAGTAGCGGGTAGAACTCGAAGGTGGGGGTCTTGTCCACCGAATCCAGCTCAGTGGAGAAGAGGTCCGGGTTCTGCAGCAGGTACCTAGCAGCTGCTAGCAGGCTGGGCCCTGTTTCCGTCCCAAAGAATCAGTGGAACACTTTCAATTGTGAGCCTGAAAAGGGTTTGCTGCCCTTTGATTCGAGCAGTTGGGTTACAGGTACCCTTCTTGAAGGAAAGGCTCAATGCGGGTTTGTTGAATACCGATGCCCCTTGTGGTTGACTCCCATCCAACCATGAAAACTTTCTCGTTGGGGATTCCAGGAACGCGGCAAAGTGAAACCGGATGTCCCACAAACTCAATGGCCCGCCGTCCAACATGCACTAGATCAAGGGTTGTTGAACATGAGAAGAACACAAACAGGGGCGGGAGGTGTGATGTTGGTCAACCAACAGGTGAACATCAAATCTGTGCTCCGTTCCTGAACAAACATGCAGCATTCATAGCAATTCCATGCAAAGGAAACCTTGCTCGCTATTCGAGTTCCTCCCCTCTCCCGTGTTAGCTCGCCGATTGACCATGTGACACAGGAAACCAAGCTTGTCGGTTTTGTGCCGGATCTTGGTCTTGCCAGTTGCTCGACATTGGCACAAGGGGCAAGCACCCGGCAGAGAGCTGCCATTCAAGTTTTGCTTATGCCATCAAAGGCCTTCCGTCTCGGAAGGCATCTTTGGTGTTTTATAACCGGAAAGAGTACGATATTACCTGCTTGGAGTGCTCGGGTTGGGAGTTCGTTCTCTGAGGATTCAAAGAGAAACCTCGAAGCTTCAAAGTCCTGGCCGTCCTAAGCAAACCCTTAAGAACCGCGACAGACCTTTAGCCATGAGCCTGTGACAAGTCACGTTACACGGACACGTCTCCCACTACACTGCAGAAAGGAACACCATGCTTAAAGGTAACAAGAAACAGTGGCAGCGCTACCGCTGCGAGATTTATCCCAAGGTCCGATCGGATCGACTTATGAACATCCACTTCCAGCGGGCTTGTCAGTGTGCATCAAGCCAAATCGATCTTCGCAAGAAACTCCAGAACAGGTCAATGCCCGTTTGCAAGTGCACTGAATTCATTCTCAGCAACCCACGCGGCACCGGCCACCCTCTCCGGAGCTTCTGTTAAAGGGGGTGGTCCCCTCTTTGGGGGGCACCTGACAACCGTTTGACAAAAGGGAAACTCGGTTGCTTTCTGCTTTTAGTGGTTTAATTGGAAAACCCATTAGTTGGCAAAAAGTTAAAGTCCTAACATCCAAGCAACATGCACCAAAGGAAATACAGTATAGGGAGCCTTGCTCAACCAACCGCTTCTTGGCACTTGGAGATGCTCTGCACCGATGGTACCAGCGCAGGGAGGCGATAGAAATGGCAGGCCTCAAATGGGGATGCCGGATCTACCACTGGATTTCCTCCTTACACATGAGCAGCAAAATACTAGTGATTAATCGGCCTGCCTTTGTTCTCCTTATGTTTGGGGTGTACCTGCTTTTGTGGGGGTTCAAAGGGAAACCAAGAGGAAAACCGACCATTTCGGAGGATTTCCCTAAAAAAAATAAACCCAGCACCTAGGGCGCAGGAAAGGTTTCATTTCCTTTCCACCCCATAGGATGTGTCAAAATAGGGGGACCCACCACAAGTGTGATATCGTCCCTTTAAACAAGCCGCCAAAAAGACAAACAAACACAACCCCACCACACAGAGATCACAAGCCCTCACTTCTCATGGGAATTGGCTTGGGGGGTGGACACACCCTGGCTCACTTTACTCATTGGCTGCACGGCATGTAAGGCACCCCCCACCAATGATGGGTACGAGTATATACGCTCAACACACACGCCCCACGACCAACCCACTCAATGACACTATTTGAGCGGTATGCCAAACCTACTGACTGTTAGTTCTACCATCACAGTGATACAAGGCTACAATTTATGTAATGTTGACACTAGACTAATACATGATTAATGGGGGGTGTCCAGTTTTTGTGGGGAGTCATCACTTTTGGAGTGCCCCAACACTGGAACCAGTTTCGCAACCAGGAGCCAACATTAGGCTATTCTATATAGCCCCATCACAACAGGTAGGAACCAAACCACAACCTACGTGACCTTCTTGGGACTCGGCTTGAGCTGCCCATTTAACTGGATGTGACGATTTGGCAACTGGGCAAATTCACTCTCCTGAAACGGATTCTATTCCCGTCCATGGTCATTTTTGCAAAAAGATACCGGATACGCGCCTGAATACCTTGCATGAAGTTATGGAGAACGTTGAAACCTCATGAACTTCATCATGCCTTTCCAGTTCCAACACTTGCGGAAGTGGGCTTGCCTAGGCTTAAGGGGGCATGTGCACAAAGCCCCCCCCCCGGCGAAAACAGACCATCGTCTTGGGCCCCGTCTTCTGCCGCTTTGGGCTTCTGAACGTGGCCTGACTGCTCGACGCCCCGCCAGTCACCAACCTCGCACAGCCATTGCAGCTAAATAGAATCTTCTCCAGACGAGGTCCCCCTTTTGACTGGTATGGTTTTGACGCAACGCCAAATTGAAACCAACAAACTGAAGGGGACCCTTAACAAAACAAAAACAAGAAGACCCACTGTGTCCCAAAAGTGATTTTGAGGGGTGCCCTCAACATGAAGCCGCTTTAAGCGGTACGGTACCACCGCACAATGTTCCAACATCATCTGCGCCTTTTGCTCACTGACTTACTCACCTGTGTCACCTCACTCACCTCACTCACCTCGCGGACCTCAGTCACCTCACTCACTTCACCCTAACTCAACTCATCTCAACTCAGTCACTCTACTAAATGATCTCAGCCCCTGACTAAACCAGGAGACACTTCCTGTGGAAAATTGCCTTTCAACATGCATCCAGAAAAAAGCACGGGTCTTTGGAGTAGGGGGCCTTGGGATCAACCCAGCCCGAATCAAAGATGCCGTTGTGCTGATGACCGTCACGCTGTGGGGCTACAGAAAAAAAGAGCTGAGCTGAGAATAAATGAACTGCTTCAACATACCCTGGCCTGGATCTGCTTCTCCTCCACGAATTCGAATCTCTGCCTGGCCGAAAGTATGCCTAGGCCTGGTTTGGGGTTAACCATTGGTTTAGGGCCTAGGGTTTCTTCAAGGTTGGATTTAGGGTGTGTTTTGGGTTAGTTAAGTGTTGGTTTCAACTGGGTTTCATCTCTGACCACGGCAAGCTTGGTAAACGTATGGTAGCTGATTTTGCGCGACGATCTTTCAAACGCTGGAAGTCGCACAGCATCGGATAAAGTCGCTGATGCCCACTCCTACCGACAAGCAAAGGGTGTGTTGAGCATGGGAGATGTATGAATGTACGTATGACAATACATAATACTTATGCATGTTTACATACACATATCAATAGAATCATATATATATATATATGTATTTGTAGTTGATGGGCCCATTCTCAAATCAACGCGGCGTTGGGGAAGCACCATGGCTTTGAGCGCCCTTGCCCTCCTGTGGCCTAGGGAATTCTGGCTAAGGGTCACCCGGCCGTCATGAGACTCAGTCCGAAGGACCTGGAAACCAAAGGTGGTCACCCCTTGGTGACGGAATATGGTCCATTTTGTGTTGTCCTTTTGGGGTAAAAGGTGTCCATGTTGTTTTGTTTTGTTTCTGGGGTGACAGAATGCACAAAACAAAAGGTCACAGGGTCGATTCGCTTTGGGCAACTGAGTCTTTGTCTGGTCCATGAAGACTGAAAAACACCAAGCTTGCAACGACAAGGCCACTCTCATGTTGACAAATGCGAAAGGCCAAACTCCCCTTCAAGCATCCAGATTCTGGCCAACATTGGCCAACATGAATCCTGCAACTGCAAGTCAGTCATCCCTAGACTTAAGCCTGAACTGGATTGCCTGCGAACCGATATTCGGATTGGTTCAAGTTGCGCTTATGCTTCTTGTAAAAACGTTCTCAAACTGGTACCTGGAGTCTCCATGACCCTTCAAACATGGGTCCATGCCCCCATTATTTTTGCCAATGACCGCATTTTGAAGGGTCAGAAGGCGAATCCAGGTAAGCGTATTGTACTCCAAGCTCAGAACGCACACTTCATCTTTCGGCGCCTCTACTGTGTGTGTGTATGGCTTCAAAGAGTTGCCGGGGCCGTCTTGGGCGCCAAGGAAGGCGGGGAAAATGATAAGGCTGCATGCCCCATGCGGGTGCAAGGACATATTTCCTCAACCAGGGACCCTGGCTTTTCTGGGTTCATCATCTCCCAACATGACACAAAGGACATGCAGCCACTTAAAGCCAATCTTTGCGAGCCCCCCTCAGCACCCGCAATGTCAGCTGTTTTCCCATGACCCCAGGTCCAAAACGCAGGCATGAACGTGAGAAACATGCGTTAATAGTTGGGGGGATTGTTGGATGTTGTAATACCGCCAACTACATATCGACCAAAGTTCTTATCACTGAATTCAGCGCATCACCGGATATTGCCACGATTGAACATACCGCACATACACATGACTTGCGCGGCCGCCAAAACTTGCTCACTTTCATGGACCTTGAGGGCCGGGAGTGGGAGCCGCCCCCAACAGGGCTTCTACACTTCTAGCTCCCTTTGGGCTTGTCTCCAAATGGTAAAACCTCTCAGATTGGTTCTTGAAACCGCACGAAAAGGTGCGCTGGAGTCTCCATGGCCCTTAAAAAATGGGTCCATGACCTCATGTTTGAAGGGTCATGGAGACTCCAGGCAAACACCCTCCACCCCTTTCCCCAAGAGCGGGGGCTTGGGCAAACCCTACGAATTGAACTCGTGCTTATGCCAAGGCGCGGAGGCAGGTCCCAGTTGGACACCTGGAAGGCCCGAATATCGCCCACAAAAGCCTAACCTAACCAAACCTAGTTCCGAGCCATGGATTTGTTTTTTCTAATGCGAGATTCATGCTGCATTCTTCCCAACCATCGTGATTAAAACAAACAAAAGGCTGTGTTCCCTGCCCCCCCCCCGAAAGAACTCGGAAGTCACCCTAGACAGTTTGCATGTGCTTGACCTTCGAGGTGACATAACAAAGGCTAAACCATTACGCAAATTCTCAGAGAAAAGGTGTGGCGAAATTTGGTTTAGCTACCACACTAACCCATTCCAACTGTTTGGCACTTGTAGCAGCCTCTTATTCCGCCCACACAGTCATCCACGGACTCGTTGCGCCACAAAGAATCACAGGGGAAGTGTCCCAGTGTCCAAACAAAGCTTTCAAAATGATGCCTTTGTCAGTAAGTCCTCTAATTTCAGTGCAAAGACTTCAAGTCTGAGGAGCAAGACTTGCTGAAAAGAAGGCAGCTAAGTAGCAGGTTGCCCACCAAATGGCCAAGCCGCCTCTGCGCAAACCGCACACTTCAAAGGGACTTAGTGACTTGTCCGGCAAGATGCAATTAGCCCACTTGAGAGTAGTCCAAAGTCACTTGATCCACAGTTGTGACCTGTCTTCACGTTTCACTTGCTCGGCTCCCTTACTTGTAGTCCACTTGTTTGGCCCCTTTAGGACATTCCAGTTCCACTCGCAACCCGTCCACTCTTTCGACTAGTTTACTCGTTTTCACTCAGGAGTTGACCTGGGTGTGTTCAGTCTTTCAAATTGCATCCGAAGAACACTGAACACGGTCTTTCTGCGTACAGGCATATGCCTTGTCCCGTCGACTCAAGTTGCCCAGCGACCCTGGTAACAAAAACACCAGTGTCCGGGGGAGTTGTTCTTAAAGAGCGGGAAACCTAGCCAACAAAAAGGGAACAAGGGTGCTACTAAACAACTGGCAACCGGCACACACATAGTCTTGCTCCCAGATGCTTCTCAGCAACACATATCTGAACTGTCTATTTACCACTAGGAGCTTTCCGAACTTGTTGCAAGTTCAGAAACTTCGAAAGCAAGCAACAACTCTTCCAAACACCGGCGCGTAAGCACAGCTCTGTGTTCCGTGATGTGATGTGGGAAACAAACACCAACGTCCCCAGTGGAGTCCGAACAGTCTTACTTCATCCAGCAACAGATCTCTCATGTCTGGTCTATACCACCATGCACCGCAGGGCGTTGAGACGCATCATCTTGAACGCCATCTCTGATACCATGCCGAATTGTGTGTCGTGTCTTTTGTCATTGAACTGTTCGGTCACCAGTGGGCTGCCGATGTTCTCACTTCAACCAAGTACCTATAACCTCTATCGTCCCTGGGTGGGACGGAAATCCGAACTGAATAAGGATCACCAACAGGAAACACGTGATTCCATCTGTTTGTAATATGGTAGGCCAAGAGAACAGCCCTTTGAGAACTCAAAGGGCAATGGCTTGTTACCTACTACTATATATATATATACATACATATCTATATATATATATGTATACATATAGTGCGTATATATATATATACATATATATATATATGTACGTAGTGGTTGCAACTGGGATCCACTGGGACAAGTGCCCGCACAATTCCCACGTCTCCGGCCTTCTTGGCTTTCGAATTTGCCCGCGACCTCAAGCGAGACGGGACGAAGGCTCGAACCGAGCTGAGGCACAAGCTGCCCTGGTCGTTGATTTGAAGGACAAGAAAACTCCAAGAGCAAATAGAAAGGGGAGAGCCAAGGTTTTGCGCTGCATTTCGCAAACAGCAAGGTAACATGGCTTGTTGCTCGTGGCATTGCCACTGTTTAAGGGCTCCACTAGGCCGTGTCACTTAGCCCCCCAAGTGGGGACACACGACCAGGTGACTTTGAGGTCAGGACTTGCTGCGCACCCCATAACCAATTGACATGTCTGGACTGAGTATGTTGGTTCATTTGAAGTATTCATCCATTTTTGGAAGAACTGGAATAACCCGCAATGGTTAACTGTTGCACATACCGTTTCGTACAACATGGTATACGTTCTATGAACATAATGGCGTGTTGTCCCTTTAGTTGCCAGCAACATATACCACAATTCTAACGCTGCAAACACAAAAAAAAAAAAACAAAAAACGATAAATCTCTGTGTTAACTACGAAGGTTCTGGTCAACGGCATGATCCATGTGCGGGTCAGAGCTCACAACTTGGCTGGCGGATTGATTGCTCACGAACCTGGTGTCAACTTCCTAGCCATATAAACTATACGAGGCTATTTATATATATATATATGTATATACATATTTATGTATAGAGAGAGATGTAGATACACATAGTGTACATATATATATATATATATACATATATACCTGGATCTTCCCAAGCGTGTATTTTTCATGCCTTTTCGTGAAAAGCTGCTTTTTCAGACAAACAACACTTTTTTGTGTCTCCAGGCACTTTTCACTTTGTTGCTCTTCTGGGACAAATCCACGAAGGCGAAACGGCGACAATACCCGACCAAACGGCGACAATACCCGACCAAACGGCGACTTTCCCCGACCATGTGTTCAGCCAAACTTGAAACGGCACGTTTGCAGTGAAAAAGCGTATTTGCGGCCAAAGGACGGAAATTTGTGCTTTTTCAGCAAACGGCGGGAAAAAGGCACACCTGAAGATTCAGGTATATATATATATATGTGGGATAGCCTTGTATTGATGGTGGGTACATGGCAAAACCGCCCTTGATCATCCTGAAGTCCAAGCTTCAACTATGATCAAACCCTCAGCCTTTGAATATGCCTCAACATCATCCAGCCGGGATCTTTGTAGATCAAATGTCTGAATTAGTGAGTACGAAGCAAGATCCAAGTCTGGTTCAACATGGACACAGAAACCACTAACCCAGCTTCCAGCATCCTTCTAGCTCCAATCTCTACAATCAGCAAGAAGCAACGTACAAACTTCACATGGCTGTGGCTCGCAAAAATGTACCAAAATGGCACCTTGGTAAATGGAACCAAAGACTAAAACCTGCGTAACCCTAGCTTTTGAATTTTGAGCCACACCCACATCGAGTTCTCTCACCCCCCACCCTTCCACCCAACCCTCGGAAACCCATCCCCGAGGCCCTAGCCCGGATGCCTGAGACGCTCGGAAGGTTTGGGTCAGCCCAACGTTGAGCCACATCCGTATGGCTTTGGAGCCAGGGTTGGGGCAAACACCTCCTTGTGGTTCACCTTGGATGGGGTGTTGCCCAAGCCATAGAGTCTTAGAGGAATCCAGGCTTGCCCCGGTGAAACGGGGGCCAGTTGAAATGATGTTTCTATGTGTAAGGCTATATCTAAGTAACCAGACAAACATTAATACACATACATATTAGATGAAACAATGTTCTTCTTTTGGGCCACCGATATGCTGCAGAATATATTTAAGGAATTGAAACCTGTTCTGAAAACTCACTTGCTTGTGTTGCGGCATTTGTTAAAACTACTCCCAGACGGAGCCTTGCAATTCACACATCGTCATGTGGCAGTACGCCTCGCCCCATCGGGTCATGGAATTCAACCCTTTAGGAACTCAACCCTAGGGTTGATTTCCAACCGAATACCTGATTGGCGCAGGCACATTAAGACAACTCACGGGAGAAGCGAAACAAAATAACACCAAGCCATTGTTTATTCTTGTGGTGTGGCCATTGAGGCTCGAAGCAAACCCTGACGATGCACTCATGTCTTGAGCGGATGGTCAAAAGCAAGCCTAAACGTGTTGTTTACCACTCAAGCGCTCCTAGCCAACCCCCCCTTTTCCCCCCACCCCACCAAACACAGCTCACACTTTCGATGGGATCCCCCAACAGGTGCCCAAGTGTTTGACCCGTGATCTTGTGCCCCAGGGCCCCAGGGCTTCTCCATGAGGCCTTTCGCCTAACTCCGACGAGCCGCCGGCTTGGGCTTGGCTCGCGTGCCTCAGACGGGTGAGTTGCGATGCCGTGAGACCGAAAGGTGCAGCTGAAACACGTCAGTTGGCCCCGGGGCCCTGCCCCGCCTATGTTCAGAGGAAGTTCTTTTCCCCGGGGTTCAGATCAAAATCATTCAAACCCATGGGTTCCTGTTTTTGGCAAAAAGGGATTGTCATCCAATTTGGGTCCTTGCCATTCTTTGGGCAAGGAATCCATGAAAAGGGATTCATCTCCAGCCAGCGAAACCGATTCGGAGTTCCTGGGCTCCCAAAAAACCCCTTGGGTTCCTTCCGAGGGTTCCTTCTGAGCTTGCGACAGGCCGACAAACCTGGACTTACAGATGAGCCCCCTGATTCATGAGTGGTCAACCAGACTACCAAACTTGAACAGGCAGGTGAACGAAGCACAATGTCTTGACCATTCCCGCATGCGGGCTGGAGCTACGGCATTGCGAGCGGCATTCATGCCTTCTGATCCTTCAGTCCCATGAGTGAAACTGGTAGACTTGGATGTTCCAGTGAGTCCCCCTTTAGAATGGGGCGCCCCCTGTTCCAGCTCATCAACGGCAAGAAGGGGCCATCCAGCGTCCCGAACACCGTCTTCCCCAAAAGCGTCGTTAAAAAGGTTGACCTCTCGGAACTTTCACAAAAAAGTGGCTAAGCGGCCTGTGTTACCAATCCGCTTTGAACATCAAACCAAAGAGGAGCCCAATGCAAAAATCGCCCAGATATTGAAGGCCAAGGGAATGGGGGAACCCTGAAATGAGCAGAGGGAAATATAGGTAACCTGAAATCAGACAGACATTTAGAGCCGTAGGGTACGCCATTTTGTGGGTTTAAAGGGAAACCTACAGCAAAAGAAAGCTTGTTGTCCTTTTTTCTCCAGTTTTTTTGGGGGAGGGGCACATCCAATTGTTTATTTCCTTTTTGGAAAGCATGTGAGGTTATAGTTCCGCAAGCTTTCTGGGATTCTGGGCTGGCTTGGGGCGAGGTTTGCCTCTCACCGAACAAGGGCCGGACGTTTGCAAAGGAATCCACGAGCAAGTCCCTCACCTCTGCGTTTGTCGGACTCCAAGGTGCTTCGGGGCCCGCCCCAAAATGGAATCTTGAGCCCAACAAGCAACCACACCGAGCCAACCAGAGGAATTGGAGACAAGAACCGAAGCCTTATTTGTTAGCCCCTGGGATTGGGGGTAACCCCCAACCATAGGACAGATCTAGAAGCCAGGGTCCTCTTCGATTCGAATGCATCTATAGATTGATCTATGCCTGTGTTTGGCTGCTGTCGCCTACGGATACATTGTGTTTTCATTTGAATAATGTCTGCTGCAACATTAGCTTCGGTATTGCCTCATGCTAGATCATCCAATCAAACAGAACACATACAGAATGTAATCATGTAACACATCCATTCATAATCTAGTGTCATGTTCAGGCTAATATCGGCAGTCATGTCCAGTCAAACTATAACACACATAATTTATTGTGCTGCTCATATTGAAGTTGTATCGCTGCACAATACGCTAGATGGTCAAACAGCATGAGCTTCATTTTATAGTCGACCAATCAACAACACTCACGTTGTTTGTAGTGGTATACCCACGGAAAGCAGTATTCATAATGACTCAATTACATGTGTATATATGTATATACACGTGTGCATATTCATATTCAACAAACACCTACCGAGCCTTTTGGGCTCGTGTTCACGCCTGCAATAATGATCCCTCTGCTCGTGGTTGATGTAGCCATGGACATGGGTAAGTTAACAAGACCGGATTTGATGTGAAAAAACAAGGAGCGTCCACGTGCCTCCAAAACGGATCTTCAGCTATTGTATCTTGTGACCATACCGCGTATGAGTTAAATATTGATCCGAAATTGCTCTTGGTCATAACAAAAAAATAGATTTAGCACCGAGCTTGGGATAGCCCTCGATCCCCCAGTCCCCCTGCCGGCCCCGTCCCGCCTTTGACTGGAGCCTGAGAGTGCAGAGCGCGCGAATGACATTGCCACCTCCTCTATCTTTAGAGGAAACAGAGGTTGCCTAAATTGAAAGGGCTCCGATACTTCCAGCGAAACCCGCAATATTGCGAGGCGCCATCATTGAACTAAAATATATACACACACACACATTCCCAAGCCCTTCCGAAGGCCGTGTTGCTAGAAGGCAGTACAATTGAAAGTCAGACACAACAAAATTGGTCACATGTCATTCTTGGACAAGAAGTTCCACATAGCAAACACTCACCCAAGGTGCCAACCAAAGGGGAAACGGCGGCAGAACAATGCTCAACGCGATTGCTGCTAAAACAAATGAGCTTACCGACCTGAACAAAGCACCATGATTGAATCACCTGAAATTAGGCACCCCCAATCAAAGCTCCGCCATCATGTGGTTCAGCTAACATGTTGCCCGAATGTAATCGCTATGAAACCAGACATATAGTAGAACCAGGTACTTCGAACATGGAATTCAAACCGCGCGCCAAGGGCCCACGTGCCTCGTGAGGATGTGGTTGACATGGTTCGTGGCGTCCCTTGCTAAAGTCAAACTTGTAAGTTGGGATTTGTGACAAATATTTGTTCTAATTCTACATCCTTAGAAAGTACTTGGACCCATAAGGCAGGGTTTCTCTGTGTCAGGCAGGTTTTCCTTTGGGAAACTTAGAAGGAACCCAAGCCATTTTGGGGTTCCGAAGAAGAAAACAAAAAGAAACGCTCACCCATATCCGTGCGAACCTTTGGGTGCCTGAAATGGGTAACCCCGAGCAAGTGGCCCTGGCTTCTCAAAACACAAAAGCTTGCACGGAGGTGCGCAACCTCCAAACATGCAAAAGACACACCTTTGATTGTGGTCCATGGTAAGAGTGACCCATGTGAACCTTAAACTTAGTTTCAAAAGAGATCGCTGGACTCCATGAGGCTGAATTATCCAAATGGGGCGACCCTGTTGTTCCTGTTGGTTTCCCTTTACAATAGACCGCAAAAGGGGTGCCCTCAAAGAACCCACAAGTCACATGTTGGTGGCCAACTGACCTCCCCCCAGCGAAGCAGCTCGCCATAGCCTGGGCCCGGAGCTGCTCATTGAGGTAGCCCACTGCCCCCTCTGAGACTGAACAAACCGCGCCGGCGCAAAAAGTTGGGGCCGTTTTGCCTTCATGGGCCCGGAGTTGTCCAGATTCTGCTTCATCCATCTACCTTGAGCTCGAACACAAGTTTTTTCAGACAGAACAGAAATCCGAGGATATCTTTGAGGCTACCCTGCCCACCAACCTGAAATCCACCAGAAGGTCATTGCCAAATGGTCCAGGCACCAGGTTCCACGTCGGTGCTTTCCGCTCATGTCTGGGGCGGCCGCCGGTTTTGGCGGATCGGCAGGCGGCATCGCCGCTTCATCCTCCCAAGGGTACCTCCAGCCCGCTAGATCTGTTGGATCGGACACGGCCATGTAAGTCAAATCCCGAAAGCTTGAGATTTGCAGCTGGGCTCCACGAACAAAAACACCTACCGATCATATACTCGTCTGCCGGTAAGATCCTGAGATGAAAACCAACAAAACAAGCCCAAGTTGAATCACCTTGTGGTGGATTGCTTGGAATCCATGCCAAGCCCCGAACGCCGGACACTGTTTTGCGCGAGTATACTTCCCCGGGTTTGGTCAAGGGGAATAAAGGCTCAATTACCCCGCTGCAAATACACATGACATGGGATGATCTATGAGTTTTGCGTTAGTCAGGGGATAAACAAATGTTATAATAGTCAGGGGATAAACAGATGTTTACGCGTGTGGATGAGGATCTATGAGTTTTGTGTTAGTCAGGGGAGAAACAAATGTTTGTGCGTGTGGAATCGACTTTTTGAGAAAACACAAACCGACGGGTCCAGCCTGAGCAGCGCATTCTCAGGGCGCAAAAAGTCCAAGTGCAAGCGGTAAGGCCTCAGCGGTGCTTCCTGCCACCTCTAGGCCACTCGCGGTAGACGCGGCTATTAACACACACACACATTCTCCGCAAAGGCCAGGGTCTTTGTCTTTGAAGACATCCTCGGATAGAAAATGCGGAGCGCTTTGTGGGTGTGGGGGTTACCTTGCCCCCTGGAAAATTCAAAAGGGGTACCTGGAGTCTCCATGACCCTTCAACAATCGAATCATTACCCAAAATAATGGGGTCATTTGAAGGGCCATGGAGACTCCAGGTACCCTCAAAATTGCATGTCGCTTTGAAAACCCCGGTTCGGCCAGCCATGACTTTACCCCGGTTCGGCAAGCTCTGCTCTGATTCGTCCACTCTGCTCTGATTGGCCTATGCAAGCGGACCATCCCCAATGCAACCACAGCAGCCAAAACCTGCCAGGGCCTGAAACAAGGTTCATCCCCCACCAAGGGCTGGGCAAGGAACCTTGATGGGCCTTCATGTGCCAAAAGAATGGAACATCCTCGTCATGGCGACAGTCACCAGGGTGGGGATGAGTGCATTGGCAACGGTCAACCATGTCAACTACATGTTTGTTTGTGGCAAGAACGGCCCCCAAAAATATGTGATCTTGCAGGAAGTCGGCGAACCACACTCCCCAGGAAAACGAGAAAAACAACAAAAGAAGGAAAACGAGGAAACCAAAAAAGACACTAAGCGCCACGGCCGCACAAGTTCGCGAAGCTCCTCCATGCAGCAGGTTGCACGGCCAAATGCAATGGGCGGCAAGGATATTTCTGCGTGTGTAGGTGGCTGGCGGGTGGGCGTGGGGGTGGCTGGGGTGTGGGGCTGGGCTGGGTGGCTGGGTGGCTGGGTGGCTGGGTGGCTGGGTGGCTGGGTGGCTGGCTGGGTGGCTGGGTGGCTGTGAGTCTGGGTTGATGAGTTTGTTGGTTGGGAAAGTCATTGTGTATGGCCAATTGGGTGAGCAAAGTTTGGTTGGGATCCATTCCGGTAGGTAAGGTTAGACTAGTAGGTAGGTAGGTAGGTAGGTAGGTAGGTAGGTAGGTAGGCAGGTAGGTAGGTAGATAGGTGGGTTGGTGGGCAGGCGGCCTTGTTGGTCGGTCGGTCGGTTGTGTGTTTGCTTCGGTGTTGTAGTGTAATTTGTCAAAACCCTGTCCCGAAGATTTGGTGTAACACGGTTTGTGTGTGTGTGCTTTGCTATCATGACTACCTTGTGTTGCATGCTCTAAGTCTCATCTGTGTGCGCATGGTGGTTGTCTCCAGGGCGGAACTCGAATGTTTTGCTCTGTCCAAGTAGATCAAAACTTGCGACACGGGCATGCGCCCAACGCCAGGTGAGCCACCTGACAAATGGACCAACATCTGCTCGATTTTTCGATCAACCTTATGAGAGGGCTGTTCAGCACAATCTATTCCTGAAATATACCTTCTGCAAAATGTCGCAGCTCGAGCGGCACATTGTTTCTTTGGCGGCCTGGTTTGGGCTTGGGGTGATAATCTAAATTTCACAAATATTTGGGAGGCAATGGTGGGATGCCGAAGAATGGCCCAACAGCTCCCAACAGCCAAACATGCACCACGACCAAAATCCAGTTTGGTCCGGCCATCAGATCTCATCGGGGCAAACTGTTACACACACCAATTGCACGGCATGCCTTCTGCGACTATCGCAACCATAACGAATTACAACTCTGAGTTGCACAGCCCAGGCGTATTACAACAGCAAAATGCAACCACAAGGCGTGCGCCAGTCGTCGCACGGCTGACTTTGCATCCAGAATCACACTGGACAGGTAAACATCAGTCGTGGTTAGTCATGGCGGCTTCGCTGATCACAAAAAGCTGCACATTTAAGCGGATTTGCGTCTGCGCGCCCTTGCCCCCTGGTTATGATGGGCACGTGACTTTTCTGCGCCGCTCTCGCAGCTGCGAGTTCCCCAGCGGCTCACGCAAACTTCTTGGTCATCATCTTAGCGGCGCACGCTTGCGAACCCAGGGTCCTGCGGCTGACAGGCTGCGTAAGTCACTCTTCCCCTGTTTCGTCAATTACATGGACCACGGCCCCCCTCTCTCCGCAGCTGGCGGGAGCTGTTACTGAAAGCCAAGCACTGAACAGACAGCAGCTCAAGTTCTCTTCATGCTGGGCAACTTTGCCCTTGGCCCCAAAACATTCCAAACCAACCAAACCGCGTTCAATAACTTCTGCGGGTTAAATGCTTAACGCAGCTGATTCAATGGAGTCAAGGAAGCCCTGCGAAGCCAAAGCCTATGTGCCAGGCACGCGCTGCCTAAGGCTGCGGCTCTGACCTCCTCCCCCGGATTCAACTCAATGAAGACCTGCTGTTTTAAGCACGTGTGCCTCTTTGAGCGGCCCGCCCATCGCAGCTTGGCGCGATTTCCTGGAACCCTCGCCGAGGCCGGCTCGTGAAAACAACTCGCGAGGCCGAGCCTAAGCACTGACAGCAACGTAGTGATTTTGGAAGAGGCTTCCGACAGGCTGCGCGGCGACGTGGCTCTTGATGGCACGGACGCAGCGCGGAAAACGCAACCCTCACTGAGAGGATTGCGAGCCAACCTCGCAGCTGGAAATCCAAGCCGGCCTGCGCGCCCCGATCGCATTCGCGTGCTGTGATCTGGCGTGCTCGGAGCGCGGCGATGCCTGCTAGAGGAACGCGTGGCCCCCCATGGGCGCTGCAGTCACAGGGCGTGAGCAGGCGCGCCGCGCTGCTGCGCGTGGAGTCGCAATCGGGCCACGGTGCGGGCCTCTCACAAAGCCAAGTTCTTCAGATGTTCAAGGCCCTTGTCAGCCCTTCACGACCAAGTCCTATATTTGCGATCACGCAGCCATGTCCGCTAAACCCGCCTTGTATCGCGCTGAAAGATTGGTAATGGATACGACGCTTGACTGGGATGTAGCCAAGTAGTTTGCCGTCGTTCCCCACTGCGCTTACCGCGCTAGTCTTTTCAGGGTTTGGGCCCCTATCTTCTGTTGCTTTTAGGCGTGGTGACTCGGAGATGCCCCGTGGCCAAACTCTCACGGGCTTCCAAATAGAATCGTTTGGCCTGGCAGATGTTGCATCCTCAACTTGAGGGTCTGAAGTTCCCAAGGTCTAACGTCCCAAGACACGGCCTAAACACAGGAGTTTATTGTTTATCTATCTTATTGCTTGTGACCTTGTCTCTGTCAAGGATACAAAGGAAGGTGTGAGCAGCGCCTTGATCAAGGCCCGAAAATGCCCACCCAGAAGCTAGGCAACGCCACCTACTAAAGTGGCCAACACCAAGCGGCTTTGGCAATGTTATGCAAAATGCTTGGAAGCGAAACTTAGCCGGACCTGAATTCCGACAAAAGCCTTGGCCGCCAGCACACATGCTGCGCAACAATGTCAAGTGTTGGGCGCTAGTGTTGGGCAGCGTATCAGCTAACATGTCACGACGCCTGTTTTCAATTGCCCCCCTTCCTGTCCCTTCCACATCCATTTGTGTAAGGCGAGCAACTAGGGCGCTTTTGGATGCCAGGCGCCTCCGGCGCATTCCCATGTGGTCGCAGGTGTTTTTCAATTTGCATAGAGAGAGCCGCACAGCCCCAACATGTGGCCGTTTTACTCTGTACGCAGTGCACGAACTGGCTGGTGGTAGTGGCCACCCTCCCAGTTTTTGAGGGGTTCCCTGTTTGCCCCCGGGCAACGCCACCTGCCTGACGCACACGCTTCAGCAACCACGCCTCCACCTGAGCAAAGGGGCTGAAGACAGGAACCAGTAAACTTGATTTCGAAGCGATTGGCCACACATGTATTTGTTTAATGAAAACACACGTCATGTATGCATGTGTGCATCCACAAATGGATGCAAACATGTATGTATGAGTGTTTGTCTGTATGTATATATGTATGTATGTATTTATTTAAGTATGTATGTATGTGTTTGTTTGTATGTATGTATGTATGTATGTATGTATGTATGTATGTATGTATGTGAATGTATCAATGTGCAAAGGTATGTGTGTATGTATGTATGTATGTATGTGTGTATGTATGGTAATGCATGGTAATGTATGGCAATGTATGGTAATGTATGGTATTGTATGGTAATGTACGGTAATGTATGGTAATGTATGGCAGTGTATGGTGTGCGGTAATGTATGGTGATGCATCGTAATGTGTGGTAATGTATGGTAATGCATGGTAATGTATGGTACTGTATGGTAATGTATGGTAGTGTACGTACGTATGTATGTCGTGTGTACGTATGTATGTATGAATGCATGAATGTATGCATGCATGCATGTGTGTATGTGTGTATGTGTGTATGTATGTATGTATGTATGCACTTACGTACGTATGTATGTATGTGGCCATGCATGCATGCATGCATGCATGCATGTATGTGTGTGTATGTATGTATGTGTGTGTGTGTATGTATGTATGTATGTATGTATGTATGTATGTATGTATGTATGTATGTGTGTCTGTGTGTCTGTGTGTGTATGTGTGTACTGGTGTATGTGTGTAGGTGTGCATGTGTGTATGTGTGTACTGGTGTATGTGTGTATGTGTGTATGTGTGTTGTGCATGTATGTATGTATGTATGTATGTATGTATGTATGTATGTATGTATGTATGTATGTATGTATGTATGTATGTATGTATGTATGTATGTATGTATGATTGCATGCATGTTTGTATGTAGCATGTATGCATGTATGCATGTATGCAAGTATGCATGTGTGCAGGTATGCAGGTATGCATGTATGCATGTATGCATGTATGTATGTGTGTGTATTTACGTAAGTATGTATGTGTGAACGTATGCATGTAGGTATGCAGGTATGTATGTATGTGTGTATGTGTGCATATATGGATGAATGTATGTGTATAAATAATAATAACACTAATAACTCTAGTAATATATAAACATATAATAATCTATATATATATATAATTGTGTTGACACATATATGGGTGATAGATATATGACAATAATACACACATGGTTGATAATATCTATATGTGATAATATACATATATATGTATATATATACATATATGTATAATACCATATTTCTATGGTAATATATATATATATACTACTAGCAACAATAAGAAGAATTATATTGATATATCATAGGACATATATATATATATATATGTATGTGAATATATATATATATACAGAAAGATATGGTAGTACATATAGTATGAATACATGATAATATGTAGCTATGTATCATAATATGCATATACATATACATATGACCACGTATATGGTAATACATATATATATATAACAATAATAATGATACAAACATATATATATATATACATACATGATACTATACATGTACATATGATAACATATATATATATGTATATATATATATATATCCACAGAATCAGCAAACATCAGATCTAAAGCGCTTCGGCCTCGCCTTCGTCTCCTTCAAGGAGGGTGTCAGGAGGCTGCAAAGGCGCTCAGGCCTTCCGAGCGCCGAAAGCCGAATGACCCGTTTTTGTGTTGCTTTTAGTCAAAGGGACACCATGGGACACCCATCATACGAGGCTATCCGCCAGCAATCGACCCTGGGAGACCCTAAGCATGCCTCCAGTCGCCTTTTCCCCCTCTGTTCCTGAACAGCTTTTGGTCCAGAAGTGGGTTGACTACCCCCTAACAAGCAGCCACATGGGAGTTGTTTTTTCCTGTTGGTTGTTGCAAGGAACAAACAAGATGGAAAATTCGCCGGGCTTCTGGCCGCCAGTGGCTCTGAAGCTCGAAGAGGCGATCCAGGCGCTCCTCCGGGTCCTCGGACAAGCCGCCGGCAGTTTGGCTCGAGTCAGCTTCCCTCAAAGAGGTGGGTGGCTAGGTGGAGGTCAGGGTGTGGAGGCTAGGTGGGTGGTTGGGGTGGAGGTTAGGTGGGTGGTTGAGTGGAGGCTAGGTTAGGGTGGAGGTTAGGTGGAGGCTAGGTGGGTGGGGTGGAGGGAAGGTGTGGAGGCTAGGTGGGTGGTTGGGGTGGAGGTTAGGTGTAGGTGGGTGGTTTGGGTGGAGGTTCGGCGTGGAGGCTGGGTGGGTGGTTCGGGTGGAGGATAGGTGTGGAGGCTAGGTGGGTGGTTGGGGTGCAGGTTAGGTGTGGAGGCTGGGTGGTGAGGGTGGAGGGAAGGTGTGGAGGCTAGGTGGGAGGTTAGGTGTGGAGGCTAGGTGGAGGTGTGGAGGCTAGGTGGGTGGTTCGGGTGGAGGTTTCGGTGGAGGTTTGGTGGGTGGTTAGGGTTGAGGTTAGGGTGGGAGGCTGGGTGTGGAGGCTAGGTGGGTGGTTGGGCCCAAATCGGTTAATGTCCAACCGACTTCAAATTCCACTCCTTCTTTAGTGGCTTTATAGTGGTTATATACCCAGATTATTCCTTGCATGTCATTTAAGAGGATGTGAAAACGGTCGATTCCCCCAAACCAACATTCACTACCGTCAGCCAACAAATGGGGTCCTTTCGGATGCTGCATCAGCGTCCTTGGTTTCTTGTTTCTGCTCAGTAGGGAATGAGGGAATGAACTCAAAAATCCCCTTGAGGAAACCACCAGTTGGATGGTTTATACCCAGAGTCTCCATGACCCTTCCAAAACATGGGGTCATTCCCCTAAAATAATGAAATCATGGAGACTCCAGGCACGGGTCAGTCCAATTCTTATTCCCTATCGCACCGATCGCAAGGTTTGCTGAGAAGTGTCTCCCCCTGAGCTGGCGGCCCGCGGCAGCATGGACGCGTCCAAGGCGTGGATGGTGCCCTACGGGTGACTACGATGTTTACGCCCGACCTCTCTTGCAACTATTCCGCCCTGGGGAATTGCTGGCTGAGCTGGCGGTGGATGCAAACTCTCGAAACACTCAAAGCTCGCAACCCCATCCTGAATCCGAATCCGATGCGTGGCTGCGTCTGTTTGGTGGGGCTAAAATCCCAGCAAACCCCGCTCAGGCTCCCTTTCCAACTGCCAAGTGGTCTTCTTGGCATATCTGCCACTCACAGCCTCGAACTCGTCCACATAGGCGCGAAGTGCGAGCATCTGAAAGCAGGCGAGTGATGAAGGAAGGGGAAGGCGGGGCTGGTGTTCCACCCAGCAGCTTTGTGAAGGCATATCTACAGCATGTCTCAACCATCTTCACACTGAGGGAATGCAAGAGGAGATCGCTTACATTCGCACCGAAGCTTGGGAAGAGAACAAGCTGTGACTTGCAATTGGTTGTTGATGTCAAGTTGATGTGATGGAAACTGACAGGGGGCATCCTACACGGAAAAGTTGTTCTATGAAAAGCGTCTGGCCCAACAGGTATACACATGACATCTCGAATGAAGAACCCGTCCGAAGCATTCAGGGATGTATGTAACATAACATATGTGTATATATATATATATGCATAGATACATGCATATTTCGAACCTTTCTATGGTCGATGTGTTTCAAAACAAACTAGCATACAACCGACCAACTAGATGGGTCCCAACCATTTGACAGTGTATGACAGCCTACTCGACGCAAGAGGCAAACAAGCTGAGAGACCTCTTCAACTGCTGCAAACGTGAACTCACAGTACATGCAGCTGCAATCGCTGAAGACTAGGTTCTATGTGTCAAGCTTTCATCTTGCTGTGGCCCAAACATACCCCTTCATCCCCAGTTTAAAAAAAAAGTCGCGTGCGGTCCCCTGCTGACAATCCACAAAGGGATAAAAAGACATTGTCAGAAAGGTCGACACTTCTTCCTTACGCTCTGCACGTATGTCGCGATCCAAAAAGGTCGGAACATGTTCAAGGTCCAGGAGCAACCATGCCTGGGTCCAAAAAGACATGAGGCACCTCGGTATTCTAAGCTCAGATGCCCAGCAACCATGGAACAAAAGGGGCATCCCTTTTTTGGTTGGTGCACTTTAAAGGGAACTCTTACCCAAAAAAGTTAAACCAAGGGGCACCACTGGGCGACTGGGCGAACTTACCCATCCTACACGAAGGATTTGGCACGAAGGAAGCGACGCGGCCTTCAGCAGCTCATCCTTGGTGACCTCTTTGCTGGTGAGGTCCTGGCGCCAAAGGCGGGGTCCCCATCTTGCGGAACAATGGGAAGAAGGGCACCACTGGCAGGCCACATTCATTGAAGAATTGGATACCTTGGTCTTCCACATTCGTTTGAAGATGAACTCATCAAGAAGGGCCCGTCTCTTTTTTCGGGGTTGGAAGACCAAGGCTGGTGTGAATTGCAGTCCTCTTTCTAAGGCCCCCGTTGGCGATGACACCCTGGGAACCATTACACCCAACCACAGGGGAACTCACTTAGTTGCAGCCACGACTGACTCGGCCATCAGCTAAAACCACGAATGATATATTCTGACTCTGCACCACGTGTATATAAATAGATAGTCGACCTTAAAACGTATATCATGGTTGGAAGAGACCCCAGAAGAAGTGATCTGGGCAAGCAGGACATCAGGGAGTTTCCCACAGAAGTGAACTTCATCATGGGCGGGCTCGTTTTGTCCCTAGGTGCTCCACAACCAAAAGCCGGTCCTGTTGCTCAGGCAAGCTCACCAGTACCCCACACCCCCAGTGGCCATGGGAAAAGAAGGCCCCTCTGTTTTGAAATTTTGGTAGTCGAGTTTAACGGGGCTTCCCCCCCTCCAACCAAAAAACAAAAAAAGGAAAAGCCAGCCACCCGTGGCCATGGGGGCCTTTGCTTTGGTCGAGTTTCAAGGGCTTCCCCCCCCCCCCCCCCAACAAAAGAAAGGAAGAAGGAAGCCAGCCACGTGTCTGGGGAACGTGCCCGACCGCATTCGAATTCCATTCGATCGCCTTGAAGACCTGGATAAACTCATCGAGCTGCAGCGCGTTGCCACCTTCGGACTCGGTTAAAACTTCCCCGTGTGCAGGGATCCGGATGCATTATACACCTGAACATTGCCTTGCAAATGGTGGTTTCCCTTTATTCTTGCGGAAAAGACCATGTTTCAAATGGGCAAAATGTATCTTTTAAGGTGGAGAGGGTGTTGCAACAGCGTTTGAAGCGATTCATTTTTGGCAGCAGCGACTGGTTTCTTGCGGAACTGCGCCCGGTTTCTAGGAAAAGGTCCCTGTGCCTGTGGTGGAAAAAGGGAGCCCCTGTTTTGGAGCGACCAAGAGAGGAAAACCCTCTTACACACATGGGGTGTTGCATGGGTGCCATACAACCAGGGCTCTTCATGGGAACGCTCAGAGCCCCAGCACAAGTACTGAACAGGAACAACCTGCCGGGAACTCCCAATCTGCCCAATCCGACAGCGGATTGCTACCACCAGCTACCACTATGGCAGGTAACCAATTTGAAACGATTATGTAAAACGGAGAGGCGTAGCCAAGCAGGCTGCCTTTGACCACCGGGTTTGATGGGGTTTTTCGAGCCGGCAGATGTCAAGTTGGCGGTGGTGGAATGGAGCACCCCTCCTGAACGATTTCCCGGAGGCTTGCTTCAGCCGCATGTGAGTTCGCTAAGGCAGATTCCTAAGCGACAGGCAACTGCTCACGGCGAAACATAACCCCGTCAATGATACAAAAGTTACCAAAGCAGCCCATTCCCCTGATCACCTCGTCATTTTTTTTGGGGGGGGTCCAGGGTAGAACATAGCATCACAAGACGCTTCCTGATCATTCAGCTGAAGCAATCCTGATCTTACTGCTTGCGCTCCAGTTGGTTTGAGCTCAGCATCCCTTGCAAGCAAAGGACCTGGAATGAACCGGCCCTTTTGGGATTCCAGGTCTAAATCGGTCTAAACATCCGACACAATGATAGCCAGGAAAGCCATGAGGTCAAGAGGTCCATTTTCTTACAACAACTGAGCAGAGAGGGGCAGGGCATTCCGTAAGTTGCTCAGCAGAAAGGCTCCTTCTTCTCCATTACGGCGACTCCCAGCCAAAACGACAAATCTACAAATCCCTAATGTGCTTGTCCGCACTCAGAAGACTTGCCCACAAAACGAGGAACGACTTCTTTGTCTAAACACGTATGCTAATTCGACATGGACGGGGCAAGGAAACGCTCGCAATGGATTGTGTTTGTTTGGTCTGTTTTATTGGTCTCAGCACGCCTGAACACCCTAAGCAGGGCTGAAAGCTTGTGCTCATGTTGAGAAGCAAGCCGAACGCGCAAACTAGAGACCAGATTGCGATCGGGTTGAATCGCCTTGAAGCCCCTTTGATTGACCTGGGCCTCGAGGCACTCAGCGAAATAGCGGTTGCCCCATGCAAGTGGGGTACGTACTGTGCCCGATCTTGCCAGAACTGACAAACAGAACCTACAAACAATCATTGGAGGTCTGGTCGCTTATAGAATCTGCTGGACTCACTAAAATGTGCCACCAGGGGAGATCCCGCATTTTCCTCTAGGATTGGGCATGTTGGCTCTGACAACCCCCTTAAAACCTCAAAACTGCCAGCCATGTCTTGACTCAAAACATGTTCAAAACTATGATCTAGATTACTACGTGCAAATCTAAGTTGATGGTGAAGTGCAACCCCACACCAGGTGGGTTCCTTTTGATTTCGCGTAAGCACCCAACCAGAACACCACCCTTGAAACATCGAATCTTTCTTGGTGGTTTTCCAACCCATGGTCCTCGTCTATCCGACCTCTTGATCAACCATATGATATCTCACTTGCCCAGTTCGGACCTGCAAATAAAAGGTGATCACCTTTTGGGACCTCTACCAAAAATAGGTCGATGTGGGGTCCCTGTTGGGGTCGACCTTTTGGCCTTTTGGGACCAAAAAGGGAAAACCAAAAGGTCAGATCCGGTCCATTCGCTTTGAGCTGAGTCGAAGGTCGAAGGTCCCATCTCCGCCTGGTGAGGGGCCTGCGATGCGAGGCCGCTTCGCAGGCCTGGCGCAATGGCAATTTTGTGGCTTTCAATGCGAAAGGACGTCCATGAAGAAAACCATTTCCCGGTTCCATTTCCTTTGCGGGCAGCTAAGAAAACCATTGAACAAGTAGAAATGGCTGGTGGCCTAGTTTGCCTGAAATCCACTTGAGCTCACTTGGTCTTGGCGGGCTGTGAACATTTGCGGCCCAAGTTGGGTGTCCCCAACCATTTGGGAGGGCTTTGAAGATGTGCACACCCCATAAGCTGAGGCTGGGGAGAAAAACAAACTGGGCTCCAAATAGGTCCAGATCAGTTTTCTGGGGTCAATCCACTCCCGGACTTCAGGGGCGCGGCAAAGTGGAGGGTTCTGGGCAGGTGCCGGGAGCTGGGGATTCCGTGCTTGGCTTTTTTGCCTTCATGCATTTTCATCAGCAGTTCGCTATTAGTTGCATGGGTCAGGCAAATGCGGAGAGGGATCAACATCTCTAGCATCCTGCTCAGTCACGTGCTCTGTCGGCCGCCTATCACCCAAATGTGCCAACAGGCGATGCGGTGGAATGTAATTGAATAATTGTGCACCAACAAAAAAATCCGGAAGCGTTGACAATATCTGATAATTATGTGCCACTACAAACCCGGTAGTAAAAGCTGAATGATATGTATGTGTACATATTCATGACTCATCCGGAGCTGCACACTTTTTCTGCCAGATGCAGGGCTCCGCCTGCAAGTAGTTATGCACTTCATTAAGTGCAGCAGCTGCCGTCAGGTAGGTGGTAAACACCGGAATATTTTCAGATCCACATCGATGAAAAGAATCCAGTGTGGTGACTTGATAGCGATAGCTCCCCAAGTGGATGGAGGAGAGGAGGAGGCGGCCTGAGGAATCCCTTGAGAGGTAAGACGGCAGGATTTGTATGCATTCCTCCAACGTCAAACTTCTGTAAACAGTGGGCATGACTCATCCGGAGCTGCACACTTTTTCTGCCAGATGCAGGGCTCCGCCTGCAAGTAGTTATGCACTTCATTAAGTGCAGCAGCTGCCGTCAGGTAGGTGGTAAACACCGGAATATTTTTCAGATCCACATCAATGAAAAGAATCCGGTGTGGTGACTTGATAGCGATAGCTCCCAAATCCCACCGAACATCAGGTGGCAATGGTTGCCAGGGATGCAACGGCGGCAGCAAACTGCTGCGGGTAAGGTTGCGCCTTCAGCGTCATGAAGACGCCGTTGTCATCGAGTCCTGTCAGCCGAACGTGTCGCAGCTGGGTTTTCGAGCAAGTATAAGAACCTCCCGTACAACGAAGCGCAAGTGGTGCAAGGTTCCAGTGCGCCCCCAAAATAGTGGTAGGTTTCTGCCACGACTCGCCGAACTGGCAATAATCTAAATGAACCTGAGAAGGAGCAAACTCATCAATAAAGCGCTGCACCGGAGGCATTTGCCAAGCAAAACTCGACATTGGGTTCTCCAGCGCATATGGGATTCGATATTTTTCACAAAGTCTCATACAACGAAGGGAGAAACGAAGAAGTTGGTTTCCCTGTCGAACCTTTGCCAGATCCTTACCAGAGAGCCAGTTAAATCCCCATAGGTGGTCAGCATCTCGCAATGGTCCAGGCCCTTTCCCGTCCCATTTTCGCGCAATCGAAAACGAAGTGCACGGCATGCCAACCCAAAGGAAACAAACGCGGCCACTCTTCAGCAAGTTTATGACTCTGTGTTCGATGTGAACGTCGAGAACATTATGTGAGGAAAATAAGCAAATGTCAACGGGGTATGCCGCAACTCCATGCTGAAGAAATGCCGATGAAATACGCGCTGTACCCGCGAACAGCTCCAAGCAAAAAGATGAAGGCAAGGGTGAGACATGGAATATATCCTCCCATCCAAAGCTCAACATGGCATTCTTGCTGCGATCGTCCCCTGCAGAACACGCTCGAGGTTTTGACTCGACCATCGACAGAACTCCATGTTTTCTGACGAAACTTTGTTCAGCAATTGCTGAATCTTCCCCACTTTCGTGTACCGTCGCACACTCTGGTCCGTGTGCCAACGGCCCCGCGCTTTCACTCCAGCGCGATCCCGAGCTCGCGTTTGCAGATCTTCGGCTGCGCCGCCGTGGCGCAGCTGGTAGGGGTGGAGCCCTGGAACCCCCAGAGCTGCCCCAGCTGCTGCAAACTCTCTTCTGAACTCGGCGCTGCTGAAGGGGTAAATGAAGTCGTTCTTGGACTTGAGCCTCTTCACATACTTGTGCAACACTCTGCCAAGAAACTCTCTGCCTGGGCTGCTGAGAGGCACACTGTTGTCGAATACACCGACTTTGTCTGGCTTCCCGTCTTCGGCATCGCGGATGACCAGACTGTAATGTCGGTACTGCGGCCCTCCTCCCGGAACCGGCGCCACCAGGTCTTTTCCGCGAAGCCCGATACTCTCTCCAGGTCTGAGGTAGCAGTCGTGGTCTATCATCAGCTTTGTTGCCATGAGCATCTCCCCTCTGCCTGCCAGCACCATCGACATGCCCCTGGCCAGCAGCGCTGGTAGCGGCAGCCGGCTCTGGGGTGGCTTTTCTTTCCTCCACCCTTTTAGAGCCCTCCGGCTCCGCGGAAGACGCCCCTTCTGGGATATGTTGAAAAACTCCACTGACGCCACAACCTTCTCCCCCTCGCTCGCAGACTTTCCGTCTACGAATAGACAGTCCAGGAAGTCTGCCAAGATCGCATCTGTGTTGTCCCCGGTGGGCCAACTTATTCCGGAAGTTTGGCAGAAACCCTGGAACATTGCATAATAGTTCTTGTACTGGTGCTGCACTTCGCTGCTCACAGAACGCTCCTCCAGGATCGTCATCATGCAATTTTGCGCCCGCCTTCCAACCATCAACTCCTGCTCTGCCGGGATTCTCTGCACTGATCTTCTTGCGCCCGGGGTGACCAGCTTGATCACCTTGTCTGACTTTAACACTCGGCTCTTTATTTTCTTGGCAACCCGGATGGTGTCCACTTTCATGACACGCTGTCTTGCTTTTTGCTGTTGAGCTGGGAGGCTTCTCACAGGCGGCGGGGCAACCCGGGGCCTCGTTGCCACTCCATGGCTTGTAAGGACCCGGGTGGACCTGGGCCCTGGAAGGGCCATCCGAGGGGTTGGCCTCTGAGGGTACCCACCGCACTCGAAAACTGAAACCTCCAGCTAAAGACAATGCACTGAGCTGCTGTGTAATGCGAAGCATGTCGTAAGTGTGAGCTCTGCCCTTGTTTGCCGAAAATGCCAGTGCCATGTTGTCAACCAAAATGAGATGTCGCTGGCCACGTGTGTGTGAAGCTCGACAGAGACGCCTAAGACAAAGAACTAGAGCCCTGCCCTCCTTAACCGTGATGCATTCGTTCCCTGACTCCCACTTGCCCATGAGACATGTCTTCCAAATGGAGGTTCTGAGAAGGTGAGGGGGTACTTCAGGAAAATCGCTGTCTTCCACGTATTGCTCCAGAAGTCTCGCATCCGGATCGGCCCCCAAAACCGTATCAACCTCCCCAATCACATCCCTGCGCAGAGCCCGAGTCCTCGGGTTCCACTCTTCCGGGCTGAGCCGCTTGAAGCGCCACCTCTCTTGCCACCTGCCAACGCGACCAACTTCGTTGCGGTCGACTTCGGCTTGACAAATGCCATAACCGGTGGGAGACGCGTCACTGCAATGGATAGTGGGGCTCCAACATCGTCTAATATCTGCGTAAAGCATAGGTATCAACCCTGCAAATATCTTGCACTCCTCGATCTCACGACCCTGCAGAAAACGTTTTGGGCTGCCATCGGGGTTCTTTTCGATGAAGTCATACAGCGACCGGAACACGCTCATACCTGCCCTATTCAAGACACAGAACAACATCGCATGCCCCAACAGCTTCTGAATCGTTTTCCCCGAGACAGCGACCTTGGTAACTTGTTGAAAAGCGAGCTTGATCTTCCATGCCCTTGCAATGGTTGCCCGGATTTCCCCAGCACACCCGTCGACCACACCTCCCAAAGTTTTGAAGGTGGCGCTGGCCGATTCCTCCTCGTGCAGCGAAAAACCAAGCCCCTCCAACTCTGCTGATACCTTCTGCTTGGCGTCGTTGCATGCGTCTGGGTCGGTGCTGATTGTGTGCACGTTGTCGCAATAGGGCAGTGTAAGGATACCTTTTTTGGGGATGACGGGAGCCGGATGACCTTCGAGAACAACCTGCTCCCTAGGAATACCCAAACTCCGCAAAGCCGCCCTCTCATGGATTTGTTGGACAAAGTAAAAGGACCACGAGAAACCCATTGGGACAACAGCAATTGCAGGACAAAACCGTCTCATGTTGGCATGGATAGACCCATTGTATCTCGTCACCCAGTCAGCATCCTCAAAGCAAACATTCTCTCTCAACACGAAGAACTGCTCCAACCCCAACCCTGCAGGCAACCGAACAGCGTAAAAGCAGTCTTTGATGTCGGCTCCAGCAATATAAAGGTTGTCGCCATCCTCAAGCTCCAAGTCGCAAAGGGCAGACAAAGATCCCAGCTGAGTGTGCGGAGATGGCTTGAACAACATGTTTGTTTGCCTGCAATCAAGAACGAGTCTTTGACGAGGTTTGACAACCCCATCAACAACCTTGGCCTTCTTAGCCACAGTGAATGCCCCAACCCTTCCCCTGCACTCCTCAGTGAAGCACAGGATGCCCCGATCACGCAGCTCCCGAAGAAACTCAAGATACTTGCGTCGAGACCTGAGTGAAGGGTCGTCATACGGCACCAACCTTGATGCGCTTCTGGAAATGTGAGTCCAGACGTCGGCATCCTGCAGCATTCGATCCTCGAAGTTCTCCACCACATCTCGAAGATCACCATCAAGTGCCTGAAGCATGTCAACTCCCGAAGAGGTCCCTTCAGGAAGCGAAAGCTGGTCAAGCCTCATTGGCACAACATCACCCACGCCCGTCTCCAAAGGCACATATGAAGACGAAGCTGCACGAAGCGCCTGTAGGGCTTCTGAGCCGCATGCACCAGCAGGTTTGGGCCCCATTCGCTTCACGGCAGAGATGATACCCTTGATGGCCTCCTTCTGAGAAGTCGGAAGAGAATCCACCGAAGGCACCAATTGACCTGTCGTGGCCAGAGCCCTTTCCACCGAAAAATAGCGAATTCATTGCAGAAATGGACTGGTTCACCTCTTCGATGACAGCCCGTCGTCGGAAAACTCTCTTTGCAACAGCCCTGCACACATCCCCTCGAGGACCCACTTCACTCTGTATCAGCGGTAAAGGAAAAACATCTCGTTTACGTCCATCCTTGAGAGGCTCGTGAAAAACCGGACTGCTCCAATTTGTCTTGCTGTGGAGAGGCATTGCTGCCAAAACGGGAGGATGCGGCCACAGCACCGCAACCCCCTGTGCTGGCACTCACGCAGATCCCGCCGCCCCACCCTTCGGAGCGGCCTTTGGTTGGCCCTTTTTGGACCCTTTTGCTTCTGCCAACTTCCTCTTCTCCTTCATGATCTGCGATTGCGCCTGCATCTTCTTGGCCACGAAATCTGTTAGCGTGGGAACCACGATTCCTCCACCTTGCCGGTAAGTCTGACCCATGAAATGCTCTGCCCCCATGTACGATGGGGCACCTGGCGAGTTGGCATGGGCTTCTGAAATCAGCTGGCGTCGCCTGCAAATGAGCTCCATGCACGCCAGGTTGGCAACATTCAAGCTGTCGTAAGTCACAGCAAGGTCCAGAGCCCTCGCAAGCACCTCATCTTCATACACGCTTCGATCTCCGTCGGGGATTCTTGACGCGCCCAGCCACATGTGATGCTGCGCTGTTGCGCTCTCGGAGATTGATGACACCGCCTTGACATACTCCATCGCTGTTCGGGGCTGGAAAGGAAAATCTTCAAACTCGCAGACTTGTAGCTCATTGACGGTCTCCCGAAAGCTGCGAAGCCTCTCACCGTTCACTCCATATCGTACCTCAAGAGTGCGAACATCTTCACTTGCGGACCTATCGTCCCCTTCCACAGCCTCCGACATCCTTGCCAGGCGGATCCTCTCTTCGCAGAAAGCGGGTATCGCATCTTCAGCAATCTGATGGATCAAGCATGGGCGTGTCACACCCCCGCTCGAAGTCACATTGGCCAGACCCCACACACCATCAATAGGATGGCCCACCACGGGATGCACTCTCTCACCTATCTTGTGACCTTCCACAAACTCGGCCAGAACCCAGACTAAAGCACCGAACACTGGGGCTGCTGGAGCACCTGGTGCCGGCGCAACGCCCAAGCCTCGCCGAGTTCGCTCTTGCGCCGCTGCTTGTTGCCCCGCTTGAAGCAGAGCACCATACTGAACAGCTGTCATTGGTCTGAACCCGTAGATGTGTGCAGGATTTACTCCATGAGGCGGGGCCCCGCCCGGAAGAGCGGGATGAAAGCCCGTAACTTCCCCATTCCCTGCAGCCAACTCCTCCACATATTGGTCCAAATCAGGGGTCGTGATCAGGTACTCGTCCCCCTCGACATGGTCGAGCACTAGCCTTGTATGAATGCACGGCGGAGCCTCGCCGTAGTTGACATACACTACATCCCCTGGGGCAAACGCCATTTGGCTCACCTAATCTGCACACCCTTTGCAACGCCAAATACTCCTTTGCTTTTCCCGGAGCCCTTGACGTCCAGGCTCAGCACACGATCCTCACCAGTCTTAGCGTCACTGAATGTGAGCTTCAGGGCCAATGCAGTCTGGGAAAAAACCAAGCAAAGCCCAAGCACCACCAATCCAGCTAACAGGTGAAAGCTTGGCGTCCAATTGTGGTCTGCAGATCCGGCTTTCCAATAACAGTTGCAGTTGCACGCGGGGATCTCAGGCTTTGAGTGGCCTAAAACGGTGTCTCTTACGACCCACCCAGCCACAAAAGCAATGGCTCCGCAAACCGCGGTCTGCTCCATTCCCCTGAGGAATCCCTTGAGAGGTAAGACGGCAGGATTTGTATGCATTCCTCCAACGTCAAACTTCTGTAAACAGTGGGCATATGTATGCATGTATGCGTGTATCTATGTATGTATGTATGTATGTATGTATGTATGTATGTATGTATGTATGTATGTATGTATGTATGTATGTATGTAATGTATGTATGTATGTATGTATGTATGTATGTATGTATGTATGTATGTATGTATGTATGTATGTATGTATGTATGTATGTATGTATGTATGTATGTATGTATGTATGTATGTATGTATGTATGTATGCATGTATGTATGTATGTATGTATGTATGTATGTATGTATGTATGTATGTATGTATGTATGTATGTATGTATGTATGTATGTATGTATGTATGTATGTATGTATGTATGTATGTATGTATGTATGTATGTATGTATGTATGTATGTATGTATGTATGTATGTATGTATGTATGTATGTATGTATGTATGTATGTATGTATGTATGTATGTATGTATGTATGTATGTATGTGTGCATGTATGTATGTATAAGGTTGCTAGAGCCGCACCCCTTGATCTGTGATGATTCACCTACCCAAATACGGGATCCGTTTTTGATGTCGGTATTGTTTGCAGACTGAAATAAGCCCATCTGGGGTACATCCATAGTAACATGTTCATTTTTTGCGACATACTTATTCTACCCTATTTAGATGTGTATATACATATATCTATGTCGTATGTTGTATGACCACTTTACCACTCGGGGTTCCGGGGCATCACAACATATTACAGTGAATTGACAGACACAACAAACTCCAGCACCAGTTGGGATGGATGGAACCCTATGAATACTGGGCTAGAACCACCTACCGACTGGTGCAGGTTCTTCTCCATCCTCAGTACTTGCCACAAGCAAGGTGTGCTCTGGAACCCTGTTGTGCATCTCTTCGCCTTGCCCCAACGTGGTTTGGTGTGGTTTGGACATTAGACACTACTTCCAAGGTTTCAACAGGAACTGGTTCTTCCCATGGTTGCTTCGCCATAGCTACTACCCCATAGTTACTACCCCATGGTTCAAATCCCAAAATTCGAAACCACCAGTTACTACCATAGTTACTACCATAGATACTACCCCATGGTACCCCATGCGTCAAACCCCCAAACCAATCCAAACCCAAGGCCTAGCGCAAAAGTTCTCAAACTTGGCCCAGGCCACGGCCGCGCCACCGGCACGAGGTCGAACTTCTCACGCACCTCGCGAGTTGCCGCGCCAACCCGCCCCCCCCTTTCTTGCGTTTCTGTTGAGTTGGTACCCTTTTCAGGCAGCCTGAAAGAGAAACCATAAAAAAAACATTTTCAGACATACCCATCTGTCAGTTTGCGAAAGGACGGACATGTGCTGCCAAGTGGGGTGTCCTTTTCCGCGGGACCCTTGTCAGGGTTGGCTCAAAGGCAAGCCAAAAGGAGCACCGAAATCCTTCTTGGGGGTCCGAATGTTTATTTTGACACATACCCTCCCACCAGCTAACATGGAGGTGCACAAACCCTTGTAGAAAGACTACTTTCCTCTTGGAAAGGGCCTTTTTGCACTTCCATGTTAGTTGGTGGGAGGGTACCCATTTTGAACCCCCGCCCCAAAAAAGGCACCACTTGCCACTGAACTGGGATCACGGATCCTGCTGCGGCTTCTCTTCCAAGATCTGCAGCGCCCTGAAGAGGTTGACCTGGGTCCAGGCGGGAGGCCCCTGAGTTCATTTCAGGTTCGTAGATGATACACCTTGAGATACTCACTTGCTGAGTGGATGGCCCAAAAAAGCCCAAACTTTATATTTACCACTAAAATGGTCTTCCCCAAAAGTTTAAAGTTCATGAACTCAGGAAGTGAGGATAAGACATACCATCCTAGTGCTTCTGGGCTGCTTCCCAAGAGGAAAATCGTCTCCAAAGGGCCAGGTGCACTTGCGTGGTGCTGGTGAAAAGTAACACCTGCTTCAGAATCAACGACTGGTACTGAATTCATCTAAAGCAAATCCCATGATAAAGAATCCAACACTCGCCACAGCTTTCCCCCTGCCACACTTGTAACCCCCCCAACTGAACAGTCTCCAGGGGTCCCTATGTGTCCTATGCGATTTCTATCGATTTCTTTAAGTCGGTTGCCAGGAAGCTGCAAGATTAGCGATTGAGGGATGCCTTTGGTGAACGTAAAGCCTAACGGAAGCCAAAGCACATAGGAATCCTGTGGGAGCCTCGGACACATTTACGGTCAGAGTTTGGAAGTGATATTGTGCTTCACCCGGGCCAGCGTTCCAAGAGTTGATTCCCAAAACTGCACCGTGGCTTCCTGCAGGACATTGGGCAATTCATCCACAAGCTCCTGGCTTTTACAAATCCTTGGGGAGCATGTTCATCCCTAGAGCAAAAAGAGTACTTTTGAAAACAAGGAAGCCTTGAGCTTCAAGAATCCAGCTAGAGCTATCTAGTGGTCAGACCAGGATGCTTGAATGACGAGGCCGAAATTCGATGGTCATTTCTACGCGGTTCCCTTAATGGACATGAGGAACTTGGGGTGTTCCTCGGGTTTTGTGGCTGAGAGGAGTCCCCACCTCCCAAATGACGACTTGGCCCCCCAAAACGGGGACTCTCCAAAAAAACTGCCGGAAGAGGTCCCCAAGAAGAGATTCCTGGACAACAGGGTCCTTGGGATTCTATCGTGATTTCAGGCAGCCTGTATACAGATATTATGATATAACACATCATATGTGTATACACTGTGTATCGAATGTGAATGTGATGCGTAACATAGATCGGAACCAACACTCATAAGTTGACTCGAAGCTTGGCCAAAAGGTCAAAAGGTTGGATAGGCGAAGAACCACTGACCCAGCCACCCGCCTTCTCCTGGTCCAGATGAAATCTGCAGGACGCGGGCCTGGGAAGTAATTAAGAGAGAATCAAAGTGGACCCAGAATGCTGACACAACAACGCAGTTGGATAATCGGCTCCTGCTTTGTATGCGCCGCATGGGTTGGAATACAAACACAATTTGACATGTCACTGCGTAAAGGCCACCCAAGGGGCCCTTTGCTCCTATCAAGCATAACGCTGCCTAAAGGGGCCTCAAGTCTTACAGGTTTCACGTTGTTTGGGAGCAATCCGTTTGTGGCCTAAGAGCATCCAAGAGCCATCAAATTGCGCAAGCTGGAGATTCTCGGCTGGGATGTTATCCTTCCGATTTGAGTCATGTTTGACCAAACACGCGTACCCTCCCACCGACAAACATGGAAGTGCACAAACACCTTTTGGCAAAGGGCACTTCCACGCTTGTCGGTGGAAGGGTAAGTTGAAGGCGGCTGTTGGGGCTGCAGCAATATATTGTTGGGTACACATGACAGGGGGTGCATGATAACAATCCCCACAACTGATTATGAGCGCAGGGACCAAATACATCAGAAGACAGTATGACAATAGGGCATGGTGACTCACTCTATCAATGGCTTCCCGCCCTTCAAACTTGGAACGCTGTGTCCAAGATTCGCATTCCACCCAGAGAATAGACAAAACGACTTGTTGCTGTGGTTTGTTGAGTTTACAGTGTAAAGGGGAACCCTTACCCAAGAACCATCTGCGGATGTGAAAACCGCAGTCGACAAAGGCTCTTTCAACTCAGGGCCTTCCATCAGGCCCCCGGACTGCGGTTCCACCTCCAGAGTCAAGAGCGGAAATGTGAGTACACCTAGAGGTTTCCCACTAAACCCAAAACTGGCATCTCCCAGCACTCAGTTGCCCAAAGGACCCAGAAATATCAGGTTTACCTCTTGAGACCTTTACTCAAAATGAGCCAACAAGGCACACCAAATGGTCAAAAGGTGGCAAATGAAAGTAAGGGACCTGAATCATGTTGAGCTCGTTCTACCAAGTGAGCTCGCCATAGGCGGAACGAGATCTCCAAAGTCATCTGATTCACAAGGTAGTCTAAAAAGTCGGGGTGCTGGGGTGAAAAATTGGCCAAACCAAAAGACTGGCTCTGCGGAACAGCTTCAATAGAGGTCAAGGTTCAACTGAGTTTGATTCGTCTTGGCTTTTTTACCCGCTCACCCCCCCCTCCCCCCCGCCCAAAGTCAGTTTTGTCTTGGGAGGCCCCATCGGCCGGCTTCTAACACTCTGTTTCGATCGCCGGCTTTTGCCCTGCCTCCGCAGCTGTCTTCTCTCCTCAATAGCTCCATCCGAAAGTGCCAGCACAAATTTCGGAATGGGCAAACTGCAGTTGACGTCAGGAAAGCTGTTATAGGATTCACCAACTGGAAGTAAAGCATCCAGACCAAGATTCTGCATGGACTTATCACAAGAGCTCGTTGAAGTGGAGCTGATATGTTCGAGTCGAATGCAACTCACGTTGGGAACAACTCTAAATACAACCAAATTCCATGCACAACTACATCATCTCAAGTGTTGTACAACCGTGCACGCGCACACAACCAACCGCGAGCAATGGCGGACACGTGGAATCACCTAAATAGACCGGCTGTTCTCGCAACAAGGGAGGCTCCCCTTGTTCCAGACATGGACATACCAAAGCGATCCCAACAGCTCTCCGAGCAGCGCCCGCTAAGCCAGGAAGGCCTGGCCCCTTTCTGGGTCTAAAGTGACGCTCTCGCTGTCACCCCTATCAGGAAATCTGACTCCCCTGTTCACTTTCATGAACCCGGGCAATTCTTTGCGCCTCTTGGCAACATTCCAAGGGTCCGGGTGAACTCAGAAATCGCTTCCAGGTCTGGCCTTGCAAACCCGGCTTTACCTATTGGCATCCCAGCAAAAGCAACTCCCACAACCATGCCCCCCTTTCTCTGAATTCTTCAACGCTTTTTACAGGTTTCTTTGATTTGTCAAGGCATGGGAAGTGCCCCCTAGAGGCAACCCTACACTTTTTTGGGGGAACAACGCCCTACAAATCCGCCATGTTCATTCATGCGGGGGAGGTCTGTGTTGCGAACGGGTCAAATAAGGGAAAGGCCTGAAAGCAGAGGCGCCAACCTTTCACAAACACGCCAAGTACCCTCTGACGATGTACTTGAGCCCTGTGTTACCTCTTAAATGTACATGCTGAGAAAGTGATTGGACCCTGTGGGTTAACATGAAAAGCAGAAGTATGCGTCAAAATCTGCCCCCCCCCCCCAAAAAAAAAAGAAAGAAACAACAAATCGGTTGGTTTCTCTTTAAGCAACCTGCCCCCCAAAAAATAGTAAAAGGAGAATTCAAAGAATTATTCTTTCTACTATTTTTTCTCCAACAGCAACACAACAAACAGAAAACAAAATCCAGAACAACAAGCAAACAAAATAAATAATCACAACCAACAACAAAAATATTTAATCACAGCATGCAACATTAAATAATTCAATCAAGCATACCAACAAAAAGGCAACACTCTAAATCATCAAAGAACCCAAACTCAAAAACACACATCAACAAAAAACAAAGCAACATACCAACAAAAAATATCACAAGAGTATCAAACAAAACAAAAACAAACAGTCAAAGCACGAAAAAACTGAAGAAGCATACCAAGTCTAAACAACGCACTTTGAAAGAGATAAGCAAATTAGGAAAATATAATAATTCAATCTTTACAAACGATAAATATATTACAATTATAACATATAATATTTTACATGTGATAATCATAGTATGATTATAATTTCAGTACAGGATAATAATTTAATTGATTTGTCTTACTTCTTTCATACATCATTTTAAAAATAATATTAATATCTCTCAATGTATTTTGAACATTAAAATTTTTACTTTCAATAAATAATTTGATATTTTCTTTAACATCTTCTCCTTTCTCTTGACTATAACACAACATCCTTAATATATCATCAATCATACCATATTTTTCTTAGGGATTTTAAGAAACTGTTTAATATAATCGTAAGGTGGTATTTTATTTACAGTTAGAAATATTAAAATCTCATCTTCTACATTTCTATTATGTCTCCCTTTTATTCTCAACAGACATTTGATTAAAACTTGATTATCTCTCCATTCCTGACAAATTTTACATTCATCTTCTTCATCCATTGAATAATTAATAATATTATTCAATATTTTATTAGGTAAATTTAATTTATACAATTCCATATTTTCTTTTTTGAAGTGACAACAATCATAGCATTTTTTATTGATATAATTATTGATTTTATCACCGTTCATTTCTATCTTAATATATTAAGTCAATATTTCTTTAAGTCGTTTTCAAAGAATTTATTTTATAATGGCCGTAAGCAAGTGAGTTTATACTATCTATCCAATATTTTTTGTTTTCATAACTACTAAGAGCAATTTTTTTAGTTGTTATACTAAAAATTCTGTGGTTTTTACTTCTAATACTATTAAATGACTTATGTATAACCTCATTAGTTTTTAAAACCGTCTCAAACTCTTCATATTTCATTTGACGTCTTACTGTGCCTTTTGCTATTCCCTTACATTTCTTATATTTTTTATCATCACCATAAACTGAGTAAGCATAGCATTTAGGACGAAGAGCTATAAACCCTGTTATTATTTTACTTTTTAATTCATCCTTAAATTTACCTAATACTTTCTTGTTATTATCATCATAACATTTATGTTCCTTAGGATAATCTGAAAAATCTAATTCTTTTTTAATTGTATTCAGGTCTTCATAAATGTCATTGGTTTTAGTATGAAATACAAAACTGTCAGTATCAGTATATACCATTTTAATATTATCTCCATATTTAGGCTTCATAACGTCATAATAAAATTTATACATGTGTTGCTTACTCAAATCTAAAATACTCATCCCAATAAATATAGGTTTGTCTAGTTTCAACTTTGTTTTTTGCTTTTCAACTCCAACCAAATTTTCATTAATGATATGACTATGTTTGAAGTTAGGATTACTTACACACTTCATATATCTAGTTTCATCACTCACAACTTCAAAGTCTAAATGTTTTCGCTTATCCTCCATTGTTTTTCCAAATATGGCATTGTTCATCAATTTGTAAACATCTTTCTCAAAATCATTTCTAGCATTCTTCCTCTTCTCAGTGTTAAACTCAATGTAAGGTTTTAAAACTTCTTTTTGTTCAAATTTAATTGCTCTATGAATTTTCTTAAGTTTTAACCCCTGCTTCAAATAAAATTGTAAGGTTCTTATATGGATTACATATTTTTCTTTATCATTTAAATTCAATACTAATTTATTTGTTTTCTCATCCGTAGGTTTTTTATGATTTAAAAATTCATAAATTTCAATTTGTTTATCTGACAGCATGTTGGCTTTAACATTCATAACCTCAGGTGCCATTGGATAGTCATTGTGTAAATCGTGTAATTCTTTAGGATATTCTAAATCCACTTCTAGAATATATCCAATATTATTATTCTTATAATTAATAATGTCTTCTTCTTTTAATGTATCATCCCATTTTAGATTTTTATATGGCAGTTTTTGTATCATGCTTAACCCATACAAATTATTAGCATCAAAATAGTTAATATAACTACTTTCTTTATTTTTATCATATTCTTCTCCCATGTATTTATTATTTGCTTCAACTTTTTTAGTAGAAACCATACACATCCCGCCTCTAAGTCCCGCTTCTATCATTTCATACATTTCTTGGTCATATATTAAATCAATCTCTACACCAGTCATTTTAAGCATAGCATCAAAAGCAAAGTTAGGCAATGTATAATAATAAGCAGGGTCCAATCCATAATATTTCATACATACATCTCTAAAATTTTCGAAAATGTCAGTCAATAATAATACATCAGTTTTCAAATATAAATCATGGTATTCACCCATATTCTTAATGTCGAAATGCTTCCATATAATTTTTGCCCTTTCATAGTCGTTAACACTTATACCTTCTTCACTCAACTGACTATAAAAATCATCCTTACTCGGTAATTTCTCATCATCAAATTTATCAAATGAATTCATGTAGTCATAAGGATAAACGCCTTTATCAGTTAATAAATCTAGACATTTCTCACTCTTAATCAAACCATTTTTACTACTGAACCTAAAATTATCTTTCCAGTTTTCACGCAATAACCATTTACGTTTATCTTCTTCATCTGTATTGTCATACTTACTCATTGAAACTAACTTATCTAATGAAGCAGTTAAAAACCCAAAAGTGTCTTTAACACTCAAAAATTCAAAACTGATATTAATATTTTTTTCACTGTTCTGAGCGATGACACCTATTTTACTGTTGTTACTTAATTTATCAGCATTTTGAATAATTAAATGACCGTCATAATTTTTCATGTTATGAAAGAATACTGGAATTTTAAAATATCTATTACAAAAATTAAGATTGCAAACATTATGAGCACAACCTCTATACTTACCTGTAAAATGACAATGGTCTCTAACTTTTCTATATTTCTCTGCTTCCTTGGCATTCTTATAGTTCATTCTAAACTTATCCCCACAAATAAAGCAGTTTTTAGCATGTTTAAAATCTTCTTTGTCTTCATCGGTCATGTCTATTTTTTCGTTTTCTCCCATCTTCTCCTTTACTTCTGCCCTAATGTCATTAAGTTTTTGACAAAACACATCAACAGCATCTTTACCGCGATACATAAATTCATAATTTGTATTATCAACAGCATTAACCATATTAAGCATAAAACCACATGGTTTATGCTCTTGATAAGAAAAAGTGTTTTTATCTTCATCTTCATCAGGTTTTTTCAGTTCCTCTGTCAAACATTCAAAATCAGCATATACAACAAAAGGACATCTTAACTTTTTGAAGTGATGCTTAAAACTAACTTTCTCATAAGGCTTAGGCATTACTATTTGTTGACCATCAACTTCCATGCATCCACTATCATAATGTTTATTTAATAATTCTTCATTTCTAAATCCATGATTACAATATTTACAAAAATAGGACTTACCATTATGATTACTTTTTTGATTATTAATAAGTCTGCTCAAACTTTTTATATACACATAATGACTGCAATCCTCATCATCAACTCTTAACAAATCAAAATGAAAAGAAGCATCTTTATTTTTCAATTTTCTACTAATAACAATTTGTTCATTATCATCAATTTCATAAACATTAATGGATATTGATTTATTATTTTCTTCAAATATATCTATATCATTATTATTAGCAGGAAAACTCACACCATCAAAAATCAAATCACTTGCTATCTTCTTGTAATGAAACATCTTTTCAGGGTGTGCTTTATCACAAATTTTACAATATCCACACTCAATAGAATATTTAAAACACTTGTCATCTTGATTTTTAATATTGATACATGCCTTTTTCTTTTTAATCCATTCTGGAAGTTCAATATATTTACCAGCTCTAGTCGGATTATATTTATTATACATGATATGAATATTATTAATATTGCTAATTATTAATCCTGACTGATACAAAGCCATATCTAAAATTCTTGTTTCAACATCAGGTCTCATTCTTTTCAAAGCATTCCTTAAATCCTCTTCATTTACAATAGTGTACGACCTTGTCCTAACTGTTACGTTTCTCTCCTCATCAAATAAGTTCATAACTTTCATATTTATTGTAGCATTAAGTTTCATTCCTCTATTCTCTTTCAAGTATTCATTAAGTTTGTCAAATTGATAATTAAAATAAGTCAATCCGTTCAACTCTTTTAAATGAATGTTTGAAATTGTGTAGGCGTTGGCATATGCTCTAAAGGCGCTTCTTTCTTCTGTTATTACTGCTTTTTTCTTAATAGCATGTTTTAAAACCGTTCTTGCTCCTACTCTTTCTCTGATTTGATTTGCTTTGTAGTCATTAGTTTTCTTTACTGCTTCAAGTCTCTTACTCAATCTATTGCTTATTGGTTTTTCTGGATTATATCTATACTGGTTGTTTCCTATAATTATGGTTTTAAGTTTTTTACCTTTATTAGTTACTTTGTATTCTCCTAAATTTTCTTTAAGAAGATACTTAACTATTTTTGTGTTTTCATCTGGCGGTAAATCTCTATTCATATTATTATCTATATAATTTAATTATGGTTTTTCTCTTTAAGTCTTTTTAAAGTCATAAAATTCTAAGAACTAAATAACTAATTATTAGTCTAAATTATTATTTTTAATTTTCAATTTTCAATTAGTAATAATTCATGGCGCAAATAATGCTTTTTCAATCCTGCCAAGACATAGTATGTTTGTAATGTTATATATTTTTCTATCTTTTCTATTTTGTATTTCCTTTCTGTCCACTTTGGGTTGGTCTCTTTCCTCGATGTATAATTACCTTTTCCTTTTTGGTATATTTTCACTGTGTCTGAAACAGATAATTTAGGATATTTCCTCATATGCTTTTGCTTCAGTGTAAGGTTTGCTTTTACATTTGCTCTGTTGTCATCATCATGCGCTTCATTTGGTTTCATTCCAGTTGATGAGTGAATAGCGCTATTATATTTCTTTAATGTAGGTTTCAACATATCAGTCCATCTACCTTTAGTAAAGTGTATTCTGTCTCCTATTCCTTTTTTCATCGTTCTAATCAATCTCTCCACAATATTGGCATGTGTTAGCGTTGTTTTATGTATTATACCTAAATCATCTAAATATTTCTTTACTTCTGCTTTAAATGCTCCATCATCATCAGAAAAGATTTCCACAGGCTCACCCATAACTTGAAATGCTTCTTTCAAACCTTTCAAAACATTTTGACTGTCTCTTTGAAACATTGGATGCACAAAACCTAATTTACTGAAAGCATCTATTACAATCAATGCATAGCGTTCTTCATCTTCTTTCTTAAATATTTTCATATCCATAATATCTATTTGAAATTCTGCTCTGGCATAAGGCACTAAGAAACTGTTATAATTCTGATACGGTTTTATTTGCTTGTTAGGTTGCTTCTTCAACCACTTTGCCACTTCTTCTAATGTTACACTTGCTCCTTTCTCTTTTGCTTGATTGTATAAGCTTTGTTTAGAACCATAACCTGTTTCTAAATCATAGTAGATATTGCTCATTATCTCCTCATTACTTAGTTTACTCATATATTGAAATTGGATTATATTAATTAAATTAAAATTAAATTAATATTATCCAATTAGACTTTACTTTTAGTACTCTGGCACTTTCTACTTTTTTCATGTCTTGATTTGTTAGAACTGTTGGCCTTTGATTTCCCACAAATATTACATGTATAAGGTTTATTAAGTTTTTCTTGAAAGTATTTTTTATGATAATCCTTTGGATATTGTTTCTCTTTTTCTTCTTTTGTTTCTTCGCTATCAGTAGGACTTGGCAACACATCAGCATCTGAACTTTTATAATGTCTTTCAATGTCATCAGCAAAACTACTATTCATAAATAACATATTCATAAAGTCATTATAATCATCTTCATCATGTATTCCTCCTAACAATCTATCTCTTCCATCATCTGAGTGTCTGCTATAGAATGGCATTTTATTATAGAATAAAGTCGCTATTTCTTTAAGGCATTTGTACAAATTCTGGTATTTTTTTTATTATTTATTATGATTTATGATTATTATTATTATTTTAGATTTTGTTTTTCTTTATTCTTATCTTTATCCTTATCTTCATCTTCACTTTCAGCATCAGTAGGGACAGGAATGTCAGTCAACGGTGCTATTTCATAATTAGCATTTTCTTCTGATGAGGATGAATGAACAGTATGTGTTGAAGAACTATTAACAGTGATAGGTGGAGAACTATGAACACTAACAGGCGGTTCTGTGTTTAACTCAACTTCTTCACTAACATTTGTATTCAACCAATTCATTATAGCAGTTGCTATATCGTATGATGTTACTAATGAATTCATTGTTAAATTAACTAATAACTCAGAACCTTGAATTGTAGTTAATGTAGTGTGATATGTTAAATGTGCTACTATTTGTCCTATACTAAAACCCGTCCTCAACATAAATTCTATAATCCTCATCAAAATAAATAATTTCTTTCTATATTTATCAATATCATCATCATTTTTATCATCATCATCATCGTCGTCATCATATAAATCAGGGTCATATGTAAATGCTATTGCTTCTGCTTCAGCCTTGGTTATCAGTTTGCTTTTGAAACTCTTTGAAGAACCGCCTAATATTTTTGTCTCATCATCAAAATTATAAGTTTGTGTCGCTTTATCATTTGGTAGGTCTGTTTGTGTTGCCTTGTTTTCTTTGTTAAGCGTTTGTGTTGCCTTGTCTGCCATCATAACTTGAGCGTTCATATATCTTTCTTTATTTTTATAATTCATTAAATCCATTTTATCAAAATCAAAATTATTCAATAACATATATTTTTGTATTTCTTCAATATAACTGTTGTTTTCATTTTGCTTGTGATTGCTTGTTTAAGCATTTCATCATAAGTAGGGCGTTTCCTTAACTCTTGCTTGTGGTTGTTAATCATTTTATATAATTATTGATAAATTATGTAAAATTATCTATTTTTCCTTTGTTGCCTTGCCTTTTCCTTTCATATCTTTCCAATCATTCATTCTTTTTCTTAACAATTCATCATTTACTTCTGTTGTCCATTTTCCGCTGTTTATAAGTTTATCCACCAGTCCAACTAAATAAGTTCTACCAGTTTCCTTTTTACCTTTCCCCTTTTTCTTTGTGTTTGAATATTGTTGTTCCTGTTCTTCAGTAAGTCCTGTTCCTCTTAAATGTAATTGAAATAATATGTCTTCTTCTTTTACTGTGCTTCCCTTCCAATGGTTTATATCAGTTGAATAGTCAATAGTTTCCTTATGTGTTCTTGTTTGTCTTGCTGGTAATGTGGATGAACTGCCAGCGGTTTCCATTTTTTGCTCTATTCTTTCTTCTTTCCTCGTCATTAATCCTCTTTGAGCCCCTTGAATTCGTTTAACTGCTTCGTCTTCTTTCCTCGTTGTTAATCCTCTTTGTGCCCCTTGAATTCGTTTAACTCCTTCGTCTTGCGTCATAAGCGGTTCCAGTGCTGGTAAATCATCATAGTTGCTTGACTTTGCGGTTGCTACTGACTGCCACTCATCTTTCTCTTCTAACTGTCTTGCTCGTTGTGCTCGTTGGTGTAGGTCTGCTATTTGTTCACTACTAAGTCTTTTCGAAATTTGACTGATTTGTCGTTCGTGTTGTTCCTCTGCATCATCCATTGTGGCACTTAGTGTTTGTATTGAACCGTCTCTTAAATCATCCATTTCATCATCCTTCGATATATCAAAATATTTTGTTTGATTTTCTCCATCTACCATTTTTTTAAAGTGTTGCTGTCTCAAATCTACTGTATTATTATCATACACTGTTCCTAATGGACTATCACGAAAATAATAAGCGTTTCTGTCTATTACATCTCTTATATTCTTATTTTTAAATTCTTCCTTTGTAATTTCCTTTATCAGTTCATTATAAGACGGTCTTAATCTCAATTGTGATTTTAATGTTTTCATCTGTGCATTGTCTAATCTCATTAGTATATTAAATTAATTAGATTATATTTATTAATCTAATTAATTAATTTAATTATTTTTTTCAAAATCAAAATCTTGTCTTAATTGATTGATTATTCCTTTCTTCTTCTTAATCATTTCTGAATATGATTTACCTGTTTCACTTGATGGGTGATGTCTCAATTTTTCACTTTCCAACCTTTGGATTTCATTAAAATACGCCTGTGCTTCTTCTTGATATCTTCTTTTATTTTGAAATACAGCATAATCTTTTTTAGCGCTATGACGTTCTAATTGTTCTTGTAATTCTTTCAAATATGTGTAATTAGGTTGGTGTGCCTTGTTGTCTCCTTCATAATAGTAATGTTGAGTTGATTTATATTTATTCTTCTTTTTTGGTTTGTTTGTTTCAAAAACTGCTTTTCTATCAATAACATCACTGATATTCGGTTTGTCTTTATTTTGTGGTTCTGTTATTCTATTTACAACGTTGTCATAAATTTCTCTACGACGCATAAGCAATTGTTTTTTTATCAATAATCATTATATAATAATAATTAGATTAAATAATTTTATTTGCTAAATTATTAATTTTCTGTTTATTTTTATTATCTCGTTCCATTTTAATATTATTGTAACGGTCTTTTGCAGTTTCAAATACTTTATTAGCAGTTGCTTCTAAATGTTTTTTCAATCGTTCTTCAACTCTTCTTTCAATTTCTTGTTCATCCACTTTTGGAATATTATCTTTAACCTTTTCATATACATTATTCTCAAATTCTTTTGCTTGTGCAGGATGCATAATTTTTCTTCGAACAACTTTGTTAGGGTCTGGTTCTTTTTTAACTGGTATTCCATTACAGTTATGACGATATCTGAAAGTGTATTTTGTTAAATATTTTTTACATTTTGGACATTCCACTTTTTCAGTTGAGTATGTTTTAGACTTTAATTCTTGCTTTGGTGGTTCGTCTATATTATTATCTGGTGTATTGTCTTTATTATTTTCTTCATTTATAATATTATTAGTTTCTACTTCTTTACTTTCTTCATTAATAATAGGTTCTTCTTTAACTGTCTTCTACTTCTTTAGGTGCTTCATTATTTTCACTGCCTACATCTACTATTTCAATATTTTTAACCATATAATTAGTATATAATAAATATTTATATTAAAATATTTTAATATAATTAGTATATAACAAATATTTATATTAAAATATTTAATATATGCTTTTCTAACCTTCAAAAAATGTTAAACTAAAACTACTTGTTGTTCCATTCATATTTAAAACTCTACCCGATGCATCAGTAAATCTAAAATGAAGTCTATTCAATGAACGCATACTAACATCATTAGCATCATTTAAAATTAGTTCATTATCATATATGAGGTTGCCGAATGATGTTAAAACTGGTACTTTCTTTATTATTGATGAAGTACCAAAACTACATAACTGGTTTCCGTTACTTAATTCATTACAATGAATATAAATATTTTTAACAGGTAAAAATGATATAAATCCACTAACAAACGGGTCTGCTGTACTATTTACTTTTTCAGTAGTATTTCCTAAAATGTCATTAATACTATTAGGATAATCTCTATCATAATCAACACCAAAACTATAATTAGTTTGTAATTCTTTATCTGTATGGATTATAAAAAAGTAAGAAATATAATTACAACTTATAGTTATATTATTTGTTTTTAATGAATAACTACAAGTAAAAAAATACTGTTTCCATCAGTTCCATTAGTAGCAGTGTTCAATTTATTTTGTAATTCGGTTGCTAATTCACTACCTACATAACTACCTTTATCAGGTGCTACAATAAAATAATATACTGGTGCTCCTATTAATATCCCTCCTAATGTTAAATATAATCTGTTATTTAAATTATCTTCAATTGGATAAAATGAATTAGCGATAGATACTTCGTGACAAATCATTTTAGTATTTGGTCCGCATTCTTGTTGCTCTCTTAAATTAATAACAAAATCTGATGTAGATTGACTGTCATTTAAATCACGATAAGCACTGTTGATATATATTTTACGAAATCTCATTATATTAATTAATTAGAAATTTTATAATTTAATTATATATGAAAAATAAATATAAATATTATTTAAAAGAAGGAAAATTAAAATCATACAATCCGCTTCATCAAGGTCATAGTGAAATGTATAGAAAAATAATTAATGAAATTCAACAAGAAAAATCATTATTCAAACCTAAATATAATAATAATTTATCTGACACAGAAGGATTAAACAAAGCATATACAAACGGTAAAGGTTTCTTTATTGATGGCAATAAACTATATGTTGCTGGGACATTTGGTAAAAATAATATTATATCAAATATTAATGATATTTTAAGTGATATTACAATTCCATTTGGTTTAAGTTCATTCAGTGAAAGGTATAGAGATATTAGCGATATACTTGATGAAAACCATAATATTAGTGAAGTTATTTCACATTCATTGGGTAGTAGTGCGAGTGCTAAATATTTAAAAGAAAATCCTGATAGAAATATTAGATTAACTACTTACGGTGCTCCTTTTATTTCAATGTCAAACAAAAACAATGACAACTACACAAGCATACGAAATTTTGGAGATATAGTCAGTATTTTAGATAGAGGCAGTATAACATCAAATAGAGGAGGTTTTAACACATTAACAAATCATCAACACTCATTATATGGTGATACTGGCAAGGATGTATCAAGAAGCATTGAACCTGTAAAGGAAATTTTATAGGCTTATATATAATGCCTAATAATGACATAAAAAATAGTATAAATCCTAAAAAGAAAATCAGTTATGACGATATTAAAAAGATTGTAGAGGATGAACCTAATTATAAGGTTGAAAATAATAATATTAAAAATAAATCTAAAAAACTATTAAATAAAAAACCTAAAAAAGAAGTTATAGATTATTCGCACTTTAAAATAAATTAATTTAATAATAGAATAATTAATATTTTCTATTATTAAATATATAAAGATGGAAACTCTGGAAATAGATGATGTCCTTGTAGAGAAGAATTTAAGATTTAAGTTAAAAGATGGCGGTTCTTATGTCCGGTCAAAAGAAAGTAAAAACTTTTATCCTTCGTCGGTTTCTACTTATACCGCTGATACAAATTCAGTAATTAGATTTAACATTACTGGACCACCTAATCAATGGTTATCCTTGCCATCACTATTATTAGGATTTACTCTAAACAATGCTGATAATACACTAAATCATGAACTTAGACCAATTGACACAGCCGGATTTTTTGATAGGGTGCGTGTGTTAATGGGTGATGTCATTGTATGTGATTTAAATTCTCTTTCTCGTGCGAGTGCAATGAAAGATGTATTAAAATCATCAGAAGAAACACGAATTGATGAAGCATTGGGTTTTGGAAATACTCTACTCAATCACGATGGACGGTTTTTAGTTTGTGATGCTACTGGAACTTCTACTACCCAAGCGGTAATTAGAAATGTAACCGATGGTAATTGTAAAGGAATTAAAGAAGGTAAAAGTGCTAATGTCTATTTTGATTTAAATTTAAAATGTTTCAAGACTTGTGAAAACTGGATACCTTTCTCTTATTGTCCAATCACGATTGAATTATATTTAACCACTGATGTATTAAAACCAATTGTTAATAGAACAGGACTTTTTACTGATGCAAATACAAGTATCACTTGGTCAGTCACAAAACCTTTATTCAAAGGAAATGTCTATACTCTTGACGATAGCTTATATGCAGAGTATGCTAAAATATTAGAAACTGGTTCTCTTCCTATTACTTTTGAAACTGAAACCCTACAAGAACAAACAGCATCAACAACAACTGAAATATTCACAACTATTGTCCGTAATGTGTCTAAATTAAATAAACTGTTTATTTCTTTTTCAAATGCGACTCAAAAGGGTTATGTAGGCGGATACGGTGAATTATTGAAACCATATAACTTTATGTATCATCCACTGGCACATGTAACAGGTGATAAAGGACGTTATGACCCAGAGCATGATTTATCTGCTTCTTTGATAATCGGTAATCAAGTTATTCCAAGTCAAGAAATTCAAGGTGTTCGTGAAGCATATGCCCATCTTATGCATTGTGCTGATAAACCAATGTTAGTTAGTGCAGAAGATTACAGGTCTCACGCTTTTATGTATGGGTTTAATTTGCAGAAATTAGAAAGTGCAAATTATACTGGTATGAACCTTAAAAATAATTCAAATATGGTTGTTAAAGTGAAAGCGTTGGAGGGTTCAACATTATATAGCGCTCCTGGTAAAATGGCCGAGAGAATTTATATGCTCTTGGTTCATGAGTGCATTCTTGAAATCCGTTCAAATTCTGTAACATTTTATGATTAAATAAAAAATATGATATTATTAATTTTCTAATTAATAATATAATATTATGAGCAAAAACTTAATGAATATCTTTGATATTACAGCAAATAGAATTAGGCAAGTAAAAGATGGAGCAGTCAATGATATAGAAGACCTTTACGCAAGTAAATCTGACATTCAAACAGTATTAGATAGTAAAGCAGACCAAGCAGACACCTATACAAAGGAGCAAATAAATGCTAATTTTTATGATATAACTGAAACATATGACAAAACAGAAATTAATGTATTATCAAATAATATTAGTTCAAATTATTTTTTAATAGGTAATCTGACAATAACTTCAAATACAAATTTTAATAATATTTCATTAAATACAAGTTTAATAAATAATTTAAATTCTACTATGACAACTAATTTTAATAATATTTCTTCAAATACTAATTTAATTAATACAAATTTTAATAATATTTCATTAAATACACATTTAATAAATAATTTAAATTCTACTATGACAACGTAATTTTAATAATATTTCTTCAAATACTAATTTAATTAATACAAATTTTAATAATATTTCATCAAATACACATTTAATAAATAATTTGAATTCTACTGTATCAACTAATTTTAATAATATTTCATCAAATTCTCATTTAATATCTCAATTACAAACAGGTTCATTTGATAGTAATTTATATTACAATAAAATAACAACTAATAATTTATTATCAGATAAATTAAATACATCAGTATTAAATAATACATTAATTCATAATATAACAACTACTTCAATTTTCAAAATAGCAAATTTTGGAAATTATAATAATTTCTTTGAAATGTATAATAATTATTTTGATAGTTATGTTTATGGAAATTTAAGTGGAGCAACTATGTTTTTAAATCAAAGAGGTTTTGGAGATGTAGAAATTAATAATTCTTCAACTTTTCAAAATGATAAAATATTATTAAATCATAATACTACAATATTAAGTAATTTACAAGTATCTGGTTTATTTTCGTGTTCGTCTATTTTAGATATAGCAGGTTCTGACGCTAGATATGTTTTACAATCAGATGGATTAAGTGGATTAATAACAGGAAATACAAATACAATTAATTCAATAATTACTACTAATAATAATTCACAGACAAGATACAGTATTAGGACAAAAATTAGACAAAGTTAAGACAAAGTTAATACACATTACAGACAGTGAATTCGCCATTAATACTTAGTTTAACAGATAATACTAATCCAATATTTAGAATCCAGGACGCAGTTAGTAACCAAAGACTCGAGTTTAAACGAGGATGTCAGTTAGACTCTTATCAAGGGTTAGAAGGTGCTACTCCTTATCGATTATGGCTAGGATGGAATACAGGAGATGTTATTATTGGAAGACCTAATAATGCTTCAAGAATTACAATTAATGGTAATGTTCATACTTCATATAATTTTGCGCAGATGCACGGAACATCATATTTTGAAGGTTCTGTTTATATGAAAGGAAATTTATTTACAAATAATGATTTTTCAACGGATATTAAAACAAAAATAGATAATATCAATACTTCAATAAATGGATTAGAACCATATTTAGAAACATATACACCAGATGCAATAGAAGGTTTTTATATGCATCATCCTAATTTTGTTTCTCTTTCTGTTGGCGATATTACTAATGCCAGTAACCAATATATGATGTGTGATGGATTAGTTAATAAAACTATTTTAATAAACCTATAGATGTGTTAGGTAATATTTATACAAATGCTGCTGTCAATTGTGATAATGTTAATATTGATACTGATGGTAAATTAACAATTGATACAAATTGTGAATTATATAGATATGTTAGTGCTTGTTCATCTTTTGATATGAGGAATAGTGATGCTAATTCTTCAATTAGGTTTATCTGTGGAGACCCTGCTGTTCAATCTAACATAGTTGGAGCAGTTAATATTTCTACAGGGTGGACTTTTAATACTGCTACTGCTGATTTTATGGGTAATTTATTTGCTGATGATGTTTATGTTAAAACTAATGGAGCATTAAGAAGCAATCATATAGCACCTAATGGTGCAACATTAGTAACTGTTGATACTAACTTAGCAGTTCAAAACGCATATTTAGCAACTAATACCATTCAATCATTTGATTTAACAACGGTTTCATTTTTGGGTAATATTTCAATGACTACTGGAACTGATATTAAAATGGGAACATCGGAAATATCAACTTATTATGATGGAACTAATTTATCTACAATTGATGTAATATTCAGAACATCAAACACTGCGTTTAGAGTTTCAGATGCTTCAAGTACACCTTCAGTTTTATTATCTATTGATAAGACATTTGGAACTACAGTAAATACTGAAAGTTTTACAAATAATGCTCCATCGACTTTTATTGAAAATGTAACAGTTGCAGGAACGAAAAAAATGTTGTGTAATTTAATTGAACCATCAACAGGAACTAATATAGATTTAACAGCAGCAACAGTAACCATCAACGGAACGTTTGTGGATTCATCTGATTCAAGATTGAAATATGATGTAGACAATATTAAATCTAATTGTATGAATGTTATTAAGACATTTAAACCGAAGAAGTTTAAAAGACATGATAGAAATGATGGCGGTAAAACTCATATAGGATATATAGCAGATGAAGTATTAAAAGCAATCCCGAAAGAATTTGAAAATGCTGTTAGTAAAGACAGAGATTATTTAGGATTAAATTATTTAGTTTTACCCGTGTTAGTTCATAAAGCAGTATTAGAATTAAATGATAAAGTAGATAAACTTGAAAAAGAAATTAAAGAATTGAAAAAAGAAAAAAATAAATAATTTAAATATATAAATATATAAATATATAAATAAATAAATAAATAATTAATATATCTAGATATATATATGGACATTGACAGAAAAGTTAAAATAGAAGTATTATTTAAGAATGATAGTATGAGAGAAAAAACTTGTTATTGTGGTTGTAAAATTACTAAGTTAAATAAAAATGAATTTACATTAGATAAATGTAATAATAAAGAATGTAATTTTAGTCATTCTAAATTTGATGAATATATTAAAGAATTAAAAAGACAAAGAAGAGAAGAGGAATTCGACAGGCGAACACATAAGTGTTGTATGTTATGTACTCCTATTATGTGGGGGTTTTGTTGGCCTATTCTAATTCCTTTGAATATTTATTATTGTATTGTATACCTTTGAATATTTATTATTGTATTATTTTATAATCTAAATAATAATATATAATGGGTAATTCAAATAGTAATGTTGAAACTTCATGTATTGATAAAATTAATGATATTGATATAGAACAATTAGATTTAAGTAATATTGATAAATTACAGTTAAAAGCAATTAAGCAAATGAGTGAAAGAATGTGTAAAATTGAAAAAGAAAAATCTGATAAATTAATATATAGATTACCGGTTCAAATGTGTAGTTATTCATTATTTTGAATTAATAACATTAAGCCTTTGGCTTAATGCTATTAATTGCAAAGATAAAAATAAAAGTCATCAATAATAATTTGGTCATCTTCATTGATGACTTTAATAGTTATTTTTTTCACTTGTAATGAAATAAAATTATTAACCATATCACTCGCATACACTAATTTAACTTTATGAAGGTCTTTATTAAGAAAATAATAAATATCAAATAAATTAATTGATATTAAAGTTCGATTACACACATGAAACCAACGAGTAAACGAGCTAAATGTAACAAATATATCATATTGAATAAATAATTTTAATGGTTTATATTTTTTATGTAATTTATCTAACTCACTTAAATTAAAAATATATGATATTCCATTATTAATATTAATATTATCAATTTCAAAATAATGTATGTTATTTAATGTGTAAGATTTATATACTGGTTTATATTTATTAATATAATGTTTAATAATATTATTATTTTTTATTTTTAATAATCTAACATCGCCTAAACTATAAGATAATACTATGTCTTTAATTTCTATTGGTAAATCATAAAATATCATATAATATTAATATATATTTAATTATTTAATTATTTAATTATTTAATTAGTAATTTTCAAATATTGAGAAAACTTTTTCATAAACATTTTATCTGGATTCTTTTCTAAAAGGTTAATATATAAAAACTATGCGGTTCATCAGTGGCAGTCTCATATATTTTATAAATTAGTTTCTTGCTTTCATGTAAATTATCGCTTCTAACAATTGCTGATAATTCATCTTGCAATATTTCTATCTCTTTAAAATTTTTAACTTTTTAATAAAACAAATGACTTATATTTACTCTAATAATTGGTGGTACTGTTGATGATTTTTGAAGACTTACAAGTGTTGATATTCCACTATGACGACCTCTACAAAATAAAGAATTTAACAATTTGTTATTTCTTGTTATTGCTGGATTATCAGATACATCATCCAAAATTACCAAAATATTAAATAATTTCTTCGTTCCTTGTTTTTTCTGGTATTCAATTATTTTGTTTTGAGTTTCTATAACTCTTTCTAAATCTTCAACATTGAACTCATCCCACCAACACGGTTCTTTATCATTATCTACTTTCAAACCTTCCTTAATGTATTTCTTCACTGGCAACCAAATACTATCCAAATTTACAGATGGAGACCAGATAAAAATTCTTTCAAATGCGCCTCTATAAATATCAAGTATCATTGATACAAGTAAAGTTGATTTTCCACTTCCAGATGGTCCGACAATCATAGCTCTCATAGGCAATTTAGGGACAACCTCATGCTTACTTTGCTTAAATTCATATTTGATTTCATCAATTGGTTTTACATCAGGCATAATAAAAATAATATTATAAATACTTATAAAATAAAAAAATATAATATAATTATATCATAATGGCTATAGAATCTATTAATTTAAGTGAAGTGGCTAGTATTCGAACTATATATAAATTTGGTGATATTTTAGTTCCAAATACTGGCCAAGTATATTATGATACGATTTTATTGTTTTTATCGATAATTAAAAAACAAAATATTATAATATCTAAATCATCAATCGAAAACGAGGATACCCTAAATTATAATAAATTAGTAAATTTTATGAAAGATTATTCCTATATATATATACAAATGAAATGATAAATAGTGTACAAGAAATTATTAATAATAAT
>CAUJNA010000679.1:62500-171169 GCA_963377175.1 Effrenium voratum | reverse complement strand
GCGTGCGCGTGCGCGTGCGCGTGCGCGTGCGCGTGCGCGTGCGCGTGCGCGTGCGCGTGTGCGTGTGCAAGTGCGTGCGCGTGCGCGCTGCAGCGGAGCACAGATAAAAACCGGAGAGATCGTAAAAAGGCAGAAGTTTGAACCGGCAGCGAAGAAATACTCGCAAATGAAATATACATGTGTGCGGAGTGGCAGAAAACCCTGCCACCATTTTTTCTTCAGAAGGGGGGTCACCCGCAGTCACGACCGGCGACCCAACGAAGAGGGTCGTGACCTGCGCTGATATCTGGCCTGATCAGCCAGCCGAGATGGTAGTGTTGTTCTGAATGTCCTTTTGGTCCCCCCCCTGAACCGCCGTTGCTTCTGTGTGTCCCTGTTAAAGTAGCTACAGGGAAGCCAAGTGCATTGCGAGCCGAAACTCATCGTACTCGAGACTTATCAGTTGTACTCGAGACTCATCAGTTGTACTCGAGACTCATCAGTTGTACTCGAATGATTCTCCACGACGTACAGCCGGTTACGCCTCCTTTTCGGGCCAGGAGGCAATTTGACGCTTTTGACGGTTTGACCCTCTGCCAAATCGAAGCAAATCAGGCCCTGGAATCCGATTTGACAGGGCGTCAAAACCGTCAAAAGTGTCAAAGCGTCAAATGGTGCCTCGTGGCGCCACTCTTCCGCACCTGGTTTTTCGAGGTTTTTGACGGCTTTTGGCACTTGACGCTTTTGACGGTTTTGACGCCCTGTCAAGCCAAGCGCCTCGCCTCGCCACGTCCTGCCTGGCATTGAAGCCTCCAGCCTGCCGAGCCCGCTCCACCCGAGGTCGGAATTCCGACTTCGCTCTCCCACCAAGGTCGGAATTCCGACTTTGCTCCAAGCTTCCGATTTTGCCCGAAAAACCCATCACCGGGCCACCACCGGCCACTGCCGGTATTCGAGCATGTGTCAGAAACTAACACCTGCTCCAAATCTCTCCGTCAATCCTGCGCTGGCAACAGGATTGCCCCCCGTCAATCCTGCGCTGGCAACAGGATTGCCCCCGTCAATCCTGCGCTGGCAACAGGATTGCCCCCGTCAATCCTGCGCTGGCAACCGCAGCTTGGGGGAACCTCGGGTGTACCCATCGTGTGACCCCGGGCCGGTTCGCCGGAAAATTTGACCTCAACGTTCATATCATAGTCCAGCGGAATTTCACGATTTAAGCAGGAACGAGGTTTCACTAAAGGGAAGACAGCCGTCAGATCATAGCTAAGTCTCACAATTGCTGCTGTTGGCTGCATGACCGCGTGTTGATCTGTGCTTGGCTTGAACTTGCGTTGACTTTCATCTTGTCGGATTCGATTTTCTCAAGATTGAGTTGTCGCGGTTTTGAGTTTGTTGTGCCACCATGTCTCGACGGGATGATCGTGACAGATCTAGAACTCGGCGCAGATGGGATAGGAGCCCATCTTCACCTCCTCGCAAAGCACGCAGACGTGATCAGGACGACACCTTGGTCTCGGACGGCATGGATTGGAACAACCTGATGACCTGGCAACACAATCCGAGCTACAACGCTCCCAATGCCTTTCCAATGACACAAAGCAACTACCAGCCGAATCCCTCGCCCTCGCAGCTCTATCAGCACCCTCCGGTCAACTACATGATGCACCGGCGAAGACCGTGAAGTCGATGATGCCGCCTCCTGGCCACACACAAGTCCATCCTTCACAAACAACGACAGCGCCTGGCTATCCGGCCACGCTGCCAGCGCAGCCTCAGAAGGCATGGCTTACTCCACCGGAAGAGTGGCAACCTGGCGCCGGCATGTTGGACAGCAACCAGCTCTACTCCTTCAGCCTGCCCATGACGGTCGCCAACGCCCCGCATAATACGCAACGGGATATGTCGGGCATGGACATCGGGACGTTCGCCTGGTTCAGGTCATTCACGGTGGTCTCTAACTGGCTACTGAGCCATTTGCTCACGGGAGATTCGTGACGTGGGAAGGATTTCGCACCCGCACCGAGGCCTTGCGTTGGAGTACCTGTTCGAAGTTGCTCCGTCGATCTCAGCCACTCAACCTGCTTACTTTGGAAAAGGACTTAGCCAACTCGCTGGGACTCAACATTGATGACTTCAATCAGCGGATCAAGGTCCACGATCATTTGGGCAATCTTGCGCTTCAGTTTCTTCAGCAACATCATCAGACTCTCATACCCCATGCTCAAGAAGATGAGATTCTTCAGAAGTACAACAGTCTCCAACGAGCTCACAAGTTGCTCCAGGCACAGTACTTGGCGTCACAGAGAACGTCGCCTCCTTCTACGATGACATCCCAGAAAGATGATGCAGAGCTGGTCACACCGCCTCCGGTCAATCACTCGCAGTCTTCGACGCCTACCAGCTCGCTGCCCACGGTAAGTACGGCAGCCCTTGACGGCAGGTCATTTGATGTTCCGTCTCAGCAACAGCCTCGGATAATCCAATCTCTTCACGGACTGTCTACCCCGCCTCCCAAGCAAGCAACACCTCAGTTGCTCACCATGCACAGCACGCCTGAAGACATCATCAAGCACTACACCTGGACCAGTGATCAGCCACGATTCTACCTCAAGCACGCTCCTACTACTACTACCGCGCCATCGCTGATCAAGTGGGCCAACCACCCGTCCCGTCTCAGCGGCAACAAGTCTTTGGATCCCATGGCAGCTCAGCTCTTGCAAGCGCGTCAACGTTTGCCAAAGGGTGATGCTCCTACGTTTGCTTCAATGGCCTCTTTGTGGGGACTGGAGCCAGGCTACACCACCAAGCTCTCGGACAAAGCGCTGTGCCTCCTCATTGTGGCAGCTCGACTTCTTACCGGATGAAGTGTGTCTGCTTCTCAATATGAGCCCGGAGTGGCAACTTTGCGGCGTTGTGATCTCCGCTTGAAAACTTGTCTGCATTTGACTTGGGGGCTTGTCATGTCTTGTGAGTTGCTTGTCATGTCTTGTGCTTGTTGCTGCACTTGTCTGAAACATGCGTGTCGCCGCCACCTTGTAGCTGCAATTGGTCAGACATGCATCATGTGGACTGAGCTTCAGCGCAGCGGGATCTTCGATGACGTTGCACAATGGCACTCCTTAGCTACTTTCTGGACACATTAACGTTTTTCTCCGCGTGCTGGCGGTACTGCTTCCCTGGACTTCAACTACCAACGGCACCTCCTGATGAGTATGAATCGATTCAACAATTACCTCAGTTGCACCTCATCCTGGAAGTGCTCACCCTGGTTCGTATTGCACTTCAAATTCCGATGACTTCCATGTCACGTACTTGTCACACAGTTGCCAACAGATATGAGCTCCACAGATGTCGGATCACCTCGTATCTCCTGATTTGTTTCTTGCAGCAACTCATTTCACAGAACCATGGGTACATACCACCGTTCTTTGAGGTCCTTCACTTCTCGGGCCATCATCAGCAGCCTTGCGTCTACATCAGACTCTTGCCATGGCATAGTCCATACTACATTGGTGCTACCGATCAGGATGTTCTACACTCCCGTTGCCGCAGATATCTACAACTCCTGCGGGGACAACATGCCTTCTTTGAGCCTGCGCTTCACTATTGGAATCCAACAACTACTGGCTTTTCTGTGCGGTTCCAATCGAGGTCAAACTTCCTACTTCCTTGGTTTGGATCCAGGAAAGCAAATGGCAGTACATGCTGCGCCCGCATTTAAATGCAGCCTGGGTACACAGACTTCTTCGGAAAATTGGTTTCCGTGAACATCTGGTTGACTTTCGTCGTCATTCGTTATCCTTGCCTACGTCATTATCCCTTCACAAGCGGTTTCGACAACCACTACATCCTGATCTACATCGTCAACTGCGGCCAGAGAAGCTGGATGACATCCAAGCACACTATTCTACTTTGTATCGGCTGGGATCTAATACAGGTGCGTCGTTTCAAACCATGCGTGAACTTTTATCGGCGGCTTTCCCTTCCACCCAACTCTACTATTTCCTGCAGCTTTCCTCCTTTGTCAATGAACCTTTTCGCTCCAAGGCTCAGAAGCTTCTCGCCCAGGTCTTGCGTAAGCGACAACTCCAGGTCCCAACTACTCCTTCCACCTCTACATGTTCGAGACTGGAAAGCTAAGCTTGGAACCTGGTTGCAGCGGTGGGTGGCATCTCATCGTGGCCTTGTTCCTTCCTTATTTCTTCCGAAGATCCGGGTTGTGGAAACTCGCAGTGCCACCTTGGGAGACGGATCTACAACTACCGCAAGTGGCAACGAAGATGGACCCCGGATACTTCTTTCCCGTGTCGCTGCATTGACATGGACGACCGGACCACTCCTCGTGCACATTCTCATGCGGTGATCTTGGATGAGTTTTCATGCATCAATGCTGACATTGACCCCGACATCATGGCGGCATCCATGAAGGATCAGTATTTTTGTGATGTCAACAAACTTCAACAACGTGTTGACATGCAGCTTCGCAAACTGGCTCGCCGATGGCAAGTACAAGGGTCCAGCTTCACCACTGACTATCAACCCGTTCTGGCGGAGTTGTTTGCTGAGCATCGCTCCAATGTCCAAGGCCGAGCTCACTGGACCTCCGCGTCATTGCAAAACACCGCTCGCGCCCTGTCATCGTGGGTTGTAATTCCAGCGGATCATTTCCCTTCGCGTGCTCATGTGATCTGCCCATCCTTGTTTTCCATGCTGTTGCACAAGACCTTTTGCACAGGTGAAGTATTTGCACTATGCCGTGAGTCTGCTGCATCTCTTCGCGCCGAAGTTGTAACTATGATACCTGCTCGATTACAACACCGCTATGCGTGGGGACTTCGACTTCATGCGCCTTTGCCCACAGCTCGCATTCTACCCAAACAGACCAAAGACTGGCTCAAAGCGAGACTTTCCTTCTTCCGCACATGAACAGCACCCCTCCTCACTGTCTTCGGCGCCCTTATCTTCGAGCTCACCAAGGTCACCTTTCCAGACGTCCCTGGTCAGCTTTCAGTTCAGGAGCTGGTACAGCAGCTTTGGGATGCTCTGTCGTGCGCGGACCCCACGGAATATATACAGTTGGTATCACAAGACCTATCCGGTTTTTTCACATCCATTCCCACTGAACGTTTTCACCAAGCTCTTCAGGTTTTGCTCCACCGCTATGAGCAGGTGGTAGGTCTACGCAACACATCACATTGGTCGGTCTATGAGGTGAAGTCGGATCATCGGCGTCGCATGTTTAAAGGCAAGCGGCACCGTCAAACCAAGGTCCTCGGACATTTCGTGAGGAGGACCTTCAGTGTCTCCTTGACTTCGTCATTGACAACAGTCACTTCGAGATCAACGGCTACTTGTTCCGGCAGGAACGCGGCGTTGCCATGGATCACCAGCTGCTCCTACTCTGCGCAATCTCGTTGCTACAGTTGAGGACTTTTTCTGGCATCAAACCATGGACTCTCTTAGGTTTCAAATGCCAGACTTTGGTGTGATCTGGCACGAGCGCTATGTCGACAGTCGCTTCATACTTTTACGGGAGGCAGCGCCATCAACAGCAATCCTCCGGAACTTTCTGTCCTTGGAATTTTATCGTCCTCAGCAATGCTGGAGACCCAAAATGACACTAAAGTGCTTGGGTACAGGTGTGATTCATCTTCCAGGACTATCACACCACAGATGCCCGATCATCCTTCTCAGATCAAAGGCATTCGAAGTGCCAATGATCAGATGTTTACTTACTCCTTCTGGTCGTCTCGATCGTGGCTCATTGTGCGTGGAGCTCAGCCAGCAATCGATGCTCTCAAACGTCTTTATGAAGCCAAAGGCTTCAATCCTGACCTCCTACGTGATGTCCGGCGACGAGTTGCACCAAAATGAGCATGTTGAATCGTTGAGTGCATTTGGTCTCGGCGTTGCCTCTTCGCTTGTGCACTTGTTGGTGATTGTGTGCATGTTTGCAGTTGGCTCGGACTCTGTGGTTGTTTGCTTTTCGGTATTCTCTTCCCCTTGGCATGGCGGTTTATGTGGTGAGCAGCCTGCTGCGTCCGGATGGGACGGTTCAGACCACCAGTCAGGTTACCTTGGACCAGTTCCCGAGCTTCATCAACGGCAATGAAGTGCAGCTTTTCGTACAGACGCACGGCGCGGTGCATCTGCGGAATGCCCAGACCCACAGCTCTTCGCGCAACATCCGGGCGATGCAGGACCAGTCATCAGATATGCGCTCTCGCTCACCAGTCCCCCGCCGATCTTGAGTTAGGCTTACGCCTGGGCCTCATGGCCATTCCGAAGATGATGATGACTGGGGTGAATGGACTCACAGTGGCCCCAGAAGTCATGACGACCGTAGGCCTTGGTTGCCGTCCGTTCCACCAGGACGCCATGTCGCATCTTCGCCCAGCAGGACTGACCCTCCTACGCACACGGTTGACCTCATTCAGCTTCGTGTTCGCACTTCGACACCATCGCTGGGCAGCCATCACTTTGTGCTTCGCTCTGGCAGTCGGGTTGAAGAAATTGCAATACTGATCAATGATGTTCTGTACTACACCCTTCCTTGCATTGCGGAGCTAGTCTTTCCGGACCCAGCGAAATGGAAGAAATCCTGTCTACCGGAGCCTTATGCCGCACCGCCACAATATCAGTTGCCCGAGCAGCTCGTAGTTCAGCTTGGCAGTCTTCGAGAAGTGTTGGCCGTACATCCAGAAGACCCGGAGGACTTATTGCCGGTTTCAGCCCACCAAAAGGATTCGAGGAACAATCATTACGGGATTCTCTTCTCCTTTGAGCCGCGTCGCAAACTACCGGACAACCTTCGCTCGCAGTGGATTTCGCCGTTCTTCTGGGCGCACAACGGCATCCTGAAAGATGAGGAGCTCATCCGACCCTCGAAATGGCAGATGCAGCCACCTCCCAACCACGAGTACACCAATTGGAACGAAGTCTGGATTCCACCAATGGGTTTCTATTGGAGCCTCGTTTCCCAAGAAGCGGCTGTGAAGTCTGCCGCCCAGTTCGCCGGAGTCCACTCTCCTCGTCCTCTTTGCATTGGAGGAGTGGCGCGCCTGCGCCAACCCCACTGTGTAATTCCGCGCGGTGGCACATATGCAGACATTGCTGCTTCCCACTACTGTGACTGCATTCACGCCAAAGATGGCAGGTGGAAGCTTCAATCATCCATCGCAGTTCCCAACTACTTGGGGATGTTCTGGTAAATGGCAGCCCGATGATCAGGCGCTGGCACTATGACCCTCACGCACCAACAATATGCGGTTGGTGGCAGCTGATTTTCGTGATATTCATCATGACGTTTCCAGCTGCTTGGATTGCTCTTCCGGAATAGTTCATCGTGCGCTAACCCGCTTGCAGATTTGCGTGCCTTGTCGTTCGCTTGTTTGCTTGTGAATCCTGATGCTTCCGCAGTTTGGTTTGCAACTGATCGTGTCACACAACCATTATCGGCCGTTTCCTTTGCCGTCATGGATCACGGTGACATTTTACGAGAATGTCGTTACCTACTACACTCCATCTCGTCGCAGATCAGTATACTAGTGGCTGGACTACAACGTCTTGAAGCCCACCAGCCATCCGCAACCACCACTTCCTCCCCGTTGCACCTGTCGGTCCTCCTGTGGTCCCTCCACTACCGACAGTCCCCGAGGTGCTCCCACCGCTCCCACCACCTTCGACGCCGGCACCGACATCTCGCATCGTCAGCGAGACCACCTTTCACATCAATGCCTATTACGCTGGTGGCCACGTCTACCAATCTAGCGGAAGCTGCTGATCTCATTGAACCAGTCAGTGACAGTGCATCCAGGGAGCGCAACAGGAGAAGAAGGTCGAGGAGACGTGAAACGCATTGGTACCGATCTCGGAGCCGCAGTCATCGCAGGCGACCACTCCATCGTCGGGGCCCTGCCCTAACCTCGGACTATCGCGGCGCCGCGCCGAAAGCTCCTCCTGCAGTTAAAGCCATGCCAGCATGTCGTCCATCCGGACTCACACGCGGCCGCTGAAGCTCGGCACACGGTAAAAGGTATTCAGCTCTCAGATGCAGCCGAAATACATTCCATTTTGCTTTGCTTGTGTTGTCTCGCAGCCGCTTTTTGCTTGTATTGTCCTTGCATTGATTACGCAGACCGCCACGCAACTCAAGACACGGGCTGCGTCCACGCATCATCACGGAACGCATCACGTCAGACTCGCACTAGACTCGGTTCTTGGACACATCCTCGAGCTGGTACATACCTGAACTGTCGCCCCCTCGAGATGTACGTCGTGAAGTTGAACATGATCCTCGTCCAGGTGCTCTTGTTGATGCGTACCATGAACCATTCACGGCGTGGACACAAGGTGAGCTGGATGAGATGGTCAGGCGCAAAAAAGACAAGGACGCAAGGCCCACCTACAAGACTATTGCCTGCAGCGTTGGCGCCATAAAAATATTTCTGTGAGGTTGTGTGTTGAGTCGGACTCGTTGTCTTGCTTTCCCTGTCATGCAGTCTTGAGTGATCAAGTCATGATGGACAAAAATGTTCAGACGTTCATAACCTGGACCCGTGGAGTGCAGCCGACGTGGTTACAATATCACGGACCTTCGCTTCATGATCATCCACCGGGAGTTCAAGCTGAAAGGCCAACGCGTGTGCCGGCGCCAACGCCACCACCACCACAATTAGTTCTACCTCCTCCACCTCCCCCACCACCCCCGCTGCCGGAGATCTTCCACCCGCAGTTTGTGCCCTCACTACGGACATCACCCACATCATCCCCCCGAGGTCAGCCCCGCCCGGCTACCACGTCCTCTGAACGCACACGTCAGTCAGGACCAACTCAGTGCTGATGATCTTCGGGGCCTCACGCGCCAAAAGCGTACTCGCACATTGAAGGGCGCGGTCTCGTCTACAGCAGAGCACTATTCTCGACGACCCTTCACCGTGTTACTCGTGCTACACGGTCCAGAACTACAAGATGCAAACATTACTGCCATGCCTTTCTACATCATGGCCGGAAGCCTTCTGAGTGAAAAGATGGTCCGCCTTGCTTGCTGCTTGTGCTTGGGCTGCCTTGTCCTGAGTTGCGCTTTATCCATGTTTGTTCCTTCGCAGACTTCTTTGTCTCACAGCGGCGCATTCGGTTGTTATGCTCAATTCGACATTTGGAAACGAGAGATGGGCCCGCGCTACTTTGAGTACGACATCGTGCGTGGCACTGGAAACTCAAGAGTGGAATGGATTCGTGTTTACACACCGCGCACGTGGCAGCCTGTGGCAGAATCTACCTTAGGTCCGGCTCCGGACCACGCGTCCACATATCGTGAATGGCGCAGGGTCTACCACTTTGACGTGCATTGGCCTCGTGACAGCACAGGAGGCACCACTGCGGATGCCCTCGCACTGCCGGTCTCCTACGTGTCCTTTTACACGTGGCAATATCAAGATTTGGCACACACGAGGATACCAACGCCTTGGCAACCCACACCCAAGCATTGGATCGCCAGATCTCATGTATGCTGGGTTGTCATCCTCGTCGGCATCTTCGGTTTCAGATGGTGGTTGGCGTTCGCCTTCTCCTCCAGCGGGCTATGATCCTAATTTTGACTGCGACGAGTGACATTGATGCCTGCGCAGACTGTAGCTATAAAAACACTGCGCTTGTTGCTCCTTGCGTCTTGAGCGCATGGTCTAGGGTCTTGAGTTTGACTGGCATGTTCTGTGTTTCTTTCCTGCAGCCTTGAGCGTCATTGTCCGATCATCATGCCGTGGCTAGAATGGTGCCCTGATCCTCAACGACGCCCAATGGATTAAGATTTTTCATCCAGGGGCATGGACACCACAAGACGAACGTGATGACCCTCCTCCACGTCATACGTACAGGGAATGGAAGGAGTTTTATGCCCAAAATCATGCTCATGACGGTGTTCAATCCACTGCTCGTGCTTGGTACCAACGGGACTGGACCACGGAAGGTTACCGGCGTGTCGCTGCTCCTGAACCTGACAACTGCTTCAATTTGATGCTTTCCCCTGATCAACACAACGTGGCCACGCAGTCATCGGCTCTGCGCATGTCTACGCAGATGTTGCATGCGATTCTCCGATCTTCGGACGCATCGACCTTCTCTACTGAGGATCTCACTCGTCTGCAAGCAGGGATCTGTCAGCAGCTGTCGGATCGCGCGCGTCAAGCGTCGCAGCCGCACCAACCAGTACGCTCTTCTCGGGGCGCTGATCCGCTTGAATCTACTGGAGTCGCTGATCCCTACCTGCCCGCAAGCCGACCCAGCAGCTCAGACGTCAAGGAGAAGCCCATCTTCGAACTAGTTGCTGAGTAGACTGATGAGTTTTGACCATGGTGCAAAATGGTGCTTTCATGTCCTCTTGCTTGCTTGTGTGATTGTTGGTTGTGCGTGGTGGCTGTTTCCTTGCTAGCTGGATCGGAACCCGTGGCGCACCCTCTCTCTCATTTCGACATGGATACGGATGAAGCAACCCAAGCGTTGGCCCAGACTGACATTCAGCAGCCGTGGCTAGAGTATTCAGTATGGCAGGAACGTGAGTGGGCGCGGATCTACATTCCTGGACCCCTGGACAACCTCAACTATGGCACCAGGATGATGATGTACCTGACCTGCCAGAGAACACTTTTCGGGAGTGCTGAGACTCAAGAACGCGATGCCAGGTCACCATGAGCGAACGCCGCCATGCCTGGACCATTCGAGATTGGCAGCATCAAGGATATAACAAATATTGACCCGCTATGAGTCCTTCTCCACCCACAATGCTCTGGATCAACCACTTGATGGCTTACACAATCCGGACTTCTCCATCCAGGGTTCCCAGCATGGTCTTCGTCAGCAAAACCGCGGAATGATGGATATGTTCACCTACGCCCCGCCCATGTCAGACGCTGCACATCCGTCATCTCTGCACCTTCCGCCGGTCTTCTATGGCGGCATACTTCCTGCTCAACTTGGAGATCCTTCGTTCCCGTCTTTTGAGCGGTACCGCACAGAGCATGCAATTTCTCGTTCTCCCCGCCGCTGTGGATATTTTGGTAGACGTTAGGGAGTTGAGCACGTGGTCTTCCGGATGCAAAAGATAATGTTCGCCCCTGAGGGGCGTGTGTGTGCGGAAAACCCTGCCACCAATTTTTTTCTTCAGCAGGGGGGTCACCCGCAGTTACGACCGGTGACCCAACGAAGAGGGTCGTGACCTGCGCTGATATCTGGCCTGATCAGCCAGGGATGGTAGTGTTGTTCTGAATGTCCTTTTGGCCCCCCCCCCTGAACCGCCGTTGCTTCTGTGTGTCCCTGTTAAAGTAGCTACAGGGAAGCCAAGTGCATTGCGAGCCGAAACTCATCGTACTCGAGAGTTATCAGTTGTACTCGAGACTCATCGAGACTCATCAGTTGTACTCGAATGATTAGCACCCTCCCTTGAAAGTTGAAGTGTGTGTGTCTGTGGGTGTCCGTTTTTGGGAAGGAAGTCCTCAAAAAGGGGAAAGAAACCCAACACGGCCCGAGCATCCGCTGACCCCCACTACCAACAGCAGCCTGAGTATGCGCAGACCCCGGGCCTCAGAGACCAAAATACAGGAAAGGCCCCCAATAAAAGAAACACTACCAAAAGGCAGCCCGAATATCCGCAGACCCCGGGATCTACCTCAAACACCAACATGCAGGAACGTCGAAAAAAAAACAAAACAAACAGAAACACTACCAAAGGCAGCCCGAGTATCCGCAGACCCCGAGGTCTACCTCACAAACCAGCATACAGGAAAGAAATATAACAAAAACTACGAAAGACAGCCCGAGTATCCACAGACCCCAAAACACACCTCACAAACCTACATACAAGACAGTCGCCCCAAGAAAAAGAAACACTGCCAACAGCAGGAAAGTCCCCAACAAAAAGACCTTTGACCAAAGGCAGCCCCAGCATCCGCAAACCCCGAAATCTACCTCACAAACCAGCATGCAGGGAAGGCCCCCCCAAAAAAGAAAAGAAACACTCTCAACAGGTGGAGTCTGCGCAGACCAAAGCAGCCCGAGCATCCGCAGACTCAGAGACCAGCATACAGGCAAGTCCCTAAACAAAAAAAGAGCCACTACCAAAAGGCAGCCCGAATATCCGCAGAGCCGACATACCGGAAAGTCAAAGGAACGCTGCTCAAGGAAAGAAGAGCCTACCAAAGCCAGCCAAAGCATCCACAGACCCCGGGGTCTACCTCAGAGGCCAACATACAGGACAGTGACCCCGCGTAGGCGACCCTAAATCCACACTTTCTGGCGTAGCATGCCGCCGTTAGGCAATTAGCCTGCTAGCTTTAGCTATAGGGGCTGCAACCCTGGTGCCGCCGACCCTCACCACTTCTGATCGCCAGCTCGGGCTTGCGGTTTTGCTCGCCTGTGCGGAACCCTTGCAAAACATTGCGTTTTTGCAGGGTTCAGGCCATGTGGCTGACATCATCAGGGTCTGGGGTTGGGCCTGGGTGATGCTTCAGCAGGGTTTGGTCTGCATCATCAAGACTTCCTTCCAAAAAGTCTCAGCACTGTTTTTTAGGTGTTGGAGGGGTTTAAGCGAGGCTCATTTTCGCGCATTTTGGCGCCAAGCGCTGCCGGGCATGCCGGCGATGCTGGGCCCTCGCTCTACAAAACGCTGTAAATACCATCAAAAACTGAGTTGTTCTGTTCGCTTTGCTTTTGCTGTGGCTGGCTCGCGTGCTGCGCGGCCCTTGCTTTTTTCCCGTTGGTTTTCGGGCCTTCTGGCGCGCGCGCGCGACCCCAGCCACAAAACGCTGCTATTTACTGTGTTTTGTTGCATTTGCGTTTCCGGGCTGGCTTGCGGGCGGCTCTGGGCCTCTTTCTGGAGCCTCTGGCGCGCGTGCGCGCGCGACCCCATGTCAGCCTTCTGGGTTGGGGCCCGGCTGAGGCCCAGAAAGCTGGCATCCCCGGCATCATGGGGTGGGCAACATGCATAACCTAACCAGCCATATCATAGCACAGGGTACGTTTCTCATACAAAAAACATGACATGACATGGCATAACCTCAAAGAGGCGTAGGCCGCAGGCCCAAAAAAATGAAAGATTGCGATGTTGCAAGCTTGCAGGACATGCGTGTACCCGTGAGGTCCTCGGTCACGTTCTGAAAAGCCTGATATCAGGTGCAAATTCAAGACTTCATGAAAAGGCATTCCATACCTACACAGGTCTATAGATATCTTCAGAATGTGATTGAGCAGTTCGAAAGCTTGCTGAAGGCCTTCACATTGCTATCAATAGCCCGCAGCACCACAGACTTGTTCGCTCTCACCTGGCGTCTGCATTCTAGATCGGAAAAGTATGAATCGATTCCAGATACAGTGAATGTTGCTCCAACGTCCATTCAAAACGTTTCCTGAGGTAGCATGCAAATTCAACGCCTCTGCCGGTAGCAATCCCAAGGTGATGCCATCTTCCGACACTGCCTGCAGCTCAAAGATACGCAGGCCACCCCAAATGCCAAACTCAGGCACCGCACCTGCATGGCAATATCAATGTCCTGCTGCAACCTCAGGCTACGGAGGCTACTGTCAGTCAGAGCCACAGCCACAAAACCCGCTGCGAGGGCCAAGCTCCTCACCGACTGGAAGCATAAGACACTGAATGCCCATCCTGAAGCAACTCGCATGAATCGATACAACACATGCAACTCATGACGCGCACGCGCCGACAAACGCATCCTCGGTGTCCGGCTTGCGTGCAATCATAAATATGACATCTATTCGATTGAGCAAATATTTCCTTTTTAGCAACCCATCGAAGATTGCGCTCGTGACGCATGGTATGTCCAGCTGGATGCTTGGACTCCCTTTGGATTGGGCCCTCGCAAGCTCATCTCATCTTTTTCTTTTGGATTCATATACAGGCGTCTCAAGCCATCAGCTGTAAATGCAAATTGCCAGGTTTTGTCCAGAGCTTTGCTTGCCTTCCTTTGCCCGTGGGAAAGAAATCATGCCCATGCTGGAAAGCCGAGTCCTGCTTGAGTGCATGCGAGACAATCGCCTGAGTTCCAGTCAGCTGTCATAGCAATGACTTCACTTGCAACTCGCACTGGCCTTGTCGTCTTGCTGCGCTCTACTGAGGTAGACCAGCGCGTGGCCGTCGGCCTGCAAAGCCTGCAGAGCGGCGCCTTTCTGATTGGCTGTTTTGAGTTTTGTGCGCAGTCGCAGCCTCAGCAACCACCCCCGGGTCGTTGCGCAGGTCATCGCTTATCATGGCCAATGCTTGCCTGGTTGGTAGCATGTGGGAGGGCGCTCTCTCTTTGACTATGGCAACGTGACACCTCTATGAATTAGCTCTATGAATCAGAATCATGAATGTCGATTTTACCTGATGACTGGCCTGTTTGTGGCGACGGCTGCCTTCACCACATCCTTGTCATTCCTGCACCCACAAGCAGCAACTCCGCATCATGCCAACCACAAACTCCAAACACTATCTACCACAAGAAATGGACCACATCCTAAGCAGGACAGCTTGCCTTCAGCAGTATGAAATAGCAAAGCGAGAAGGGCTGTGTCCCAGTGCAATGTCTTCACCTTGACCACGCTAGTTGCCCCATGTCCTGCCTCAGCTCTGGCGATGCATAGCCCAAGGCTTGCCAGTTGCTTTGCACCGCTTCGAAAACAACTGCCTGGCACATCATGCCAGGCATGATGGCGTCGCTATCTGATAGCGTCCACAAAGCAATGAGTGGCAATAGTGACGATGAGCCTGAGAAAGGATCATGGGACTATGACCGCCTTGTGTCAGCCTGGAGTCATATGTTACATGCGTGTGAAGACAGAGTAAGCTGGGCTGGCCTGATCGTTTGACTTGAGGCTTGCCATGTGTACACGCTGGCTGTCCAAGAACATAGGAAGCATTCAGCAATTCAAGCCCGTCAGCAACAAACTGCGCATTGTTGTTGATGTGTTTGTTGGCTTTGTTGAAGCATGCATCTGTAACACTGTTGCTGTGCGTCGCGAATGAGAGAGAGTGCCAGGCGTACCCAAGCTTTCTCTTGCCCAGGCAATGGCTGGCATTGCGACCCACCTGCCGTTTCCCTCCAAGATCCATGAGGAAAGTCAAGGAACCTGGAACGAATGGTGATTCTGACAATGGCTTGGCGTACACCTGGCATGATTTTGTGCTGGGCCTTGTCAGAGCGGAACTTCTCGTGGGCGAAAAGCAGGGCATAGCCGGTACTTCTAACTGCCTGCATGAGCTTGCTTTTTGTTGAGGCGCTACCCAATGCATGAGTCTTACACTCAGCAAGTACAATGCATGAAGTATCATTGTCTTGCAGGGAAGCTATCACATGTGCCTCAATAACCACCTCGCAGTCAGCTCGCAGCCCGTGGGAAGCATAGCTGAGTGTGTATCCGTCCTGAATGGCACAACCCGAGGTGCTCACTCGTTGGAAAGAAAGCAAAGTTTTAGCTTTCTCCATGCATCTGCATAACTGGTTGCCCGACGTGCCTGCTGGACCGCTTCGAGCACGATGTCTCTGTCCGCCTGAGATCAAGGGATGGGAATGGGTGAATTTCAGCAATGAAAGACAGGCCCCCTTGTGTGCTCAAGATGGTGGCAAGAAGTAAAATCTTTAGCGGTGCACACTGTGTGCAAATGGTGTGTGTGTGTGCGTGGACGTCTGTGGGCGCGCGCGTGCGTGTGGATGTCTCCGGGCGCGCGCGCGCGTGTGCGCGTGTGGGGACGTGTGCGTGCGCGCGCGCGTGCGCGTGTGCGTGCGCGCGCGCGTGCGCGTGTGGGGGCGCGCGCATTCGCGTGCGCCTGTGCGTGAGCGCGCGCGCGTGCGTGGATGCGCGTGCACGCGTGCGTGTGCGTGCGTGCCCCTGCACGCGCGTGCGCCTGCGCGTCCGCGTGCGCATGCGCGGGCGCGTGTGCGTGCGCCTGCGCGTGCGCCCGTCCCTTCCCGCCCCTTCCCGCCCCTTCCCGTCCCTTCCCGTCCCTTCCCGTCCCTTCCCGTCCCTTCCCGTCCCTTCCCGTCCCTTCCCGTCCCTTCCCGTCCCTTCCTGCTTGCTTGCTTGCTCGGTCGCTTGCGTGCTTGCTGGTTTTCTTTATTCCGTTCTTTTGTCATTTATCTTGCTTGGTTTAACTATCCTCGCTCTTGCCTTCTTTCTTGTTTTCTGCGCTTATTTGTTTTGTTAGACATTCAGTGTTACCTTCATTTCTCTGGATGTTCTGTCTTTCTTTGTTTATTGAGGATTCTTTCTGCCCTTATTTATGTCTGTCTTTCTGTGTTGCTTTTCCTTGTGTTCTTTCCTTGTCTGTTTTTGCTAGTTTGCTTTCGTTTGTTTCTTTGTTTCTTTGTTTCTTTGTTTGGCTGGATGTTTCTGTTTCTTTGTTTTTTTGTTTTGCTGCCTTGTTTGCGTCTGCTGTCTCCTGGTTTAACTGCATGTTCTTTTGATTGTTGCTTCGCTTGTTCCCTCGCTCGTTTTGTCGCGAGTTTCTTGTTTTGCTTCTTTGTTTGCTTCTAAGCCTGATTGTACGTTTGTTCGGGCGGGTGTCTCTGTGTCCAGCGCGCGCGTGTGAGAGAGCGCGCTCGTGCGACGCCTACGCGCGCTGCTGTCCGCGGTTTGTGTCATTTGCGCGCGAACTTTTGTGTGTGTTGCGCGCTTGTGCGCTTGTGCGCTTGCGTGTCTCTGAGTTTGCGCGCGTTTGCGCCTGTATGAGTGCGCGCACGCATGCGTCTGTGAGTGCGTGATGCGTGCGTGTGGGTGTGTGTGTGTGACAGCTCTGATAGCAAAGAGTTTTTTGCAAGGAATGGAGTCGGTCTCCACTCTGCTGGGCTTGGGGGTCCTGATGAGGAAACCCAACAGAGCATCCGAAACTCCAAATAAACAGGCAGGGCCAGGGCGGATGTTTCCGCAGCTGGCATGCCTCTTTCTTTCTTTCGTCCGCTCGAACCTCTGGATACGTTTGTGATGGGGCTGTCTCAGACCAAGTATGACAGCCTTGATAGCAAAGAGGGAATGCAACAAGCAATGCACGGAGACCAGGTGACAGACCAGGTGACTTTCTATTCTCGAGGAGCGGATCAAGTGTGTATTCCACGCTGGGTTTTCTGATAAAGTGCCCAGTGGGGCTCCAAGGAGCCGGAAACCAACCTTTGCTCAATTTTCCCACCTGTCTCAGAGTTCCACGTTGTTTGATCTTGATCGCTGCGACTGCACGTCGCTAATGCATGTGAGCTTGAGTGCCGCAGAGGATTGTAAGGTCCGAGATGATGACATGGCTAAGCCACGAATATGCCACAGCCCTGTTTTCATTGACTTTCACTTTCCAACTCCGTAGAACAGGCAGAGCAAATCTGTCACAGTCCAGCAGCTGTTGATGCAACAGAACTCACAAGCAGCCATGCCTCCGCGGTGTTCAACTTCTTCACTGCCGCAGAGGAATCAGGCATCTCATCCTCTGCGCTCCTGACGCAGATTTCACGACCCAGAGTAAGTGAAGACACACTTGTAGATCCTGCAACCACCTCCGCACAGCGAACACACGCAACATTGCGAGCTCGGACTTTTCAACTTCCCCCAGGCACTTTTCCACCGCCCGGCGATCTTGTAGATCGGCCGCCTGGTAATTTTTCAAGCATACAGGAACGACCCCGCCGTCGCTCCAGAAAGCCGCGCAGGGCTGAAACACAAGAGAAAGGCGTCACAGTCGATCGCAGCGGAAAGAATTCGCATAGACACCGAACTGTTTGCAGCTGCCCCGAAGCCACCGAATACGGAGTTTCCGGACCGACAGGGTCCCCAACCCAGACCTCCGCCAACAACAGGGCCACCACCCAACCCATGCACGTCTCACTGGTTTCATCCGACATCTGATTTACAACAGACTCCTAAACCGCTCTCAACGCCGCGAAACGCTTGGGTATCCACAACACGCAGGACAGTGCCCTGTCTGGGAGAAGTCCTTGGGCGCATGTTCCTAACTTTGCAGGCAACGGGGTACTCAGCCAAAGGCAAGACCTTGGAGATGGCCATTCAGTCCTTACAGCGGCAAGTTAAGGAACTCACCCCACATGCAGCACAACCCGCATGCTCAAGGGCCAATGTTGAGGAAAGATCCGCATTCAGGCCAAGAACACATGCGGAACACGCAGCAAGAGTCGGATCTGCGGGACTTCTGGTGTTTTCCGGCTGATGAGACGCAGTTGGTGTCAAAGCATGGCCGGTCACTTTGGATACAAAATGTTTCAATCCCCCCTGGCAAGAACGCCGCCAGATCGGCGAGTATGACATTTGGTGGAATCATTTCACCAGCCAGGAGGGTCTCACGGGCATCATGCGGAGCGGCCTTGTAACGCCATCGAGCCGCGACGCCATGTCTATGACGAGTGAAGAGACCCCGGTGGGCTTTTTCTGCCGGGCTAGCTTAGAGTGTTGGGATGAAGCTTCATTTGCGCAGTGGGCCACAGTGATTACTCATCCCAAAAATAGCATTGGGGTGTCTGTGGCGGGCAAGTTTTCACACGCATTACAAGTACAGAGCAGCAAATACCAAAGCTGAACAACAAAAGCTCAGATTTCATCCGGTGATAAAGCCGGAAAGCTCGGACAAACGTTGGCTTGTCCGTAGCGACTGTCCGCTATAGTTTCGCGCTTGGTACTTTTGCATGATGCCAGTGACTGGGACAGCTGGGGCAAGTGGAAGCCCGCCGCAACCCTTGGCAAAGTCACGGGTCCACAAAGAGCGGGCAGATTGAGTGAGAATGGCAACACAATCTTTGCGATTGATGCCGCAAAGGGAACCAGTGTACAATGCCTAATTGGAACCTGCCCCACTTTTCTTCCTGCGATATCAAAACCGTGAAAGAGTCAGTCTTTATTGAATTCAGGCAAAGACGATCCAGAATGATTCGACTACTAAATAGACCACTTTCATCGGGCTTGGAAACTCTCCCGACGAACGCTTTGTTGTTCCATCAGCCCGGAGTGAGTTGTTTTAAGTCTTTTAAGGCTGACACCCAGATCGGCAAAGAAACAACCGCTACGCGCGAGGGTACAGTCTTGAGCTTGTGCCAATCCTTTCACTGAGAAGATGCGCCGCCATGTTTTTCGCACCAACGCATACCTCCGGCAGAGCGCCTTCTTCAAGTCTTTTTTGAGGCTGCCTATTGGATAAGCGCTAGACAAGTGACCTGGCCCACCACAAGTCCAGCAAAGTTGGGAACCTAAGTTCTTGCCTTTGCCTTTTCCTTTTCCTTTGTTCTTTCCAAAGTCCTTTCCTTTGCCTGCTTTGCCTTTTGCTTTTGCTTGAAAGTCCCAGTGGGGTCCCGTGCCTTTGCCTTTGCCTGGAAGTCCTTTGCCTTTACCTTTGCCTTCAAAGTGGGTTGCCTTTGCCCTTGCCTTTTCTCCAAAGCGCTCCAATGTCCATTGGTGCAGGGCCGTTGTTGCTGCTGCTCGAAGTGAGGATGTGCCGCGAGCGAAAGTACTCGACAATGACGTCCCTAACCTGCGTGTAAGTGGTGAGAGACCTTGCATTAAGTCGCAAGTGCATGCAAAGCACCCGTGGTCTTATTCAGCAAAGTCGCCACTAAGACGCTATCGGGAAGTTCGGTTCCAGTCTGTCGCTCGTACTTGACCTTAATTGTCTCCCAAGTATTAAAGTCGTGTTCAAAAGTTGCGGGATTAATCTTGAAGTCAAGCAGCTGTGTCAAAAGTGACACATGTCTTGTCGCATCCGGGAGTGCAAACTTCCTAAAAAGTCTCCTCTAGGTCTGAAAGCCATTGCTGTCTGCATTCTGCCTCACAATAAGTCTCGCAGTGTCTGTCGTCAAGTTGGCAAGCAAATAGTGCAGTTTGCGGCTAAAGATCAAAGTCTTCCTTGCGGCTTCCTCGTCACGGTCTCCAGCGTCCAAAGTCGTGACCAAGTCTTCGTCAGCGATTGGCGTCTCTCTGGTCTCTGCACTATCAAGTCCTTGAAGTGCAGAAGTCTCATACATAGAAACATATGCTTTGAAGTTCCAACTCCACTCTTCCCAATCTGCTGGCGAACCAAAGAAAGTGGAAGGCATCGGCAACCTAAGTTGTCCTCCACACGCTGCATCATCGCTTCCAAGTGCTCCTATGTTCATCTTGTCAAAGGTAGCTCTGGAAAGTGACTCAGGCACTCACCATGAAAAATCTCAGGTACCGAAGTACCTAAACTAACAGATCACCCTAAAGTGACTCTGAAAGTCAGCAGCGATCCTTTCACTCTCGCAGGCTTGAGCCAACCAAAGTTGGCAATCCATGCAAGTACTGAACCATGCATGAAGGAGGAAAAGTGCATCCATTTTGGCAAACCAGCAGACAGACAAACAAACAAACAAACAAACAAACAAACAAACAAACAAGCAAGCAAACAAACATACATAAATATGCCCAAAAGACGGAGTCTCCTTTCAACTCTGTTCCACCAGTCAAGCAGCCCGCAAGGCTTCGTTGGCAAAAACGATGGAGTGGCCGTCCTTGCAAATGCGGTTTGTGGAACATGGCTGTTGAGTCTAAGCAGAGATGAGGGAGATTCCTATAAATCACATGGTCTACTGGTTGGTTTGCAATGCTCACACTCGCTGTCCTGGCGCACAGCCTCCAGCACGACCTCCTTGCTGGCCTAAAGGCAGCGCAGCGCACCCCGAAAACTCTGGGCAACTAAGGGCAAACATTGGAAATGGGAGATGAGCGGCAAGCGCCAAAGCAACCAACCACCTTACACCCAACGGGGCGCGAACAGCCGTAGTTGTTTTATTGTCGGGCATTCCCAGTTACAAGCCCACCTACCTCACTTGAGCGATCAAGACGGACGCGGGTGTGAAGTCGCGCCTTCTTCGCTGGTGAGGCAAACACCAAGGCATGGCCATCCTGTGCAGTGAAACGGCTCAGTTAAATTATCAAATTCAAAAACGGCAAGAACTGGAAATATACTCTTTAAAAAAGAAAAGGGGAAAAGGTCATCTGTCAGCATCCGATCACTTCCCTGCGGGCTGTGGCAGGCCATGCGTGTCGGTGCGCATGGATTCACCGACAGCATACTCTGTTGGCCACATGCTTTCGTGGCCTGGCAGCTAGGCAGCTGAGTCTTTATGCTCGTACATACTTGACTATCTGCAACCTTTGGCCACTCAACAGAAGCAGAGTAATTGCAGCAAAGTCGTTCATCAACCGGTTGGAGTGTGATGAGCTTCAAGGCACCAGCCCATCCGCCTGTCGAACGGCCTCCATGACGACATCTAAGTCATCCCGGAGCTCAGCGCACGCGTACTGCCTCAGCGCTTGCCGCGTCGGTCGGCTTGACTTTTCTCTAGACAGTCGACGGCACGACGTGACTGGCTCATTCAACCGACATTCTCTCCCGAAAGGAGGAAAGGCCAGGGCGGCCGCAAAACAGGGTAGCACCTTTAGGCCCGATGCTGAATCCGAATTCTAACGCCGCTTCCCGGAGACCTGTGCTGCGGCATTCCCTGATGCCGCATTCATGCCCGGCTGACGCCGCATTGCCACACCACATTCTCCGACGCATTCTTTGATGAGTGGCAGCACTCGAGAGCACGAGGGAAAGCTTGATTTTGGACCCTCGTGCCTCTTCAGCATGCTATTTTCCTGCACATACTTTGGGGGGCTTCAGGAGTGGCACCCGCCTTCGGGAGGGAATTTGCTTTCCGAGAATTCGTCTTCACAATTCGTTTTTGGGCTGAATTCGGCTTTGGGAGGGAATGCGTCTTCCGGGAATTTGTCTGCTCTTTGTTTGTGCAGGCCTTGTACGGGTCGAGATTTATTTTTGGATTTGTTTGGTTTATTTTTGGATTTGTTTGTTTTCCGTCCTGGCTACTAAAATGTACGTATTTTACGCTAGTCCGTCAACATCATCAGCATCATTTTCAACATCCCCCGCATGTCCAGCCAACATCCCCAGCATCACCAGCAAATCGAGGGCCTTGGCTTCCTACATCTTCAGCATCATCGGTTCCTCTCCGGCAAGGTATAGGCATTTATGTATGCATGCTAAAAAGAGTGGCGGGTCCCTGTCATGATGGTAAAAGTGAGGATTCAAATACGGGCAAACTAATCCCTGTCCCGATGGCGAATTCCGGAGCCCCTTTTTTAGCCAAGACAGGAGCTGCTAGTGAAAAGATAGCGGCAACCCCAACGAGGGTTATGAGCCCAAACCTGTCCTGAGCATCTCGGTGGAATGGCCGGGATGCGGAGAAGAAGGTCCAGAAGCATGGACTCGGGCTTCGGGATGGACCAGGGCATCATGGTGGCAGAGCGAGACGGTGATGTCCATGAGCAAGAAGAACAGCCAGATCATGCAGAAGGACGACAAGAAGAAATTCGAACGGGAGTGGCAGTAAACCCGTTCTGGAGCCAGAAAGCACAGGATGAAGCGGTGCTGAGGGCGAGCCGACCGAGCGGGCTGCCACCGGTACCCGGCGGCGGATCGGTATGCACCCCGAGGCAACGTCGAGCCGGAAGAACAATGAGTTTTGGAGTGAAATCAAGAAGGACCTTGCCGCGGACTTGGAGTGGGCTGGAATGGAAGGAGATATGGCCAATGGTGGAGGGCAAGGTTCGCAAGAAGAAGTAGGACGTCCAGATGGTGGGCGAGAACGCGGTGATGGAGCTCTACTACATGGGAATGTGGAAGGGCTTCAACTAGGAGGAGACCTACGACCCGTGAAGGGAATGGGTGGGCCACAAGGAGAAAGATTGAGAAGGGCTAGCATCATGCGAGGCCGACCTGCAGAAAGAAAAGGCTATGAAGGACGAGGAGAAGCAGAACTTCATGGTCCTGGAGGGGCGGAAGGCGGAGTTGGGGTGGGAGATCAGCGAGCTCTTCGGCCAGGTGGAAGGCGAGAGCTACAGCATGATCCACGAGCTCTACAGCTAGGTGGGGGACGAAACCTACCGCATGGTGGACGAGAACAATATGCGGGTAGAAGTGGAGAAGATGAGACTATGGAGGATCCAGAGCTTCGGGATCAGCGGCTATGGGAAGCGGCCTGCAGGAGGACCGAGAGCACATCTCAGACAGCACGAGACCTTGCTCCGCTGAAACTGGACTGGATCTGGAATGATGAACACAAGGTGTGGGTTCCGGAGCGAGCCCGGCAAGCAGGAGATGACGAGCTCATCAGCGATATGGAGCTGGTGGAAGAGATGGAAAATAATTACATGAAGGCGTGCCGGACAGTGCGCAGGATGGAGAAGCAGAGAGAGTACCTCTTTGAAATCATCAAAGGTTTGAGGAGCGAGGTGAGGAAGTGGCAGGCAGAGGCAGCGTTCTGGAAGGAGCAGCATGATCAGAAGGAGGCAGAGAGGTTCGTAACGCCGCGGAAAAGATGGAGTTGTTTGCGACGCCGATGGAGCCTTCCTATGTGCTTGCGATGCCACCGCCACCGCCACCACCACCTCCGAGGCTATGGAGGACGCCTGTACCAAGATCTAGGTCGCCACCGAGATCACCTCCGAGGTCACCACCAAGGAACACAAGGATGACACCAGGAGGAACTACGATACCGGAAGGCGAGCCGCCAAGGGAAGAGAATGTTAGAGAGGCGGATCGCGGGTGGCAGGCGGAGTGGTCGGATGAGGACCGATGGTGGCAGACAGAATGGAATCCCAGGAGCTGGACGGCATGGAAGAGCTGGAAGGGCTGGGAAAATGAGGAGCAGAAGCCCGCAGTTGAACAAGTTGAGTCAGGAGGCGCTGGTGGGAAGGTGGAACTGCTGGAGCTGGTGTATGACCACTCGCTGTTGACTCTGGGAGATTGGATAGCTCAGGTTGGACCCCAGATCTCTCGCAAGGAGCGGCGGAATGGTGGGCTGGGACCATGGGGCAGGCAAAGCAGCTCTATGAAGTCTGGTTGAAATCAACGCCGCTGGAAAGGCTCAAGATCACCGTAGACGTGCCGGAGCGGCTAAAAACCCCGAGGTTCGTCAGGACGGAGCAGAGAGGTGTGACGCTGCTCTTCAAGGCGGTGCCGGAGGAGATTCGGAAAGAGCTCATCTCAGCGCGTGAGATAACGTCGACGGGGGTATTGTACAGACTCCTGGTCACTTACCAACCTGGAGGCCCAGGGGAAAGAGCCCTCATCTTGAAGAAGCTCACGGACCTGGGTGCGATGAGGAACTACGCGGAAGCGGCAACGGCTTTAAGCGCTTTAAGGGAGTGGCGGAGGTATTATCTGAGGGCTCAGGAGATTGGGCGCTTCCGGACCCGACCTTGCTAGCTGTGGCGCTGGAACGGGTAGTTCAACTGGTGAACAAGGGAGGTACGCAGGCCTTCAGGGTGGTCGCAACTTGGCCTGGACACGGCGCCTACGGCCCTCGGCATCTGGAGCTATTCGGAGCTGTTGCTGGCGGAAATGGACACAGCGAAGCTAATGGTTTCAGAAGGGGTGGCACAGCCCAAGGTCAAGGCGATGCAGACTGGATATGAGCGAGCAGCTCAAGGAGGACACCATGAAGGAACGGCATCTGCCAAGAAGGAGGTCACCAACTGCAGGTACTTCATATCGGAGAACGGTTGCAGAGCCGGGCGGAGCTGCAAGTGGCCATGGGGAGTTACAGACAAAGCAGCGCGATGCTGGACCTGTGGCGCAAAAACCCCCGCAGGAAGGCAGACTGCACGGTCAAAGCCGGGAATCCATATGCAGGAGGGAGACCAACACCAAAGCCGGCGGTCAAAGCGGCGAAGTGCGAGCTGGGTGGCAGCTCGGGGGGAGGAACAGGTGAAGAAAAATTGCTTTTGCCAGGAGTTGGAGAGACCAGCAACATGGCGGAAAAGGAGACTACATCATGGGCGGCGAGTACTACAGGAGGTGGAACTACGGCAGGTGGTGCAGGTAGCGGAACGGGGGAGCTTTTGGCTGAGGCGACGAGTCTTCTTCGTTCGTTGCGGATGCCGTCCATGAATGCGGTGATAGTAATGAAGCAGGTTGGAAGGGAAGGCCACGGGATGGGTCTTCTGGATGGAGGAGCAACGCACGCACTGAGGCCTGGGAAGAACCAAGAAGAATGGAGCCAAGCCGAGATCGTCGATGTGCACCTGGCAGATGGTTCAAGTACGAAAATGCGGAGCAAGCCAGGAACGCTGACGCTGCTGGCGGAAAAGGGCACGCAGGTCATAGTGCCGATGGGTGCAATGACGGAGGTTGGATACATGGTGACATGGTCCAATGGTGTGTGCGCGGTGACCTACAAAGGGAACCCGGTGAAGGTCACGATGGTTGCAGGCTGCCCAATGGTGGAAGAAAACGTGGCCTTGGGAATGATTGAGCAGATGGAACAGAAAAGCTGGCAATGCTGAAGGGCCAGGTAGAATCCAAGGATCCGACCTATGAGGAAGCCATGCTCAGGGCGTTGAAGGAGTTCTTCGTGGACGTCCCGGACCATGTGCTGGCTAGGTTGGTGGTTGCGCAGGAGTATGATCCGGTGAAGTTGCCGTGGAATAGGAGGAGGAGAAGAACGATTGAGCGGGCAGAGAAAATCCACGTTCATCTATTCTCCGGGGACGAGAAGAAATGGCGGGACATGGAGACAAGAGGCACGGCGATCATCTGCCTGGATAAGATCAACCACCCGAGGACTTGCTCAACGATGATGTCTACGGCTATCTCTTGGCCCTGGCAAAGAGTGGGGCGGTGGTGAGTGTCATAGGTGGCCCTCCCTGCCGCACGGTGTCAGCATGCAGGTCGAAATCGCCGGGACCAAGACCGGTGCGGAGTGAGGAGCATCCCTATGGGTTTCCGGACCTCACCAACTCGGAAAGGGAAATGGTGGAAGGGGACTCCATATTGTGGTTGAGGATGATGACGGTGTACCTTGGCGGAGGAAACTGCGAGAAGGAGAAACTTGCCTGCGGTGGCATACGGACAGGAACAACTACGTGATCCTGGGGACTACCGGGTGGATATCCCGAGAGAGAACCTGGTCAGTGTATGGCGGTTCCGGGCGTGGAGGGCGTTCGCTGAGCGGTACAAGATGGAAATGATTCATCTGGATCAAGGGCCGCTAGGTCATGAAAGACGCAAACCTACGACGATCGCCACGAACTTGGAACAGCTGCGGGGACTGGGGGAGGTTGCAGGACCGGGCCAAGGCGGTGAAGCGTGGTCGGAGAACCTGCAGGAGAGGATCGCTCAGACAAAGAGGTGGTCGGCATGGCAGGCATTCAAGGAAGCACTGAGGAGCCATGAAGAAGGACAAGTTCGTGCTCTTCGACCTTTGAGTGCAGCGGCAAAGGAGCAATGGAAAAGGCATTTTGAATGCGACCATCAGCCAGCTCGGCGGGATTGCCGCACATGCGTGGAGAGTCAAGGAAGGGGTCGACCTCACCATCGGATACAACACCCACAGGCATACACGCTGGCAGTGGACTTGTCGGGACGACTGGCTGCTGGAAAAGATCAAAGGTGCCAGGCAAAGTACTTCCTTGCCGCGGTGTATACCTATCCGACTGATGGTCAAGGAAGGTCCCTACTGGCAGAGCGTCCGGATGAGGCAGAACACGAGGCTGAGGACCGTGAGGAGATGGATATCGATATGCTGGAAGAGAAAGAAGAGGGAGAAAGGGTGCCAGAAAAGAAGGCCGAGAAAGAGATCAAGGCCGGTGACATCTGGGAAAAGAAGATTGAGGAGGCGCAGGACGTGGCGGTCACGAACCTGACGTTTGTGGAGCCAATCGAGTCGCGCAAGGTGTCGGATGTCCTTCCAGCAATTGTGCGTGTTTATGCGAAGCTCCGAGAAATGGGTCTGCCAGTGTATAGGCTGCACAAGGATCGGGCCAGAGAACTGATGGCAGCACAGGCGAAGCACTGGGCGGAGGACAGGAACATCGTGAAGACGACGGTGCCAGGCGATGCCTTCAAGGAGAATGGCCGGGTGGAAGCGGAGATCGGGGTCCTCAAGAGAGCGACCAGAACACTGCTCAAGGCGGGGGGAGAACCAGCTACCACGTGGCCGATGGCGTTGAGGCATGCTGGAGAACGACGTCTTCGTAGGCAACTGCAAGCCGTGGGTTTGCCGGTGAAGGAGATGCTGCCATGGGGCACGATCGCCTACGTAAAAAAGAAGAGCTGGAATGAACGGTATCAGGACTGGAGGTTCGACCGGGAGCGGGTCAAGATCATGGGCCCGGACGCGTCCATGTCAGCAACATCAGGAGGCTACTGGGTGCGAAGCTGTGGAGATGAACGGTATTTCGCAACCACGGGCGCGATCAGGGAGCCCGAGGAGGTGATCATCGACCCGGGCGAAGAGGTGATACTAGAAGAACGAGCCGGACCAGACCTCTTGATGCCGAGAGCCGAGAGACCAAGGAGGCGGCTGAGGGAAAAAACAGCTATGTCGACGATGGTCGTCGAGGGGGAGAAAATGGAGAATAAGGCCCACTTTGAAAATTGGCACAAACATACCACGCAATGGGTCAAAGAGGAGTTGGAAATTTTGGATGCTGGAAAAGAAGACCACATTCGGCATTGAACCGGATGCAGGTGGAGAGCGCAGCCCAAGCAGAGGAGGAATGGTTGGTGACTAAGACGGTAGCAATGAGTGAAGTCAGGAGTGAGTTGGAGGAATGGAGAGGTGCTGCGAAGAAAGAATATGCTGCATTGGTGGAGGAGAGCAAGGCCGTCAAGCCGATCAGGAAGAGGGACATCGACCAGATTGAGGGCCCGGTGGAAATTCTTCCAGCTAAAGCAGTGTGTACATGGAAGTCGCCGGATGGACGGAGAAAGGTCCGGGGCGTGGTGTGCGGGAACTATTCGGCGGGCAAGGATGTGGAGAAGCTGTACGCGGGAGGGGCGGATGGTTTGCAAATCCGTATGGTATTGCGAACCGCAGGTCAGCGGAAATGGAGCCTTTTGTGCACTGACATCCACACCGCATTCCTCAATGCACCACGCCGGGAGGATGGAAGGACGATCATCATGGAGGTGCCGTCGGTGTTCAAGGAGTTGGGCATAGCAAAAAGAGATGAGATGTGGATCATCGACAAAGGCGGTCTATGGTTTGACCACCAGCCCAGAGATTGGAGTGTTCACAGAGACCAGGATATCAGGAAAATGGAATGAGGAGCCCAATCTATGGAGGATTGTGGAGGTTGGCTCGGGCGTAGTGCAAGGTTTGATGTCCATCTATGTCGACGACGTGATGTTGGCTGGCGAGGATGAGAACATTGAAGCGGCCAGGGCAAAGATGGATGAGGGAGATTGGAAATTGTCTCCAGCATAATGGGCAACGGAGGAGGTGCCTATGAGGTTCTGTGGCTTTGAGGTTTACAAGAAGGACGAGGGCTACCTGGTGAATCAGAAGGCCTTCGCGGAAGATTTGGTGACCAAGTGGAACATCCAGGAGGGCACGGAGGTGTTAACCTACAGGCTGCCGGATGAGAACAGCAAGGACGGAACCGCGGAGGAGATCAGGGAGGCCCAGGCCATAACGGGTGCGCTGTTGTGGTTAGCATCGAAGACGCGACCCGACATTGCGGTGGCGGTAGCAGCAATGTCGAGATGGACTAAGAAAGGCGTGGAGGTCGTCAACCTGGGCAAGGACGTGTTGAGGTATGTCAAGGGCACGACTGGGCGAGGTCTACACTACGGGCCAGTGCGAGGATGGGCTTCGAGAGAAGGCCTTGGCATGAAAAGGCAGAAGAACATGGTGGAGGTCTTTGCGGACATCTCCTATGCTTCGGGTGGTGAGGATAAGAGCGTGCAGGGCATCGTGGGCTTTGTGCAGGGAGCTCCAATTTGTTGGGAGTCAGTGCGCCAGCCTTTCGTGGCTCAGAGCACGGCGGAGGGTGAGCTGATCGGATATTGCGAGGCTCTGACGGTGGGCCGAGCTTTGGTGTCCCTTGCGGAGGTGGTCACGGGCGAAAAGGTGGAGCATAAGAGGATGTACGGGGACAACATGGCGGCGATCAGCTTGGTGTCCAACGGAGCTGGGAATTGGAGAACCCGGCATCTTCGGATAAGGGCCTCGGCGCTGAGGTGGGCCCTGGAGGAAGGTGAGTGGGTTCTGGAACACATGCCGGGTGTACAGCTGGTTGCGGATGGTTTCACCAAGCTGTTGTTAGGGCAAGCCTTCAATGGTTTTCTGGTGGAACTAGGGGAAGGCCAATGGGCAAAAAAGAGCCACTGGGCCGCCGAAGGGCACAAGAAGAAGGAAAAGATCGCCAGGGAAAATGAACCGGCGACAGTAGGAAGGCCGGATGGGGATGAAGCCAGGTCTGGAAACCTGAGAAGATTGGGCAGGGAAGATGAACCGCCCACGAAGAAGAGGTCCAGGGAAGATGAACCGGACCCACCCCGAGATGATGGCCTAGTAGGTCCCAAAGCCGTTTGTAGGCACCACTGCCCGGAGGGCTGCCCTTTTGGTAGGATCATGATGGCGATTGGCGCAAGCCTTGTGGCAAAGGCTGAAGGAGCCAGAACCGAGGCGGAGCTCTCGGGCATGGAGACGATCGACATGATCGTGGTGTTGGGAGGCCTTTTGATGGCAATCGGAGCTGCGGTAGTGGCGAGGTGGACAGTCAAGGCTGTCGGCAGCATCAGTGGGTTGAGCCGCGAGTTGGCCAGGACGACTCTGTGGTGAAGCCTGCAAGGAGAGAGCTTGACGAGGTCGATGAGCAGTGGAGCAGGAGTTGGACGCATGAGAAGGGGCTTGAGCGGCGGAAGCCAACTTCGATGAAGCTGATCGTCGACGGCGTGGAGGTGGAAATCAAGAGTGCGGCGAGAAGTATGGAATCGGCTGGATCAGGAAGTGGTGCAGCGGGAAGCAGCGATGGAGCCCACTTTGGGTCCATGGAGAGAGAGACATCAAATGGTGCAGTGGGGTGGACTTTGGAGGTGGATGACAATGCAGAGGCAGGGGCATTGCGCGGACGCACCTCCAAGGCGAAAAAGGTGTGCAACACCGAGTGGAATCAATTCCAGCATGACAATGCTGGAAGAGGATGGAGCATGAAGATGATGAGAACCAGGTACTACGAGCAGAAGAACCTGGCCAAGAAGTGGAATTTTGTAACATAGGCCTGTAAATAACCCGGTACGGACGGTGCGGATGCACCGGGGGCCCGATGGCGAATTCCGGAGCCCCTTTTTTAGCCAAGACAGGAGCTGCTAGTGAAAAGATAGCGGCAACCCCAACGAGCCTGTAAAACACCTAAAACGTAGCGGGGGGGTTGGGTGTCCCCCCATGATGATTGAAAAAGTGATCATGGGGGGGCTGCTGCCCCCCCCCCAACCCCCCGTCTGTTTTTTAGATTTTTTGCCCCTAATTGAATCATCACTTTCTTGATCATCATGGGGGGCCGCCCCCACTCCCCCCCCAACCCCCCCCCCCCCCGCTACTTTTTGGATTTTTGGCAGAGATTAAAATGCACCCCTAATTGAATCATCACTTTTTCAATCATCATGGGGGGGCTGCCGAGCCCCCCCCCCCAACCCCCCCCCCCGCTACTTTTTGGATTTTTTTGGCAGAGATAAAAATGCACCCCTAATTGAATCAACTAAAGGCGTGGGGGGGTTGGGAGGGGGGGCCGACAGCCCCCCCCCCATGATGATCGAAAAAGTGATGATTCGTTTAGGGCAAACAGTCTAAAAAGTAGCGGTTGGGGGGAGGATCGAAAAAGTGATGATTCAATTAGGGCCAAAAAAGTAGCGGGGGGTTGGGGGGGGCGGCAGCCCCCCATGATGATCGAAAAAGTGATGATTCAATTAGGAGCAAAAACTTTAAAAAGTAGCGGGGGGGGGGGGACGGGTTAGCCCCATCATGATCGAACAAGTGATGATTCAATTTGGGGCACAAAAACTAAAAATGAGCGGGGGGTTGCGGGGGCAGCAGCCCCCCCCCCATGATGATCGAAAAACTGATGATTCGGGGTTGGGGGGGCGGCAGTCCCCCCCATAATGTTCGAAGAAGTGATGATTCAAATAGCGGTGCAAGGGTGCAATGATTCAAAAAAGGGTGCGATAGAATGCAAAAAAGCAGCGGGAGGGTTGGCGGGGGTGGCTTCCCCTATGATGGTCGATCAAGTGCATACATACAGACATACATAGATTACATCGATTACATAAAATGTCGTATTTTCAGCATTGTCTCGCGAAATTGGATGCTCGAAACAAGTGATGCTTCAAATAGGGGTGCAATTAAATCTCTGCAAGAAATCTACAAAGTAGGGGGGGGGGTATGAGGGAAGATTATACCAAATGTGTCACAACGTGTTCCGCGCAGAAATGATGATGACAATGATGATAAAAATGATGGTAAAACGAATATGTTGATGAACATGATGATGATAATTAGCTGAAAAATCAGTCATGTTACCTATTTTTCTAATTAATTAGAAACATTAGCTGAAATATCAGTCATTTTTCTAATTTGTCTAATTGCCCCCCGGTCTCCGGAATGTTAGGGCCTATTGTTTCCTATTTTTATGTTTGTTTTTTTATTTTGTAATTTTTCTAATTAAATAGAAAAATTAGCTGAAAAGTCAGTCATTTTTCTAATTTTTCCAATGTTTCTACTTAATTAGAAAAGTTAGCTGAAAAATCAGTATGTGTTTTCTAATGTTTCATTTTTTCTAACTAATAAGAAAAAACAGCTGAAAATTCAGTCATTTTTCTATCTTTTTTAATTAATTAGAAAATTAGCTGAACAAACAGTCAATTTTTTGCTAATGTTTCTAACTTTTCTTCTTGTCCCCCGGTCCCCGGGATGTTGGGACCTGTTTTTGCTATTTTCCTATTTTTTTCTATTTTTCCTAATTTTCTACTTTATTGGAAAAATTAGCTGAAAAGTCAATCAATTTTTTAAATGTTTGTAATTAATGCGAAAAATAGCTGATGTGTTCTAATGTTTCTAATTTTTCTAGTTTTTCATTTTTTCTAGTTAATTCGAAAAAAAGGAAAATTAGAAAAAATGATTGATGTTTCAGCTAATTTTTCTAATTAATTAGAAAATTAGGAAAATTAGAAAAAACTGACTGATTTTCAGCATTTTTCTAATTAATTATGAAAATTAGAAAAATTAGCAAAAAATGACTGTTTGTTCAGCTAATTGTCTAATTAATTAAAAAAGATTTAAGATTTTTCACTTTTTTCTAATTAATTTGAAAAAATGAAACATTATTTATATATATATATATATATTCAAAAAAAACTGATTTGTCAGCTGACTTTTCTAATTAATTAGAAAAATTAGGAAAATTAGAAAAAAATAGAAAAATTGACTGACTTTTCAATTAATTTTTCTAATTAATTACAAAAATTAAAAAAATAGAAAAAATTGAAAAATTAGAAGAAAAAAAAGGGTCCCAACTTCCCGGAGACCGGGGGACAAGAAGAAAAAATAGAAAAATTAGCAAAAATTGACTGGTTGTTCAGCACATTAAAAAAATCGGAAAAATGACTGATTTTTCTAATTAATTAGAAAAATTACAAAAAATAAAAAAACAAACATAAAAATAGGAAACAATAGGCCCTAACATTCCGGAGACCGGGGGACAATTAGACAAATTAGAAAAATGACTGATATTTCAGCTAATGTTTCTAGTTAAATAGAACAAATAGAAAAAAATGAAGAAATGAATGATTGTTCAGCTAATTGGTCTAATTAACTGCAAGAAATATGTTCACCATCATCGTCATCATCTTTTTCATCATCATATTCATCATATGTTTCATCATCATCTTCTCATAATATTCATCATCATTCATCATTTGTATGATCATTTTCATCATCATTCATCATACTTATTATCATCATTTTCATAATCAAGGCCATTATCGGTTTCATCATCGTGTTCGTCATCATGTTCATCATCATTAATCATTTTTTATCATCATGGTCATCATCATGCTTATCATCATTGTCATTATCACTTCCATCATCGTTCATCGTGTTTAACATCATGTGTATCATCATTCATCATTTTCATCATCATGTTCATCATCATGTTCATCATCATGTACATCATCATGTACATCAGCATGTTTTGTTATTGTTGCTATCATCATGTTCATCATCATGTTCGTCATCATTTTCATCATCAATTTCAGCATCATTTTCATCGTGCTCTTCATCATCATGCGCATCATCATGTGGATCATCATTTTTATCACGATTCATCATTTGTACAATCATGTTGATCATCATCATGTCCATCATCATTTTTGTTATCATGTGCAACATTATGTTTATCATCATTTTCATCATCATGTTCGTTATCATTGTCATCATCATTTGTATCATCCTCGTTTATCATTTGTTCCTCATCATGTTCGTCATGTTCATCACCATTTTAATCATACGTTTAATCACCATTGTCATCATCATGTTCATCATCATGTTCATCAGCATGGACATCATTTTTGTTAAAACCATCATTCATCATGTTCATCATCATTTAATCCTAATTTTCGTTACTATGTTTATCACCACTGTCAATATAATGTTATTTTCATCATCATGTTTATCAGCATTGTCATCATCATATTCTTTTCACCATCATGTTCATCATCATTTTTATCGACTGATTTTTCAGATAACTGAGCCATACATCTAGCATCTCTGAGCCGAAGGTTTCCCGTAGAATGTACCTGGCAGACCCCCCACCCCCCCCAAGGACCGCGCGGCAATTTGATGACGTTCCACTAAACGTAGTCTTCGGGGAGCCGGTGTCGCAAAACAGGGGTCCCAGGTTCGATTCCCCCTGCCGGCTCTTTGCTGGGTTGGGGTTCCTGCCTCTTTTTGCCGAAAATCTGGACGTCCTAATTGCGAAAACGCTGGAAAACCGTGTTTTTTGATGGAAATATTGAGGAGCAAAGGGGAAATGCAAGGAAGTGCAAGGCAATGAGGGGAGGAAATAGGAAGTCGACATGACAGGAAAGCAACGGGAAATGAAAGGGAAACAAAGGGGAACTGAAAGGGACATGCAAGGGACAGAAATGAAAACAGGGGAGTGCAGGGGGAAGGAAAGGGAAACAACGCACAAGGAAACCAATCGGCACGACGGGAGATGTAGGGAAATGACTCGCGACGAAAGAACGGGACATGCGTGGAAAATGAAGCGGACATACCGAGAAAATGTCAGGGACATGAAGGGGGGGTTGAACGGCATGGAAGGTACAGGACCAGGACATCATGGGAAACGTGAAAAGGACATGAAGGGGAAATCAAGGGGAAAGCCAGTAGTGAGATGACAGTTCCGGGTCATGCAGGGGCAGGTGCCCGGAACTCAGGGGGGGACGTGACGCTGCAATGCAGAGAGAGACAGAGAGAGAGAGATTGAGGAGAGAGAGGCTTGGGGGGATGGGGAGGATGGGGAGCAGAGGGAGGGAGAGACAACAGAACGCACGAGGAAGACAAGGGAGAGAGTAAGAAGGAGAAAAGGGAGAGGACAATGTCGGCGGACTGAGCCGGAGGCTCTAAAGTTTAAAAAAATGACTGATTTTACAACTATTTTTTCTAATTCAATAGAAATAATAGAAACATTAAGAAGATGAGAAAAATTAGGAAAAATAGGCCCCAACATTCCGGAAACCTAGCCTCCTCCAAATAATTAAGCAAAAAATAGTAACATGACTGATTTTCCAGCCAATTTGTCTCATTAATTAGAAAAATAAAAACAAAAGCAAAAACATGACTGGTTTTCCCGCTATTTTAAAAAATGGAATAAAATGACTGATTTGGCAGCCATTTTTTCTCATTCATTGAAGAAAATATAAGAATTAGAAAAACATGATTGATATTCCTATTTTTTAATTCCGGCTGGACCCGGACACTTTGAAGCGCAAATGAAAAGGAACTGGAAAGGAAATATGGAAAGGAAACAGAAAGGAAATGCAAAAGGAAAGGAAATGGAAAGAAAATCGAAAGGACGTGGAAAGGACATTTAGAGGAAATGGAAAAGAAATGAAAGGAATCGGAAGGAAATGGAAAGGAAACAGGAGCGACATGGAAGGGGAATCGAAAGGAAATGGAAAGGAAATGGACATGGATTGGACATAGAAAGGAATGGAAAGGAAATGGAAAGGGGCAGGCTCCGTAATTGGTTTCATACAAACTTTATCAGCAGTGAGCCTAGAACCGCCAAGCACAAACGTGCCCTTTCCTTTCCATGTCCTTTCCATTGTCTTTCCATTTTCTTTTCAAACATCCATTTCCTTCCAATTTCCTTTCTATTTCCTCCATTTCCTTTCAATGTCCCTTTAATGTCCTTCCATGTCCTTTCCATTTGTTTTCCTTTTCTATTTCCTTTCCAGTTCCTTTCCTTTTCCTTTTCATTTGGGCTTCAACGTGCCTGGAATCCAGCCGAGGCAGGCTCGGTAATGGATTCTATACAAAACTGTATCGGCAGTGAGCCCCGACTTGCCAAGCACAAACGTTCCCTTTCCTGTCCATGTCTTGTTAGTTGTTGATTGTTTCTGTGTTGTTGATTGTTTTTGTTAGTTGTTGATTGTTGTTGTGAGTTGTTGATTGTTTTTGTTAGTTGTTGATTGTTTTTGTTTGTTGTTCATTGTTTTTCTTGTTGTTGATTCATCGCCCTCTTCTGAGCGTCCCATGATGAACATAGAAAAGCATGATGGGTTTTCTAGCTATTGTATCCAACTGATACAACCATTAGAAAACAATGACTGATTTGTCAACTAGTTTTCTCATTAATTGGAAAATGACAGATTGTCCAGCTATTCTTTCTATCTAGTATGCTGATTAATTGTGAGATCAGTATACGGCTACTGGCAGGATCAACCAGCAGGTTAGGAATAGAAAGGACATAAAAAGGACATGGAAGGAATTGCAAAGAAACGGAACGAAACGGATCGGACAAGAAAGGAATTAAATGGACTTAAAGTAGAATTAAAATGGAATGGACATGGAAAGGACTGAAAAGTAGGGAACACAAACTCACCCCTTCAACCTCTGTTCGGGGAGATTTACACCAAAAAAAAACACTTTTCCGGCTTGGTTGGCCTTGGTCACTTCATTAGAGAGGAGCGAAAAGGAATGGAAACACAAAAAAGGAAAGAAAATGGAAAGAAGTGGAATCAAAATTGGAAAGGAAATGGATAGGGAAAGAACTAGACAGAAATACACGAAATAGAAAGAAAGAAATGGATTTGAAATGGAATGGACATGGAACACACATGCAAAGGAGTGAAAGGAACATGGAAAGGGACGGAAAGATATAGGTATATTTTTTGAGGAAATGGACATGAAACTCGCCCTGTCCAAATTCGTGGCACGGAAAATTGCGAAACGAGCACGTGTTTGGCCCGGGCTGGCCTTCGGCACTTCTAGCTAGGAATGGAAAGGAAGGAAATGGAATTAAACGAGCGCGTGTTTGGCCCGGGCTGGCCTTCGGCACTTCTAGCTAAGAATAGGAAAGAAATGAAGTTAAAATGGAATTGACATGGAATGGAAATGGAAAGGAATGACAGGGAGGGAAAGGAAACTCGCCTCTTCAGAACTCTTTTGAAAGAAGTTGCAAAATGAGCAGTTCCTTTCTTCCTCCGCTTTTACCCAGGATATAGGTAAGAGATCCCAAGAGCTGATATTAAAACAAGCTATCCATCGCTTCGCTAGCTGCCACAACCTTACGACTGAGGAAGAAGTAAATCCTAATGTATAAGTATTATGTCTCTATATCTGTCCTTCTCATAATCCTTCTCATGCCAACAAAAAGAATTAAGATTTGGAGAAGGAAGGACAGATAGGTGACTAGGAGATCCTCTATACAAGCCTTATAAATGCGAACGAAGATATCCAAAAGTAGATTTAATATGCTGTAGATCCCGGTCTTAAGCCGCTGTGTGGGGGGCATCTTCCAGAATATCACACACATTGGTTTACATTTATAAGTATTATCTATTTGATTTAATAGCTGTATTTTGTCTCGCCATGAATATCACCTATTTATTATTTACTTGTTTCATCGCTGTGTCTTGTTTATAGGAACTCTATTCCTTAAGATCTTAGTGCTAGGACTGTAAGCGCTTCAAAGATGGGAGATGCATCCAAAAGCGTTCATTCTCTGTCTCTTTCCTGTCCTTTTACTGGTATGCTTCTTGGAAATTCCAGAGTCATAACTGTTGCAGCTAAACAAAAGCAAGATAACATTAATCATATGAACGAAGGGACATCTCCTTACCTTGCAACCCCTCTTTCCCTTAGTAATCACGGCGGTGAGATAGGAATGAGTTAGGATAGGATAATATTGGGACATGGGCTAGACCTTACCTTTCATGCCATTTGGCCCGGGCTGGCCTTGGGCACTTTTCCATCTCCGTTTCTTGTCTATTCCATTTCTCTATTTGTTTCCATTTCCTTTTCAACGGCTGTTCTCCCTTCTCTTTCCTTTCCATTCCCGTGTATTTATTTGTTTATTTATTTATTTATTTATTTAAAAAAAAAAAGGAAAAAAACATGATCGGTTCCATTCCTTTGTGTTTTCATGTTCTTTGCACTTTCTTGCTATTTCTTTCCATTTCTTTGCTTCTCCTTCCCTTTATTTCTATTCCTTTCCACTCCTTTCCACTCCTTTCCATTCCCCTTCATTCTTAGCTAGAAGAAGTGCCCAGGGCCAGCCCGGGCCGAAAAAGTGCCCGTTTCGCAATTGTCAATGTCAATAATGGTGAAGCAGCAGGTGTCAATTTCATTTCTTTGAAATTCCTTTTCATGTCCTTTGCGTTCCTTCCATATCCGGCTCAATCCTGTCCATCTTTCTTTCCACTCATTTTCATTCCTTTCCATTCCTAGCTAGAAGTGCCCAAGACCAGCCCGGGCCGAAAAAGTGCTCCTTTCGCAATTGTCCATGTCAATAATTTTGAAGCGGCGTGGTTCCTTTCCATTTCTTTAAGATTCAGTTTCATGTCCTTTCCGTTCCATATTTGTTTCATTCCTTTCCATATGTATTTTGATTAAATTTATATTCTATTCCTTTGCTTATATTTCCTTCCTATTTCCTCTCCTGTCCATTTCTGTGACTTTCTCTCCCTGTCTTGTCCATTCCTGTCTATTCCTGTCCATCCCTTCCTTTCCATTGCTTTCCATTGCTTTCCATTCCCAGCTAGAAGTGCCCAAGGCCAGGCCGGGCCGAGAAAGTGCTCGTTTCGCAATGTCCACTCCTTTCTTTTTCACGTCCTTTCCATTTCTTTCCAATTCCTTGTCATGCCTTGTTTCCATTGCTATTTCTTGCTATTACATTTGCAATTGTGCTTCCATTAGCTTTCATGTGTTCCAAATACTGTTTGTTCCATGACGTTTCTATCGTGACTGTTTCCTTTTCATTTCGCTCCATTCCATGTCGGTTATTCTTTTCTACTAGATTGATTTTGTTACAAAGCGTGATGCTACGCCACTGATGTATCTCGTAAATTAGGAAACGTTAACTATCATAAGCAACGGAAAAAAGAAAACATGGAGATGTACACTTCTTGCATCGAAACAAAACAGAGGATGCGTTTGTGCTTCATTCACTAAATTGATCTCTTTCATTTAAAGAGATCTCGTTTCTTACACGCCACGCACGCGCGCTGCAATCTTCCCAACCACGGGGGGGGGGGGGTGCCGCATGATGATCGAAAAAGTGATGATTCAATTAGGGGTAAACAATCTAAAAAGGAGCGCGGGGGGGTTGTTGGGTAGGGGTGCAAAGCGGGGTGGGGGGCACCAGAGAGGAACTGGCGATGTTGAGGATGCAGGAAGCCAAGGCCAAAAACCAACTGGGAAAGCAGAGGATGCGAAAATCCAGAAGCCAGAAAGCCGCCAAAAGAGATACCTGCCAGAGAGGAACTGGTAATGCAGCGGATGCGAAAGGCCAAAGCCGCAAAAGCCAAGCAGAGAGGAACTGTGAATGCAGAGGACGTAAAAGCCACAAAAGCCAAAAAGCCGAAAAGCCACCCACCCTGAAAAACAAAAAAACTAAAATAAATGGCCCATATATCATATACCCGCCAGCCGCAGGACTCCCTGCAGTGCATGGCCATCCTGACAGACCGCGGCGCGCACCACCTGCGAATGGGCGCAGACTTGTTTAAGGGAATACGCATGTCAAAACATGTTGGACTCTTCACGTGGCAGCCGGTTCAAATGAGCTTTAGCTTAACATCTGTCACGCCCTGCTAGATGCATCTTTTTGCGGAGCTTGGAAACTATGAGAGCCTCCAGCACTTTGAAGTGGCTTAAATGCTGGATTGCATTCAAATGAGCTGTGTCGAGCAACACGACTCAAAGCCGCTCTCGCCAGTGGGCAGCACTTAAGCCACGTGTCAATATCCTGGCCATTTGGCCTTGCCTACGTGGCAAGCACCTCTCACGAGCGTGTCTCCCCCAACACACAGACTGCACATTGAAGAACGCGGCAGTCAAGCGTGCAATAGCATCTCCAATTTGCAGTGAGAGAGTCCACACTCGGTTGCCATGGGCTGATGCCATCTCAGATGGGCATGTTGGGACCTTGGCAAAGGCCGAATTGATTGGTTCACATACTTCACGTGAGTACGACTGGACCCACGGAAGTTTGAGCAAGCAACTACCATGCTAGACGAAAGACGCGGAACCAAGAGCATGTCGTACTAAATCCATGGCTTTGTACAGAGTGCCTAAGATTGCTCATATGCCTCGTACGTGCAAGGGCTCCAGCCGAAAATGCCTGCGGCCACCTTGGTGCCACGAGAATGGTCGTACCTGCGCATTCCCGTCCGTAACGACATGCAGAGGCTGGCAACATGAAGCTGGCGCACGTGTTGCCCCAGAAGAAGCACGCGGTCTGAGTCCAAGTACATGATGAACATTGCAAATGCGTGTTTCGGCGGAGACTGGGGACTCTGAAAATGGCTAACGGCTACTTCATGTTTTTTGCAGAGCGCACTGGGTTTAGCACCTTGCCTGGACTTTGGGCACTCTTATCTTGAAAATAGGGCATATATACATGCAGCTACCGCGTTCCTGACGGGATGGCCGCCTCTCACATCACGGTTTCAGGAACTTTCCCGTGTGCAGCAGCGTTGGCCGCCGTACACCAAGCGGATTGCCAGCACCGTGGCGGCTGCATGTATTGCAGCCACCACCTGCAGCTCTGGCCGAAATGCGTCGTCCCACGTTTTGTTCTGCGGGTAGTAGTTGGCCATCGCGTACAACAAGAAGTAGAAACCCTCCACCATGCCATAGAACAGCCCCACTCCGCGCGGGATGAGCAGCTTCACAAGAACCTCCCTGCACTGCGTCAAACGTGCGAGCCAGCGCGACCTTCAGCGGTACTCCGGCAAGCCACCAGGAAACCAGAAGGATCCAGAAAGCAAGTGATGTGAAAGATCTTCACATAGGCAAGCAAGTGATCTTCGGAAAGGACTCGACAGGCAAGTTCGTGAAGGGGAACGATGCTGGCAAGCTCCACGGCACAGGCGTGCAGGCACCCACCATCCATGAATAGGTCAGGGCAAAAGGCCCCAATTGACTCTTTCAAGGATGGGAGCACTCGCAAACGCACAAACTCATCAAAGGCTTCCACAGAGCCAAACCACTCAGCGATGCATCTCTCCAGCAGGATGCGATCGCATAGGACCGGCACCAGTCCTTCTATTTCTTTGGCCCGTGGAGTGGAGGCCATCAGTGCCAACACCGGGGGCGCGTGCAGAATCTGGCTCGGTGCCTCTGGCTCTGCATCCTCTGGCTCCCCAGCTTCCCCGGCTTCCAATTCGGGACGCTCCCCGCAGACTTTGTCCGCAGCTGCTGACTACCTCTGGCCAAGCATCATGAGCTTCCGGGCACTTGGCGAGCGGCTGGGCCAGATCAAAACATGTTTACTGGCTTTAACCCAGATGAAGATCCATGCCATGCCATGTGCACTGCGGTGCTTAGCAGCGGACAGATGTGCCGATGAGGGCGAACCAGCCCCAGCCCATGCTCGGGTACACGTCATTGTAAGCTGCACAACAGGGCACAAGCGGCAGTGACTGGAAACCTGCTAGAACAACTGATCTAGAACAACTGATCCAGTGGCTTCATGGCACCTAGAATCAAAGATGCCTGCAGCCCTGCTTAATTGTTTGCACCTACCAGTACCTCGTACCTAACCTGCTAGCACGAATGGCAAGTGGAAAGCTCCTAGATCCCTCAAAAATAAACATCTGGCAGCTTGGTGGCCGCTGGCAAGACTTACCTTGCAGAAAAGCGCCAGTCGTGCGGTGGCGTGTAACCATTCAGCAACAGGGACAATCCATCTTGATGAAGCCAGTCCCACAACTGCCAACATGACAAACCAACAAGGCAATCTGACGCGGTGTGATGTTGCCTCATTTATTGAAATGCTTAAAGCTGGCAAAGCGGCAGGCCAATTCAAAGCCATGAACAGTTATGGAGAATGGTCGCTCCATCCCCGTTGCAGCCTTCTGGGTCAGGGTTGCGAATCCTGCTGCCCGGCCTCCGAATGGCCCGGTCGCTCAATATAGAAACTATGCTGCCAAAGCCTGTTTTGCAAGCCTCCGATGTGCCACAAAGCTTGGTAAATAGGGGAAATGGCGAGGCGCGTGTTTCAGCTGCACTGAGAAGGGTACACGCCCAGGTTGAAATCGTAGTCGCCAAGCTTCGGCTGTGACATGCTGATGCTCCTAGTAGGGGCTGCTGACTAACTTCCCGCCAACCAATCGCAGAACGGTCACTCCTTGCCGTTCCTGTGAAAAGAGCGGGAGTATGCGTTGCCTGACAGCAAAGCACTTCATAAGTGCTGTGCACCACAAACAATGTAAAAATGTGGTCCGCGACGGAACAAACTGAGACTTGCGCTTGTACAAATAGATTGCAATCACAGGATTCCAGAAGGGTCAATCTGGAAGCGCTGATGTTCTCAGCTGACTCTAGAACATGTCATTTTTCCATTCCCAAGGCCTGCTTCCAGAGAGGTCCCAGCGCTCCACGAGCTGAGCACGAGGCAAGCGCATGCCCTCACGGTGCCTACAAAAAAATCCTTGCCATGCTCAGCCATATTCAGCTGGTCCAATACTGTAAAAATGTTCAGAATCAAACGCTCTCCCAGAGAGCCTTTTCATTGCCTGCAATCTCAGACTCTGGCCTGCAGTGCGGCTCAGCATAGTCAGAACCATGGCCTTGGGAAGCAGTGCGGACTCTGACAGCCTCAGTGTAAGCTCAGCCAGCACAAGCAAGCAAGCCCGGCCACCAGTCACCCAAAACATTTGGGGGAGGGAGGAGGAAAGTGTCAACTAATAAATACTTTGATGAAGTACTTGAGTACTTGATGAGGAACAGTCCACGATCAGTGATTTTGAAACAAGCCTCAGAATGCAACTGTGTGAACAAAATAACTGGACAAAAACTCAAGATCCTGGATTCTCAGATAAGGAAAACAAGTCAGGACCGGTCTGCCTCAAATGCAAAGCTGAGGCTCCGGACGGACTGTGAGCAAACGCAAGAATGCAAGCTCGTTGCTGATAGCTGCAGAGTCAAGCAATACCACCAGGTCATTCACTTGCTCATACGTGAAAGATGTGACGGCCAACTGCATGTTTTCCATCGAGACATTACTGCACAACTCGTGTTCCCCTCGAGCTCTGCAAGGCACCAAAACACAGTTGACAAACACTCGATAGTAGCGGTCCTTGCAATCAGCACAGTCCTGGTCACTTCTTGTTTCCAAATGTCTTTACGTCACGATTCTGCATATTGAAGAATGCCTCACAGCTGACAAACACGCTTCAGCCGGTGAGACATCAGTAGGCTCTGCCAGCGGAGTTCAAGGAGCGCCGCGCATGAACTTCTGCTGGGGCCGGCTGGTACCAAGTCTCTCTCGGGGATACACGCTATGCTTTGCATTCGCAACAAGTAGCAACTAGAAAGCAGCAGTCTTTCTGTATCTTCTTTCCTTCCAATCCGGTGAACAGCAGCATTCCGTACACTCTTGCTTGGCATGAAGGGGGGAATGAACCATAGAATGCTCCTCATCTGAGCTGGTGCTTTCAGGATGGAACAGGCACGTGAAATTCGTGTTTGAGTGCAGAGGAACATCTTCAGAGTTGGCTGTCTTTTTTGCGCAAGACTCCTCTGCACCGTCTCTCGGATGGGGCGGGTTTGACGGATCGTCCGTCCCATGGTTTGCCTGGTGAGACGCTTCGCGCATTTTCTTGCAGGAAGCACCTAATTTTGGGTGTGACACTCCTTCTGTTCGCTTACATTGCATGATGCTCTATGCAAAACCAGAGCCATGCTAGGAGCAGCTAAAATTCCTCTAAGTAGAACTGAATAAATCAATGCATCTGACGGCCGCCGGTTTCTCGCGCACGACGCAAACTGCATATCTGTGTAGGAATCAAGCCTGGCCTTTGCTACCCTGCTGCGTAATCTCCACACTTAAATGTTGAAGCCGAGACTGTGCCTGGCCAGTCACAATTCTGCCTACAGAGAATTCTGCAGCGAAGTATTCACACGCTGGGGGTTGTGCTTTCACGCCGTGCCACTCCCTTCAAATTGGAAAGGATAAAGATTTCATGAAGCTACCGCCTGAGGAGTGGCATGTGTCCCAAGCATTATCCCCTTATAAGCTGCATGTTTGTCGGCAAAAAACTAAAGCCCACCAAGCAAATGATGCCTAAGCCGAGGACCATCTCTGTCAGAGACAGTCATCCAACAGGAGGCACTTTGCGGTACCAGAGCTCCACATCCAATCTGGATTGAAGCTCGTGAGAAAAGGATTGGAAGTCTCCACGTAGTCTTGGTGTAAAAACCCTGCCCCAATTGGCCCAATTGGCGCAATTCTGTTGAAGCGTCAAGGCAACCGTACTTCAAACGGCACAAAGACCTTGGTTGCGCTGTCCAGTCCAAAGATACAGTGGCCAAAAAGACGTCGCTAAGCAAGTTGCTCACAACCTCTAGCGTGCATGACCAGCGGCCTTGTCAAGATTTTGTCCAGCAATACAAACCCTCAGCTACAAATCAGCATGCTCAGCGTTGCCAAGATCAACTGGGCAGGAGTCTATCATCTGACATCTCCAGACGTTGGGGTATCTAAATTGGGTCCAGAGTTGTCGTTTAACGGCAAACCAAATCATAAACACTGCAGACAGGGCGCGAAGCCGCAGTAACAGACTTGTGGCCAGTGCCCTGACGCACAACGCCTGACGAGAAGTGCGTACGCATTCGAAAACGCCCGTCGCATTGCCTTGTGTTTCCTTTTTTTCTGGAACGCGTTGGCGCCAACGGATCCAAAGCTGCTTTCATGAACTTAAGGAACCTATTTGACTTGACACATTTTTGTTTTTGTTTTTTTCGATTAATACGCTTAACTCATCAAAACTCGTTGATATCTAAGCGTACAAAAGCTTCAAAACGATTGAGGTTGCTCACTTTACCAACATGTTGTCATGAGTTTAGTGAGTTTAACCTAACAAGGCTCCAAAATCATTGCCTTCATTTCATCGTTAAAACACTCAGGCGAATCCAATGAAGTTGGCCAAAAAACTGGAAATTCGATTACATTCACCAAAATCATCCTTAAATTCATTAAAACTAGAAAAAGGCGCGTCGCGCGCTCGCTCAAAAAGATTGCAAAATACCAGCAATCAAGAATTGTATGGCCACAAACGGGTAAAGAGTTCTCAACACAAGTCCATGGGCTGCGGGCACAGGCCTTTTCCGCAAATCATCTTGAGCCAAAGCCCAAAGCATACGACTTGAATCCAAGAGTGGTCGCGAAAAACTTGACAGAGGTCTCTTTGTGCAACGGCGGACTCTAAAAGAGTCGCCCGAATTCGTGGCGATTCCTGATCATGCTGCCAGTGAATGTTCCACTGACACCCCGCTTTGCAAGCTTCAAGAAGACTTCATCGCAATGCAAAAACAAGTGGCGGCGCCTGGTGCAACTCACCCTATAGTTTGGAAAGGCATTTTACCCTGTTCTTCTTCTCCGCCTTGTTGCGGCTTTCACGCGAGGAAAGTTCAAGGCGCGCTGCCACATTGCTGGTGGCAAGGCTTCTGTGAACACGTCAGCGAGTTGTTTGTCAGTAGGAGTGCGCCTGGGGGTTTTTGTCATCATTGCTACTGAAAACTTCGTTAACGAAGGAAAATCGTCTTACCTTGCCTAGGCGAGTAGCCAGCTTGGCCTATAGATATCACTGCACTGTTGTCTTGATTGTCTTGGTGGCAGCGCAACTTACCTGTGGCTAGAGGCGGCTCTCCAGCGCCAACTTGACAGCTCCATTTAGCACTGTTTCAGGCAAGGCTTCTCCGAAAGAGCTCATTATCGTCCGCAAGCGACGATGTGGTTTCATTTCAAGTAAAGCCGTTTGTTGGTCAAAGATCGGGCCGGGCAAGTCTCGAGCGCCAGAACAAGCACTCGACAAGCTGACTCGGCAAGGGCCTCGTAGTCTGGTGCGACCAGTGACCCTTGCGGAAGTAAAGGCGTCTGAGCAAGTTTCAACGCCCTCCCACTCAGCTCTGCGCAAAGGTCGCAAGCGCTCCTGCTGAAATCTGCCACGGCAAGCCACTTTGCCCCTTTTACGGATCTCCTGCGACACCTAAAACCCGATCAACTCCAGTTGGACCGTTCAATGCCCAAGTAAGCCACGTGGGTCGCTTGGTCACTGGGAAATGGATTTCAGCAATGGGAAGATTCACGAGGACAACGCGAAGACTGGACCCAAGCGACCCAGGTGACCCAAGTGACCCAAGTGACAGGTTTCAGTTAATGTTCCCACAAGCCCAAGTGACACAAGCGACCCCAAGTAGCAGACTTCAATTGCTGTACCCGCAAGCATGACCCGTCACCCAAAAGGCAGACCTCAGCCACTGTTCCAAGATTCCGATCACAATGAAACGGTGGCTCTTTTTCGCAGAGTCAAGGGTTCTTTTTTGTGAATATAGTGAATTTGAATTGAATTTAATTGAATTGAACAGAAGCCTTGTTTGGCAAAAACCATTAAATTCATCAAAAATTGGTTCATGCATTTCATGAATTGAATCTGCAATGTTTCTTTTTTCTTGAGCCAAACAAACCGGGAATCGCACTCCTCCTGGCGCCTTCTGCGCCTCCCTGTCTGGGTCTTCCACCTCCCGTCACATCCGCCTGGATCCCCAGCCTTCAAGTCTTTCTCTCTTGGCTCCATCTTCCTCCTGTAGATGATGCCCAGGTCATTCTGTCTGGCCGCGCCTGAGCAAACGCCGCGCCCGGTCTTGTTCTCGTGGACACCCAAAGAAGTTCGCCCAAGGCAACCTGCGTTCCCTTACCTCCTCCGGAGTTCTATCTTCTTCCGGCTCCTCCAACAACTCCACCTTCACCGCCGGCACGTCCACGTTCTTCACCTCCGGATGTCTCCACCAGGTCGCGGATGTACGCCGACTGGCCCAACCAAAAACCACCATCCTCCTCGCAAATCTCCACACCACAGAAGATGACTGGCTCCTTCCCGCTGACCTTCTCCTCGTTCCTGAGAACGCCCCGTCCTTGCAGGGGCTCTCCATGTTCTCTGCCTCCCCTTCCCGTTCTTCTGGATGTGACGGCCTCCCTCCATGGACACCTGCAAGATCCCCTTGCGCGTGTTCTGCGCGCCACCCTTCTCGATCTTCCCGAGGATGCCATTCACCATGTCCGCGACCCCACCCTCGATGCGCTCTGGGTGATCCCCTTCTTGAGCATCCAGAGGCCACCCTCCAAGAGGACCTTAACCATCGCCACTGTTCCCTCTCTCACGCCTTGCCTCATCATTCGGCTCGATCTCCTTTTCCAGGCGGCGCCAACCTTCTTGGTCGATCATGTCAATGTGCTTCTCCCGGATGGAGTTCCTCCGCCACCTCCCCTTCTACAACCCTCGGCAGATTCCTGGGCCGAAGAGCTTGCAACTCCCCCTCGGCACTTGTCTTCTGACTCCAAAAAAGTGTTTACTGGCACCGGCCCCCCCGGCCCGCTCCTCTCCGCCTCGCCCCAGTCACCTCCTCATGCCTTCCATGGCCCCCGCATCCACTGACCTGGCCCGTCTTCTCCTCATGCCCGGGTCCATCAAGGAGGCCTACTCGAGTAGCGTTGGGCTCATAACCTGCAAGCGCTAAACCGCACGGTTCCTTTTTCTTGAGCCAAACAAATCGGGAATCGCAGAATGAATTGGGAACCTTTTCGGATAAGAAAAATCGTTAAATACGAATAGCCTAATGAGTTAAACCGAAATTAATCCATGTTCGATTAAATACATTAAATCCATCAAAATACATTCATGATTCGAATGAGCTTGAAGATGTTGATCGTGCTTCGATTAAGTTCATTGTAATCCTTTAAAAATGCATTTGGAGAACTTATCCTTTTTGTGGCATTGTTCAATCAAACTGGGATAAATGCTCAGAGTTGTTTCTTGGCTTTAATGAGTATAATCAAAAAATGATCCGAAACGAGTAAACTCATCAAGCTCAACCAAATGTTTTAATGAGCTTGATGAACTTAATAAGTTCAAGGGTTTTAACCAAAACATGTGGCTCCTCTTGGCAGAGTCCAGGGTTTGATTGCGACACCCCTCGCCGCGCCTGTTTGATCTCAATCTGAATCAAAGCTGGAAAACAACATAGCCACCCGCAGGATAGCTTGATTTGTCAGAGAGTTCCTCCAAAATGTCGCGCAAGCCTGGCCAAAGGCAATGCGTGGTCTTCAACCGTGAATGGCCATTGCAAAAGAAGAGCCGACTCCGTCTCCGATACCCCTATCCAACAGTTGCCCCGACAAGTCCGCCGACATTGCTCGGCGTGTCGGATACCAAAGAGAGGACTATTGGATACCTAAGAGAGGATAGAGGATAACCCCCCCCTTAGCCCCCCCCCGGGACACGCCAAATACGCATGGTTTTTCGGTCGCCACCCCCCCCCCCCCTCCCCCTCCTACCGCGCGGCAATTTGATGACGTTCCACTAAACGTAGTCTTCGGGGAGCCCGCAAAACAGGGGTCCCAGGCTCGATTCCCCCTGCCGGCTTTTTTGCTGGCTTGGGCTTCCTACATCCTTTTGCCGAAAATCTGGAAAACTCCATGTTTTTGGACGTCTTTCATACATTCATCCATTGCATTCACATACATTACATTCATTACATACATACATTACATACATACATACATACATACATACATACATACATACATACATACATACATACATACATACATACATACATACATACATACATACATACATACATACATACATACATACATACATACATACATACATTACATACATACATACATACATACATACATACATACATACATACATACATACATACATACATACATACATACATACATACATACATACATACATACATTACCATTACATACATACATACATACATACATACATACATACATACATACATACATACATATATACATACATACATACATACATACATACATACATACATACATTACATACATACATACATACATACATACATACATACATACATACATACATACATACATACATACATACATACATACATACATACATACATACATACATACATACATACATACATACATACATTACATACATACATACATACATACATACATACATACATACATACATACATACATACATACATACATACATACATACATACATACATACATATACATACATACATACATACATACATACATACATACATACATACATACATACATACATACATACATACATACATACATTACATACATACATACATACATACATACATACATACATACATACATACATACATACATACATACATACATACATACATACATACATACATACATACATACATACATACATACATACATACATACATACATACATACATACATACATACATACATACATACATACATACATACATACATACATACATACATACATACATACATACATACATACATACATACATACATACATACATACATACATACATACATACATACATACATACATACATACATACATACATACATACATACATACATACATACATACATACATACATACATACATACATACATACATACATACATACATACATACATACATACATACATACATACATACATACATACATACATACATACATACATACATACATACATACATACATACATACATACATACATACATACATACATACATACATACATACATACATACATACATACATACATACATACATACATACATACATACATACATACATACATACATACATACATACATACATACATACATACATACATACATACATACATACATACATACATACATACATACATACATACATACATACATACATACATACATACATACATACATACATACATACATACATACATACATACATACATACATACATACATACATACATACATACATACATACATACATACATACATACATACATACATACATACATACATACATACATACATACATACATACATACATACATACATACATACATACATACATACATACATACATACATACATACATACATACATATACATACATACATACATACATACATACATACATACATACATACATACATACATACATACATACATACATACATACATACATACATACATACATACATACATACATTACATTACATTACATTACATTACATTACATTACATTACATTACATTACATTACATTACATTACATTACATTACATTACATTACATTACATTACATTACATTACATTACATTACATTACATTACATTACATTACATTACATTACATTACATTACATTACATACATACATACATTACATACATACATTACATACATACATTACATTACATACATTACATTACATTACATTACATACATTACATTACATACATACATACATACATACATACATACATACATACACATACATACATACATACATACATACATACATACATACATACATACATACACATACATACATACAGACAGACAGACAGACAGACAGACAGACAGACAGACAGACAGACAGACAGACAGACAGACAGACAGACAGACAGACAGACAGACAGACAGACAGACAGACAGACAGACAGACAGACAGACAGACAGACAGACAGACAGACAGACAGACAGACAGACAGACAGACAGACAGACAGACAGACAGACAGACAGACAGACAGACAGACAGACAGACAGACAGACAGACAGACAGACAGACAGATATATATATATATATGCATACATACATACCAGAGAGGGAGACTGGGCATGGAGAGGCTTGGGGGGATGGGGAGGATGGGGAGCAGAGGGAGGGAGAGAGGACGACAGAACACACAAGGGAGACAAGGGAGAGAGGCAGAAGGAGAAAAGGGAGAGGACAATGTCGGCGGACTGAGCCGGAGGCTCTAAAGTTTTACAGTGACACGTGTCTTGGAAGAGTCGAGCATTGTGGATTTGTTGACTGGTCTGAAACGAGCCCTCTATGCTGCCACCCAAGAATATCTGCCTTGGTTTGACAGGCCAACAATCCACCCACAATTGTTGGCGGAAACAAAGTGACACATGTGGGAGCCATCGAAATAGACCTTGCAATGACGAGACACTTTTGCGTGCACGGGCAGCGGAAGCTTGCTGCGGCTCCACTGCCGTAACCGTGGTTGGTGCGTCGCCTGCCACTTACATATCCGTCGACTGCCTCTGTCTCTGCGGCACAAGACAAACATACCCCTGCAACAACTCGTCGCCTTCTCAAGCTAAAACACGCAAACTGAAAATTGTTGGATCGCGCCAACACATGGATCAAGATCTTACTGGCATCAGCTGACCCCAAGAATGGAACAATCAACCTTTGTCGGCTGGTCCCTTTGCAGAAAACACCCGGTCTGCACATGGCGATATTCTCCTTGAGTAGTAAGCTCCACTATGCCCTTGCGCGACTGCAGGAATTCGGCAGCTGATGCAATCATCTCGTCATTGATATGTTTCCTTACAATGAATTGCCAAAAAGCATGCAGCAACACAGCGCAACGCAGCGCAACGCAGCGCACGCAATGCAGCGCACACAGCATAGCCCAAGATTCCGCAGGACATCCTGGGTGCGCGGCACGCACTTGCCGTTCTCAAAAATAAGAGGCGCATAAGGAGGATCCAGTGCTCGAAAGCCATAGCGCGCGATGAAATGGGCCAAGTTTGGCCCGAGGCCATGGATGGCCCCCCAAATGGCTTTGGTACTTGGAGCGAAAGCGTCTGGAAAATCTGACGGTCGTCTTAGTAAATTGAAGGCTCTGTCGGCAGCCTCGTGGTTCGTGAAATTCAGGAAGGCCAGGGACATATTTTTGTTGGTTTGATGATCCAGTGGCAGGTGGACGTAGTCGTACCTCAATGTGGGCAGCAGCATGAGTCACAACTTGATACGCCTGTGTTTCATTTGGCTTCTCATTGTTGATTTTGTGGCAGAATGTGTAATGCATATGTATATACATGATATACACCTGTAATGAAAGCAATGATGACACCATTTGCCATCTGCCAGGTGTCTGGTGCATCTCAGGAATATTGGGACACCTAGATTGTTTATTAAGAAAAAACAATAATCTGAGAAATTATGTTTGGGAATCTTGAATGTTGAATCTCAGATATGTCTTTGCAAAAAGTGAATTTAAGATTCAAGCATCTGAGAAATTTTAGAAATACTGAATCCCATAATTAAAGTGTTTTAAAAAGCAAGGGGAAGCAATAGCGGTGTCTCAATACTCTAGGTTTCCAAGTAGTATTCGGATAATCAAAAAAGGCAGACAAAGAGTGCATGTTCCATTCGTCAAATTGAGGATGTTTATCTGCATTTACCAGTATACACACAATTGCATGGTAGACAACCTGAGTGCTACATATTTAAGGGGCTGTTGGAAATCAATGGAAAGCGTATCCCATAAATTGTGCAGAACCAACGCCCGACAAATGCAAGCCTTCGATCCAGGAGAATAGTTGAAGAGTTCTGAAAGACACTGCGGTATGTTTCACATGGAGCTAGATAGGGAAAATTGCTATGAAATTGAGTCTGATTCTAGTTTCACTGGCAATGGTAATGATTGTCAATTTCTCTAACTGTTGCTTAGTCGAAACGCACGAGGAACTGCTGCCGGCTAAAGTTGAATTTCGTTAGAGCATTCAAAACTCAAGGATTTATATGGTTGATTCTCAATAGATATGATTCACGATCATGCAATCGAATCAGACAAGCACCGCATAATAAATTAATAATCATTCTGTTTCAAGTAGCAAATTAAATATGAATGAGCTCCTTTCCTACGAATTCCTGGTTTGCTGAGTTTCCCTAGAAAACAACTAGCACCAACTGCTGCCAAAGTGTACCTTGCCTACTACATGTGTAACAGTGAAAAATGTAACCTTCGCGCTGTGTAAACAGCAACTCCTTTCGAAATTGAGGCGACACTTTTTCTTTGATTAGAAATTGCATGGAACTGAAAAAATACGTAAGTTATTTTACCATCGGCAGGGTCCATATGGGGGGCATGTACATGCATTTAAAAAGCAAAACATGTACAAACAAGAAGACGAGTCGGAAAGTGATCAAAGTGAGAACATGAAATGTTTATTTCAGGAACACGGATAATGTTATTCATGTACAAGCACTCAATTGCTCCATCATCTCATGCAAGTTTGGCCTCTGCATTTCTTGCCCAATGAATTGCCACAAAAGCAGCCGTCACAATGCCAAAATCATGCTATTCAAAACTCATCGCTGCTTGTGTTTGGCAAGTTGGCCAGTTGGGATTCACCTTGAGCTGCACGTTCATGTGACCCGAACATTGACATTTTGTCTTTAGCTTGACTTCTTGCCTGGCGGCAACAGAAACGCAACCAAATTGTTGGGTGAGCTGTGTCTAGAAACGATTCACTGGGCAGTACACTTGTTTATCTGATCCATGGGCAAAAACAAGCACAAGCAGTGCGAGGAGTTAAGACATCTGGGTTATGTCATTTCCAACGAAAGGGCCCACCCGGAGCAGGCCATACATCAAATATCTGTGAAAACTGAAGGCCAGGGCAGGGCAGGGCAGGGCAGGGCAAGCCAGGGCAGGCAACTCAGGAAGGCAGGCAAGCAGGCAGGCAGGCAAGCAGGCAAGCATGCATCCATGCATCCATGCATTCGCATCTGCTTCGGATATTCCGTGCGAATCCATCATCAGGCTGTCAACCGAATCCTTGCACGTGCAAAAGTGCTGCGCTTGATTTGCTTCTCGCAAAAGCGCTGTGCAAAAGTGCTGCGCCTGACCTGGAACTCGCACGCGCATATGTCTAAGTTTGCCCAACCGTCAGACCATCTGACTCTCACGACGAATTGTGAAGTCAACCAGCATCGACCCCAAACAACAATTGCGAGCAGCTACGCGTTTCAACTGGACTACAAACTGCCAACAACCGGAGACCATGTCTGGGCAGCCAAATGAAGCTGCCAAACGAAGGACAAGGCGTTGCCGGAGATCAAGAACAACCCATTGGGAAACTAACTGTTGTCGTCAAGTCTTGTCGCGATTTGGAGACAAGTGGGGAACCAACGGGGACAATAGGGAAGACAAGTGGCGGCGAAGCACGCGAGCCAGGCAACACCCACAGTGGCTGGGAACAACAGGTAGCAACACAAGCGCTGCGGGCAATACATGTTCAAAACACTACAAGACGCCGAAATCTCGCGTGGCATCTGCGATCGCCAACAAAATGGCACGGGCCACAATGTAGAATAAACAAATTTCGAGAAGCGTTAATGCCGAACTATGCGCAACCCAAAACCATGCCCCAGCTGCCCCAAGCCCCTCTCAAGTTCCTGAGGCCAGGCCCAAGCCCACGCCCAGCGCAAGGGTTTGAAAGCGGCTATGGGCCACTGTAAACTCAAGGGCCCTCGGGCCAATACAGCGTCGGTAGGCGGTTCATCGCCTGATCTGCACACACTCCTATGTCTTTACAGGTGTGAACCGCCTTCCCTGTTTTGGGTGAATTTGCAAAGTTCACCTCCTGGTATCCAGCGCCTTCCTCAGGTTTCCCGGCGCATGGACTTGGTCATGCAGTTCACCAGCATGCCTGGTCCACCAATCTGGCCATGTACACCTCTAGGTGGTCATCGCGTCATAGCGCGCATGGGACATCAGGAAGTCAGGAAGACTGATTGAGAGCGGTGTCCACCCCGCTTCCGCCGCGTGGGATGCGTCGATCAAGCTCAGAATCTTGCACTTGTCGAAGTCGACCTTGCCCGCGGCTCGTCTTCTGCGCCGAGCTCAACAACTTGTTTGATTCCAGCAGATCCGAGATGTTGGGCGTGTTCTGGCGGCTCTGCAGAGCGCAACACCCGGATTCTCCTCCGGTAGTAGGGCTCTGAGCGCGGACATTACTGGCGAAGCCCGCCATCCACGCAAGCTCCTTCTTGAACTCTTTGCCAATCTCTTCGTGACAGCTGCAGCACTCTGCAACGCGCTGCTCCAAGATCTGCTGCTCTTCCATCGCCACATCTTCATACTGCGAGCTGTCTTGATCTGCACCAAGAGGTGTCCTTGTAGGCGTTGACTCCTCGTGGGCCTCGGCCTCCAGCATGTCCAAGTTCCAGAAACCTGTCATTCCCGTCAAATTCCTTACATATTCCCGCAGGCTTCCCTTGGCCCCAGTCCACGGCTCTCGTTCTATCTAGCCCTTCAAGCCATGTGGAAACGCGCGAACATGCACCCACCCTCTCACTCAGACAAACACAACGCTTCAAGGCAAACCAAAACACAGTACCTCAAAGCCAGCCAAAGCATTCTGGCCGAGGCGGGCAACGCGAAGCGTTTGCAATTACGGGCTCAAGACTCGACTTGATGGCTTGTACGTTGACCCTGCTGTACAAGCATCACAGGTTGTGGCCGGGTGATCCGGTACCATCAAAAGATCATGCTTCAAGACTTCACAAGGCGTTCTCGCTCAGGAACATGCACACAAATCCTGGTCAAAGAGCTTCATTCGCCCAGTTCTCGCGTCTTCCAGCTTCTTTTGCACTTTTTAACCCGCGGCCTGCAGCGCACATGTTCCTCGAGCAAAGCACAACTCAATTTGTTCCACTACTGTCGAAATTATCGTTGAACTTCCTTTGATCAAAAACGGCACAAGAACCTTGGACCAGCAGCCTGGTCCCTTTTTCGAGCAGTCCAGCCTCGCAACAGCGCAGGACTGAGAGAATAAAAATGGTCGGCTTGCTCCAGTCTTCTGTTTGATTCATGCGCATGTCAAAATGCGCAGAAAGCATTATCTGAAGCTTTGAAATGCAGGGAAGCCACTGATCATCGGCAATGTCATCGAGGACTTGCAAAAGGATGGCCGTGGTGCAGCGTGGCGGAAGTCGTTTCAGTACCAGACTGGTGGCTTGAGGATGAGGCGACACCCTGTCTGGCGTGCCTCGGCGCAAGGCCCTTGGGAATCTTGCTGGTGCTCAACCTGTGAAAAGCCTCTTTGCACAGCATCAAGCACTGTGCCTTTTGATTGCGTCCAGGGCATCTTGCATTTCTGCGTTTCAATGAGCCAGCGGCAAAAGATATGTGCTATTCATGTTTCTTGTGGCATGTTTCCTCACAGCCACACAAGCTGCACAAACAGCAGTTCAAAGCCAGCCAAGCTCTCTTGACTGGGACCTGCCTCGTCACAAACATTGCCACGCTCAACGAAAGCCCTCATGGAACCAGCAACTCGATGCTTGTAGTTTTCGAGATCGATGTCCACTCCTTGCTGTGGCTTGATGCTGTCACAGCCGCAACTACTTGGTAGATCCATGGCCAATCACGCCTCAGTCACTCGCAGGGGTGTGTTTGTGCGCGCATACGTGTCTCAGAAACCGCAGCGCAACGCATTGCAGCACAGTGTGCCCACAAAGAGAACCACATAAAACCAAACGCTTCGCATAGTTTGAGTGGGAAATACACCCGCCTCCTCGCGATTGACATACAACTTGCCTGTGACTCTCAGAGCAACGCACCACTTTGCTACCTCAAGCACTTGCCTTCTACCAATAGCGCGACAAGCCATGCCGCGGAGGTCACGGACCGCTATGCCGCAATCCAAATTGATGCCCCAAGCGGAGCGAAGCGTGGGCTGTAGGTCATTGCCACTCGTGGCAGGTTTTTTGAGCCTTGACTTCTGCTGGTTTTTGTGTCTCGCTGTAATTACTGAGCAGGGGCCAGCAATAGCAGCAAAGCTCAAGAGCAGCATACAGAAAAAGCAGACAAAAGAAACGTACGGCATTACACAACTACAACATGCAGGGCTTATCAAGCTAAATGCTGGCAGCCAGGTCTTGTCAAGCAGAAAAAATGCAGCGATTCTTTTTCGGACTGCTTTCCGGCCCGGGCGTGGCAGCCATCTCATGCGACAGGTTCGAAAACGAACACGCTCTCGTGCCTTGTATCAAAATGGATCTCCAGGCCTCATCTGCGGAGGCAGGAAGTCCTACTTCTTGAAAGCCAATCTGGATATATGCTCCGCTTTGTCTGCCCGGCCAGCAGTCACCGGGTGCGACACAGAAGTCTTGACCAGTTCCGTAGGTCTGCCTATTCCTGCTTATAGCACAAACATCACGCCTACACGTCTCTTGGCCAAAGCATTCAGAGCACCAAAGCCCAAGCGCCCTTGACTTCGGGCATGCCAGGAGGGCACCGAAGCGCAGCAAGCGCGTTCTGTCAAAGCCATTCCTTCGGCTTCTGTTTCTCAGTGACATGCATTCTGTCAGCCAGTGCCAAAAGGGTTGTTTGAACCTGCGGCACAAGCAAACGCAGTCACCATCAGGAAAACCATTTGCAAATATGACCATCCAAATTTGGATTTGAGCTTGCCGCGTCGCCAGCTACCTCCAATGCGAGTTCGGTGAAACCTTCGGCCAAGTGGACCGTTGCCGCCCTGCGGGACGGGGCCTCTGCATGTTGTAACTCCAACAAGCTCAAATCCTGCGATGCGGAATGCGCGTGAACCTTCTCACGTGTGATGCTGTCAACGCAAGAAACTGTGGGACGAAGCTATGGACTTGAAGAGGGCCGTTCGGCGCATCAAGGTAGCAAAAAGGCCTCCCCAAATGAATTGGTTGGTGCGATGGGTCTGCTGCTTCAGCTCCAAAAGTGGAGGCTGCTTAATTTGCATCCTTGAGCTCTTGGGCCTGGCAGGTGCCTGGCCCGACACCCACCCAACCGAAGTCAGTGACTGTGAGACGCGCTGTCCTTCCCACTACGACCGGCGTGGCGTTTGAACTCCCTCCTGGAAGTTTCACAGTTTCAGAGAAAACGGAATCTGGGTTTGGCTTGGGCCATCCAATCTGCAATCAGCGCCTATAGAGAAGCTTGCAACTCCGCTCCTGTCAGTTGGCGACTGAAAATGCTCCACCGGCCGGCATGCACATGCCCCATAGGAGTACAATTGGTGTTGTGCTGATTCAGCCAGGGTTCTCTGCAGCATCAACATCTGACCTTAACTTTGCATGGACTCTGCCATCTTGCCTTCTAACTCATTGACTTGGCACTGAATGCGGATCAGTGGACAGCTACCTCTTCAGAAGCGAAAAATTGCAATGTGAGCCTCCAGGTGAACCAGATATGCTTCGAGTTCCTTACATCTGAAGCTGTCCAACGCGACCCCGATTTGCAATGCAACTGGCTTCAGCTGGTTTAAGTCGTGGCCTAAGAAAGCACGCAAAGAAAAAACAACCCAAAAGACCCTCTTGAAAGCACCTGTGTCTTCAACTGCACAAAGCTACTCGCACAAAAATTCGCCTCGGCCCCAAGGGGGCCAAGGGCGCTCAGATCTTGTTTCCCAAAGGGAATCTTGCGGCCCACCGCCATTTACTAGCTTTTTGGTCCGAAAAGCATGACCTCCTGCTGGCCAGGCCTGTCTGACGTGTCTGACCAGCAACCCAAAGAGGCCGCCCTTCAAGCAGCAACCAGCAACCCGCCACAGACAGCTCCATGAGCGCGAGATGTGTCTGAGGCTGGCCTCAGGCCTAGCCCCAGCAAGCCCAGCTCAACCAGCAACCCACAGAGGCTACCCATTCAAGCAGCAACCAGCAACCCGCCACAGACAGCCCCCAGCCAGCACATTGGCTCCGTGACTCTTGGCTCCGTGACTCGCTCCTGGACCTATGCATTGTCTTGCCCTTGCCTCGGCGATTCCTTCGCCACTTCGGCCGATGCAACTTCATTGGTCCAGCGATGCCAGAACCTGTCCGTTCCTGAATCGCCAGCAATCGAACAGCAGACGCTGCACGCTCGGCTGGGCCGAGGCGGGCAGCGCGCAGCGTTTACAATTATTTGTCACTCTTCCGAAGCATTCTCTTGGGCTGTGCAGTGTGCACTTGTTGTGCATGTTCAACAAGGCAAAGCGCTGCATTTACTGCGCCAAGAATCGTCCCAAGGCAAAGTACAAAGATCGCTCAAGTGCTGTGGGTGCCGCCAGAACTCTTCACATGCATCGCCAATAGTCTCTGCACCTGGCCATCCAACAAGTGTCAAAGCCCGTGCCATCAAGCTCCAAACCTCCAACATGCATGCCAACATATGCCACCCCCGTTTCAGAAGTGATATTCAACCATCATCATGCTGCTAGCACACACGCACTGCCTGCAATGGCACGCTGCTGTACGAGTCTCTGCGCATCTCGATACATTTCAAGGGTAACGAATCTCCTCGGATTTGGAGGCATGGAGTTGCAAGGCTGGGAGGAGCTTAACGCATCCAGGCTTCGAGATGATGTTCCTTGTTCTTGCGATAAATACTCCATTGACGAAAACGAAAGGAGCGTAGGGAGGATCAAGAGCTGCAATGCCGAATCTGGCAATGAAGTGCGCCAAGTTGGGACCAAGCCCGTGGATCTGACCCCAATGAACTTGAGTGCTTGGTGCCAAGCCTTGTGGGCAGTTCGCAGCTGAAGAAAGCCACTCCAACGCAGCTCTGGCCGTCTCATAGTCCGTGAAGTTCACAAAGACCAGGGAGAGATTCTTGTGATTGCGTATATCATATGGTAGGTGCACAAAATCGTATCTGCTCTCTGCAATGTTGTCCAGCATCTCCAGAAGCACTGCGCTTGTGCAGCGGGGCGGCACACGCTTCAGCACCAAACTTGTACGCTCTTCATTCATGGACTCAAAAATGCAGAAGCCGACCTCAGGACAAACCACTGCCGTGGAATGTTGTTGTGAATGTGAATTCGAAAAGGACTAACGGAACATGCATCAGATGGAGCCGGAGGACCCTACTAGTTGGCGGAACCTTCAAAACAGAACATTTCCTTGTTGAGAGGGGAACCACCCCTGAGTGTACCATCCTCCGGATTGACCCGAAGTTAACATTTAGTAACCTAAATTGGTTTCACGCACAGCAACCTCTTCTCCTGCCGCCCATCTCAGTCCATGCCATGCACTCGTGCATAATTATACATGCGATTCATTTGAGCCTAATAGCTCTGCGTGGCCAATCATCATCAAAGCAATGCATTCCCCCCATACTTATTGGCAAACACCCTCAAAGACACATTTGGATGCAGGTTTTCCGCTTCAACGTCGGCGTCTGCGAGCAAACCATTGCTTGCAGTCTCTGGGAACGCATGCAATTTGTGGGCGCGCTGAATTAGCAATCAGGCAGACTGCCCGTTGCTTCGCTGATTTCAGCTTCGGGCCTGGGCACGCGGCCAGTCACGCATGAATCTTTGTCACGTGCAAAAAAAGTGCGATTCATGGCAAGCATGCTGCACAGCTGCCACTTTGTCCACAGGATCGGTTCAATCTTCTTCGCGTGTTGCGACATCAAAGCAACCTTCAGGACATCATAGTTGCCTACCACCCTCACACAACGGCAAGTGATCTCAAGCCACAATCCCACATGCGAATGATTTCTGGCGATTGAGCACACGAGCCTAAGGCTGAATGCACTGCTCCCAACATTGCCATTCTTTGAGATCAAGGGCTATTGTGCTTCAGCCCAACGACTCGCACTCACTTCAGGCATTAGCTGGCAGCTACATGCACAAAGTGACGCATCTACCTTCCCAACACCTCTGTGAGCTGACAGGGGCATGACAAGAATGCCAGCACAAAGCTGTGATGTCCAGCCTGCCGCTTGGGTGGTAATTCAGCAAATGGTATCCAAAGAGACCACCCGCACCTAGGTTGACGAAGTTGGATAAAATGTATATATTCTGTTGCTGTGCCACCTGCTCCACGATCTAACATTTGCCAGATTGCTCCTTCCGGGGCTTCTCGCACTTGGAACATCTATCAGGACTGTCTGCTGGCACCAAAGAGAAGTCCATTGTCTGAAACCTGCCAAACTTGCTTTCACGGATCAATACATGCCAGCGCAATCTGAACCGGCCCACAGTGCTGGCGCAAAGCAATGCAGCTCAGAAGCCTCCTGTCGTAGCACCGGCAACACCTCCAAGGACCATCACGCTGATACCGGGGATCCTGCCACGTGACACAACATTTGGGTCAAAGCCCGCGTCGACGTTCAATTCGTCGCTTGCTACTGCCCAAATTTCTGGGTAGGGCTTTGTGTGGCACTCGCAACCGAACCACAGACTGGTACCCGCAACCAGCTACATTGATTCAGCAAAACAAAGCAAGTCGCAGAATCAACAGCCGCCTGGCCACCAGCACCACCTAACCCCCCCCCCCCTGCCCGACGTCTGATACGTGCCCGCCCCCACCCCCCCCCCCCACGGACCGCGCGGCAATTTGATGACGTTCCACTAAACGTAGTCTTCGGGGAGCCGGTGTCGCAAAACAGGGGTCCCAGGCTAGATTCCCCCTGCCGGCTCTTTGCTGGTTTGGGATTCCTGCCTCCTTTTCCGAAAAACTCTGTGTTTTTGGACGTCCTAATTGCGAAAACGCTGGAAAAACCGTGTTTGGGGAGCAAAGAGGAAACGCAAGGAAGTGCAAGGAAATGAGGGGAGGAAATAGGAGGTCGACATGACAGGAAAGCAGCGGGAAATGAAAGGGAAACAAAGGGGAACTGAAAGGGACATGCAAGGGACAGAAATGAAAACAAGGGGAGTGCAGGGGGAATGAAAGGGAAACAAAGCGCAAAGAAACCAATCGGCACGACGGGAAATGTAGGGAGACTCGCAACGAAAGAACGAGACATACATGGAAAATGAAGCGGACATACCGAGAAAATGTCAGGGACATGAAGGGGGAGTTGAAAGGCATGGAAGGGACATGACCAGGACGTCATGGGAAACGTGAAAAGGACATGAAGGGGAAGTGAAGGGGCAAGCCAGTAGTGAGATGACAGTTCAGGGTCATGAAGGGGCAGTGCCCGGACATCGAGGCGGACGTGACGCTGCAATGCAGAGAGAGAGAGAGAGAGAAAGAGAGAGAGAGAGAGAGAGAGAGAGAGAGACAGGGAGAGAGCGGGAGAGAGGGACAGAGTGAGAGAGAGAGAGCGAGACACAGAGAGTGAGAAAGAGAGAGAGAGAGAGAGACAGAGACAGAGCCAGAGACAGAGCCAGAATCAGAGAAACAGAGAAAGAGACAGACAGAGAGAGAGACAGAGAGAGAGAGAGAGAAAGAGAGAGAGAGACTGAGAAAGAGAGACACAGAAAGACAGAGAAAGAGAGAGACTGAGAAAGAGAGACACAAAAAGACGCAGAGAGAGAGAGAGAGAGAGAGAGAGAGACAGAGAGAAAGAGAGAAAGAGCGAGAAAGTGAGAGAGTAGAGAGAGAGAGAGAGAAAGAGAGAAAGAGCGAGAAAGTGAGAGAGTAGAGAGAGAGGCTTGGGGGGATAGGGAGGATGGGGAGCAGAGGGAGGGAGAGAGGACGACAGAGTACACGAGGGAGACAAGGGAGGGAGAAAAGGGAGAGGACAATGTCGGCGGACTGAGCCGGAGGCTCTAAAGTATATATATATATATACGCATGTCTCTGTGTGTGTGTGTGCTTCAGGTGACACAGGCAAGAAACACGCGATGCGTGAACACGGATAGCCTTTGAGAGGCAAAAGGACTCAAACTTGTCATTTCGTACTATGTATTGCGTCATTGAAACCGCTGAGAGCGACCTTTAGGCGGCCAAACGGAACTGCGAGCATTGGCCAAACTATCTGCTCCTCCTGGTTGAACTTTGGCTCTGAGGGCTCCTGGGCCGGCCTCGCTTCGCCCGAGACATCTGGACCTTGGTTTGGCAATTTGGCAACGCACCTGAATGCTATGGAAAGGCTATGACATCCTGTCAAGTCAAGACACGGTCGATGGCCAGCATCACCTACAAGGTGTGCATTACGCGCTCAACACTCTGAAATCTGGAATGTGGTATGTGAGCTTTGAGATCAAGCCTCATACCGCCATTTCCTGTACTGACCGGGATGCTCCTTCTTGTCCTCGGGATCTGCCTGCACCACCTGAGTCAAAGCTCGATGCAAACAAAACGATGGCTTTCTCGCGCCTCCTCAATCTCGCCAGGCTCTGGCTTGTAGAACTTCGGTGGCGACGGCCCTCGTAGGGCTGCACCCTGCAACTCACTCACGCGAAGCGGTAAAAAAAAACGCAAAGCCGGGCGAAGCTGGGCAAAGCTGGGCGAAGCTGGGCAAAGCTGGGCGAAGCTGGGCGAAGCTGGACCTCTTGAGACATGCAGAGGTGCCTTCTTAGCCAGGACGGTCATCTCAGCCAAGCGTGGCCCTCCTTGAGCAGTGCACGACACTGATTGATTACACACTGTCGGCTGAGCTGCGAATGTTGAAACACAGCCTGACCAGCAGAAGATCCATGTGAGTCACAATCAAAACCCGATATTAAACCATGTAAAGAATTCAGGAGGCGGCCACAGCTATTTCTGGTTGGGATCGTCCCTTGCTAACCTTAGAATTCAGGAGGCGGCCACAGCTATTTCTGGTTGGGATCGTCCCTTGCTAACCTTCATCTACCTGGGTTTTGATTGTGACTCATGTATCCAAGTGTGGAAGCGCAAATCGTGCAGCTCAATGCTCTCAGCCATCTGTATCTGGCCAATCATTGGGTCCTGGAGGCAAACCATTCCAGTGGTGCAGCCTGGGCATCCCAATGAAGCACATCCCAACAAAGCACATTCTCCCACCCGCCGAGAAACCGGTGGCACTTTGCGAGAATCAAGTGCAAACACCCCTTTCAACAAAGAAGAACGGCTCGTTCTACATTGCTCCTGAAGGCTTCAAGTAAGGGATGCGAAGGAGCCCGAACATCTGCAAAGGTGCACCCACCAGGTCTGCGCGCTCCGCGCAGCAACGCACTGGCACTCTGAGCCGAGAAGCACGAATTGACTGCCTGGTTCTGTCGGTGTGGGACCTTGTGACCAGGCCACAGTAAAGTGGTCTCCACCATGAAGAATCCAGACCTCGCTTTACAACCATTGGAATGGTCCAAAGTGCCTGATTCCTCTTAAATAGTCTCGTTGCTTCTGGTTCCTTCTGAACAACAAGGGAACTCACGCCACACAAAGCAAAACTTGAGCGACGAAACTTGAGCGACGACTGACTCTCTCCATGTTTCAGCTCTCGCTCCACTGTATACACTAGTCCACCCCCTTGCAATGCGTTGCACATGTTACAAAAGCTCATGGGATGAGGGTGCACTCGTATTCACTCAAGGCCGCAGCCAACAGCGCCGAAATGCAGCACACGAACCCTACTAGTACCGCAAAAATAGAAAGTGTACTGTGACTTGCATTCTGAAACGGCTGCTCAAACAATGGCATCGCCAAGCAGACCAGTCCGAGCAGTCTCGGGCACAAAGCTTCAACCCGTGCCTTCAATTAGCGCAGTTTTATGAAAATGTCTCATTCATGGTGCGACACATGAACAATCGGCAAATGTCTCACTACTTTTGGCGTGGTAACCGGGTAGCTAAGCAGCTTGCAAAGCTGTCGATTCTGGGTGTTGCTCCACATGCATATATATATAGTTATGTATCACACATATATATATATTGTTGTTCAATTTTGTCGCAGCTGCAGATCGTAAGCCGCAACATGTCAAACATGGTTGGGCAGCTCTGGCTCGAAAGGGGTATGCAAATATCCAGCTTGAAAGTCGCAACTGTTCACCTTCATTTTGATAGTTGCAACTTCGAGCGTTCGGTACCAAAGCAATATATACACGAAGCGCACTTTGTGTTCTTTCCCGCAAGTTATTGCGGCTACACGCAAACGCACAAATGGTTCAGCTCTATTCTCTTCCCCAGTACATAGGCAAAATTGCACAGAGTTGCGCCTGCTTATATATGGGGGTTGTGCAGAATTACTTTGCCTGGGGACCCCCGAATCGCCGGCCAATCGCGATCCAATCGCGGTCCCACAGGTTCGAGTCGCGGAGCAACGTTGGTCACTTTTCGCTGTCAAGCGCTGGCCTTCCTCCATCCATACCTGGAAACTGGAAGGAACTGACATAGCTCGGATGGGCAGGGCCTCACTGGTGAAATTCGTCCAATCGCCGTCCAATCACCGTCCAACCGCGGTCCAATCGCGGAATTGTGGCGGCGAAACTTTGGTTTGCAGCTTCCAGCCTTTGCCAGTAAGCCGATTTAGACAGCACAGCCTGGGCCTGCGCAGGCGAAATCACCATACAGCTTTCCAGGAGGAACTTTTGCGCGAGCCCGTGCAGTCAAAATGAGCGAGACGTGCGTCGGCAGGACAATCTATAAACACCACGCAGCGTCTAAATTCACAATAATTTCGTTCTTTCGCGGTCCAATCGCCGGCCTTTCGCGGCTCGAGTTCTCCCATTCGCGCTGTTCAACAAGTTGCCGCTGTTCATAAGGTTTAGACACGCAATTGCGCACGGCCTCCATATATATATATATATACATGGGTCACAAACATGTACAAAGTCCCGCTGTTGGAAATCGGACATACGTTCCGTTGCCGATTCCAGTTCTGCCTGAAAGCGGTGCTTGACTGGCCTTTGCAATAGCTGCAAACATCTACACAGTTGACACTAAGACTTAGTTGCAAAGCAAAGCACTCATATTTGCATGCGCACATACAGCATTGCAACGCTGATGCCAAAGGTTTTCTTGAAGCTGGCTGCCCAAGTTCAGCGAAGCTCGCCGGGCCAGTCCAGTCAGGCCTGTTCCAGCCCGCGGCGCGAGCTGAGTCAGCATGGCTTGACGGGACTGGGCTGGACTGGGCTTGGACTGGAAAAGAACCAAGCAACACACGCTTGGACGACTGGACTAACAGACTGAACCAAGCCAAGCTAGGAAAGCTGAGCTAAGCTGCAAGCTTGGCTGGGCTGGGCTGGACTGTGCTGCTGCGCTGGCCTGAGCTGAGTTGGACTGCGTTGAGCTAGCCTTGCTGGCGGCTTAGCTCAGCCACCAGCGTCTAGCCAAGTCCAGTCCAATTCAGCGCTCCTTTATCCCAGCTCAGGCAATAGCCCAGTGCAGTCCAGCCCAATTTCGTCCAGTTTAGCACGCAGCACCACTTGGTCCCTTGGCTCCCTGACTCCCACCTATGAATCGACACTTGACCAGCTCTGTTGCTTGCTGCAACAGACGGTGCATGCTGGGCCGGGCCGAGGCGGCCAACGCGAAGCGTTTAACACTTGAAACGCTGTGCAGCCATTCAAACGCTCCCGGATTTCCTTTGGAGCAAACAAAACTGGCGCAAGCATCCGAGTTTTGCCGTGGCTTCAAGTCTGTGCCTCTGTGACTAAGGAGTGCACCGGCGTTTTGGGATTCTTCAATGCATCTGCGATAGGGACTCCCTTGTCCTGAAGCAACAATCCAGCACAGGACAAGGTTGGGTCCACAAACAGCAGCCCAATGTTGAAGGCTCTTGCCCGGTTGCAGGAAATGCCACTCTAGGGTGTTTTGGATGCCCCACCTGTGGATCCACCTAAGGATGCGACACATCGGCTACCAGGATCAACTGTTCTCTAGTGGCAAGCAAAAAATCAAAATCATGTAGCTCCTTCTCACTGCGCGAGAGTAGGCCAATTGTATTGAAGCCCTCCCACGACAGGTTGGGACCTCAAGTTCTTGACTTGCAAAGCTGCAGTCTGGCAGTGTGCATAGCCACAACGAGCCACAACCATGCCTGCCAAGTCACTACCGTTGGGTAAGATTGAGCCCACGCTGCCCATGGCAGCACCACGCAGAAGCAGTGACAGCAACTCCGTACTGCAAAGCCAGCAATCAAAATTCCTGGGAAGTGTCTTAGAGCTCTATCTATGTCACCGAAGACTGTTGATACATGGCTTTAGCGCCTCTGGCGTCTGTATCTAACGGATTGGTTGGGCAAGCAGGAACGATGCGAGACGGTACTTCTGCTGCAAGCGCGTTGCCTATTTGTCCAAGGTGCTTTGGTACAAGGGGCAGCTCGCCTCCCTCCATCAACGCTTCCTCCTTGACCTTGTCCACACCTGCTGTAAACTTGCACCGCCTATTCTCCTTGAACTGCATGAACTGTCTTACACTACAGTTGACTCAAAGCAACGGCGATCAAGAGCAATCCACCCACGTGCAGACTTCGCAAGTGACAACCAGTAAGACCCTGAGAAGTCTGCATGCCAGCGAAGCCAGAAGTCAGATCAACCAACCTTCTGCCAACATTGGCACTGCAGTCGGATGACCTCGGGTGAACACCGCGGAGTAGACCAAATCAATGATTCCTCCCGGACCCTGGAAATCTGCAACGCGAGCATTCACCTGAGCTGTGCTGCTATGTTTCTCCATGATACAGGAGAGATGCTCGCAGCGCTAACAAACACCCAAGCCACCGCTGAAAAACTTGCAAAAACTGAGGCCCTGGCTTCGGTCCTCACTGCTTCCTTGCCCACATCGACAATTTCCAGATCGGAGGCGGGGCCATAAGAACCTCACGGAGCAGCTCATGTCTTTCATTCAGGGCTACACGGAGCTGCTCGTGCTGCGAAAAGGAGGACCTCCACATGTGGGGTCAAATTGTCAAATGAAGGGGCAACAGTTCGCAGTGCTTAACTCAAAGCCCCGCCTTTCTGCTTTGGCCTGCAAAGCCGTATGGGCCCATCTGCACAGCATCGTAGCAGGATGTCTACAATTGCTCCGGCCACTGCGTCAGCCCTGACCTCCAGTGAGAACTTGTCCGATGCCCGAAGCAAGGCGAGACCCAAAACGAGCGGCTCTTTAAAGAATATTTCAACGTGTCATGATTCGCTGTGTCGTTTTCATGTTCCTCACGCCACTGCTTGCGTGCACCTTGCGCTTCGAATGTTGTGGCTTCCGCAATACATGGGGGCGTAACCCTTGCGTCTGGGAAAGGCGGCTTACACAACAATGTTTCCGGCAAGAGTGCAATACACAAAGTACATGTTCGCAGCTCCAGCTCGAAAATCTCAACTTTTCAGTACAAGTGAAGTACACCACGTACACAAGAAAATACATGGCTTCAGACATGGCCATTAACAAATTAAATGATACTTGAACAAAGCTTATGCACAATGCTTACACGCCGTGTTTACGCACAGTGATCCCTCAACATCTGCCGACGCCACCTTACACCCGTATGGGTTCGGTTCCCCAAGGGTCGATATGGCACGGCCCTTTCAAACATGTGCACCGAGATGTTCAACGTTGCTCAAGGGTGTTCTTGAAGTGCCATGCAAAACCGTGTAACCAAACCATTTTGCCTCGAGGCTTTGACAGCAGTCGCCTGAATCTGATCCATGGGATTCTTGTGCTGCTCAGCCAGAATCAGCGCGTGCACCACGGCGAGCACTCCGCAAGGCCCGTTCTTCGGCTGCGGAAAGCCTCCCGCCCAGCCTGCAAAGCAAAAACGGCTCGGTCGCTGGCGCGCAGCTCGTTGCCTGGATACCAAGATCCTGTGAAGTTAGGTTCCACCAAGCTGAAGCGTAAATATTCTTATAACCCCTTCCTAAATTGAGTGCCAACCCTGGTTCCCTTCAAAATCCCCCGATGCATTGGGGGGAATCTCTCATATCTGTCAACCTTTTGCGAACGGCGCTCCCACGTTCGCTTTCGCCTTCGCCTGGGTCCAGGCGCTGCAAACGCCAAGCCTCTGGAGGCTCCTCCGCCACGGGCCAAATCACCGCCCACCAGGGGGGCACCGCCTGGAGCCAAAGCAACAAAACGCCCGAGGCAAAAACAAGCGGACGGACTGCTTACCGGCCAGGCTTTCTGGTTTTCAGAAGTCCACGGGCACAACCCACCTGCGAATCGCTGGCTAAAGTAGAATCCTGAAAAAAACATCCAATTGTCACCCACCCGTTAAATCATTGGACTCTCCGCCTCTTTTGGCAACGTTCCACGGCTTGCTTGAAGAGCCCTCAGCGCGCCAGTTAGTCAAAACACAAAAGAGATGCTCCCCTTTCTGTCTGTAGGTTGCGATTTCATGCGTGAAGCAGCTAAAAAGCCTGAAAGAACCCTCGATGGAGCTGCGCCTCTGGAGCGGCTGGAGTGGCTGCAGCAGGCGCAGCGTCAGCCATAGGCACATCACCTCGACTTGCTATCGCTCTGATCGGCTTAAGCGATAAAGAAACATACTCGCTTGTTGGTGCAACGGCAGACTCCCAGCCTCCTTGGCTCGACAAATAGATCTCTACAGCTGTCTCGACGTTGCCACCGGCCATTTCCAGGAAAATGGCAGCCTGCATAAGTGCGGGCAGAACTCACCATTCTGAAAGTCTGAGTATTGCATGAAATGTTGTCTGCTTTTGAGACGACCAATACACCTGGGTGCAGTGCATATCCAAGGGGAAAGGGCAAACCTATAAAGCTTGGCAGCTCTTTGGTTTGACCTGAGATCCTTTGAGCCTGGATCCAAGTTGAACCTGGCGGATTTGTGTGCCCGGTATGTTTCCTTAATGAACAGTCCGGATTCTCAATCAACCGGGGGGCTTGGGTACCGAGCCGAGAGGACCTGGCCTGATCTGGTGGGGCGCCCGTGAAGTCAATGAAGGTCTGGACATCCGCCATGGCAGAAGGCTAGGAGCTACCTACGTTGAAGCCTGTCGTTGTATCAACAAGCCAACCTCAGAGTTACTGTATTTCATCAAAAGGGTTAAGACAGGTAGCCGGGAAACATCCGCAGTCATATCTATGAGTTGTCCATGGCTTGCTGCCTGGAGAAAAAGGTGAGCTGCGGGTGAAATTGCACTTAAAGCATCCGGACTTGGCAAAAAGCCGTCTGTCGAATGCCTCAAGATTGCCATGCGTGCAAACTGTGGAGGGAAGCACCTCCTTGTCAGCGCGCATAGCTGGAGAAGCAAACCCCAGTTGACTGCCGTCTCTCTGCATGACCTGCACTTCTTGGTTCCGACACTGTCCGTTGAAGCACGCACTCAAAAAGCTGTCTTTAGGTCTGAGCGCCTTGCAATTATCAAGGTTTCGCGAGGAGTGTCATAGTTTATCTGATTGGGCCTGGAGCGGCAGCTTGCTGAATCAGGTCGAGGACGCATCCAGCAATGTAGTACTAGGCAGGCAATACCTTCATGCAACAACTGCGGCGCTGACTTGTCGGTACTGAGCTTCTCGTCATTCAAGCAGCCCTCACCTCAATGTGAGGTTCACCGCAAGCTATTTGACCAGTGAAAATGAAAGAGGACATGATATCCGGCCTGCTTGTCCATCTGGCTTGGCCTGTGCAGCATCCCACACCGCTTCACATTCACCGGCACCCACCCTCTCTGCATGCTGAAAAGAAACCTCGCGACAATAGCTTGTCAATGTCATTTGCCATTTTGGGGGAAGGTCATGGTTCCTCCAAGATGCTTACATCCTTCCGAAATTATGTGCTTGCAAGGCACCCCAAAGGCTTGACTTCGTGCCAACTACGAAGGTGGACTGCCAACAAGCACAAGGTGGACAGCAAAAGCCACTGAACCCGTAATCAAACGAAACCTAAAACTACCAGAAGTATCAAGCGCACAGGGAAGCATGGAAGTGACCGGAACATGCCAAAGCAAAGCATCCAGCTGTCACATTGCGGAGGCAAATCATGCCATTTCCGTTGCGCTGCCCCTGGTCTAAAGGCAAGTTGCCAGAAAATGGTTTCGACACTCTTCAACTCCCAAGGGAGGATGCTAATCGTTCGAGTACAACTGATGAGTCTCGAGTACAACTGATAAGTCTCGAGTAAGATAAGCTTCGGCTCGCGATGCACTCGGTTTCCCTCCAGTGACGAAAACGTTACCCGAGAACAAGAAGCACAAACAGCGACGCAACCAAGGGGGCCAAAAGGACATTCAGAATCACGGAAAGCAGGTACGCCGGATTGATCAGATCCGGTATCCCATGACTGAGGTAGCTTCGTTGAGTGCGGTCCCTCAGTCATGCCGCACTCCCCTGCTGACAAACATGGTCACGTCGAGAAAGGTGGTGTCAGGGTACATCTGACACTCCGCACACACACACGCCCCTCCAAGAGGGGCGAACACTCTTTTTGCATCCTGAAGACCACATATGAAGCTGCCTAGTGTCAACCAAAAGGTCCTCAGTGTCCTCAGCGGCAAGGAGAACGTGAATTTGCACGCTCTGTACGGTGCCGCTCAGAAGGCGGGGACACAGGATCACCAAATCGAGCAGGAAATAGTCCGCCCCTTTGTTTTGCAGTTGGCAAGACTGGCAGAAGGAACAGCGAAGATTGATGGGCGGTATCTGTCAGAGGTGGGGCGTAGGTGAAGAGGTCCAGCAAGGTTCGATCATGCTGAGGAAGACCACTCTGAGATGCACCAAGCTGTTCCACCTGGATGGAGATGTCCGGGTTGCGCTCACCATCACGCGTTTCATTCGAGGCATTATTGACGGAAAAGGACTTGTGCCGGGACAATATCCGTTGGTAGCCTCGAATCCTGAATGGACTAAGCTTCGTGGTGATGATGCGATTGGTGGCCCCGCTCAGATTGCCAATCGTCATTGCCTTGAGCTTCATCCTGTAGTGGGACCGCCGGCTTCCAAACACGAAACGCGCCATCCGGCAGAGCAGGGACGTCATCATTCTGGCGCCATAGCTGAGGTTCACCAGGAGTGTAGACCTTCACCCATTCTTGTCCCTGCCGGGTCTGGGCTGCAGCATCAATTTCCATGTTGCGGTGGAGGAAGGATTGCACCACGGTATCCGATCCAGCTAAGAGCGCAAAGGAAACAGCAAACTTGCACAACGAGCAACACACAAGCAAGCAAGACATCAAGAAAACGCCATTTTGCAGCACGACCCGAATCCGTCTGTCTACTCAGCAACTAGTTCGAAAATGGACTTCTCGTTGACGTTCAAACTGCAAGGGCGGTCTGTGGGCATGTAGGGCTCAGCGAGTCCAACAGATTCAGGCTGAAGCAGATCGGCGCCTTAGGCATGGATGCTTGGCGCGTGCGATCCGCAAGTTGTTGGCTGATCCCTGCCTGCACACGGGTGAGAAAGAGCTGTGGAGAAGGTAGAAGAATCGGAGAATCGAAGGATCGCATCCAACACCTGCGGGGAAATAGTCAAGACTGATGACTGTGTGGCCACGCTGCGCTGATCAGGGTGTGGAATCGAAGCGGGGTCCTTGTCCAGCTCCGGAGCATAGACACGCCTGTAGCCTTCAGTGGCCCAGTCCCGTTTGTACCATGCGTGAACAGTGGATTGAACGCCATCTTGGAAGTGAACTCGACTACGGAACATCTTCCATTCCCTGTACGTATGACGTGGAGGAGGTTCATCGTGCTCTGCATGCAGCGTCCATGTACCTGGATGAAAGACCTTGACCCATTGAGGGTCCGGTTGGTGAGGATCAGGGCACCACTCCAACCACGGCATGACAACGCAAGCCCCTAAACGCACAACCGAGAACTACACGGCTGCAGGCAACGAACACTTCATGCCATGTGTCACCGAACATGCCAGTCAAACGCAACACACTCAATCAAGCACTAACAGCAAATGCAGCGCCGAACGTAGCGGTTTGTAGCCAGAAGCAACTCGGGCGTCGATGTCACTCGCCCCAATCAAACTCAGGATCATAGGGAGGCGAAGGAGGTCGCCAACCACCATCGGAGACCGAGGATGCCGATGAAGAAGACAATCCAGCGTACATGAGGTCAGGCGATCCCAAAGGGAAAGCGGGCCGTGCTGTGCTCGGGTGTGGATTGCCGAGTCGTTGGTATCCTCTAGTGCACCAGTCACGATATTGCCATGTATAAAAGGACGCATAGGAGACCGGCTGGGTGAAGGAATCCAGAGTATGCCTCCCGTGCTGTCACAAGGCCAATACACTTCAAAATGGTAGAACCTGCACCGTTCCCGATGGGTAGATGGGTCCCCCGGAGCCGGTCCTTCACACTGGGCTCGGAATTCACGAGCGTCATGCGCAGGGCCATGGTATTGTAGCCACGTGGGATGCGCTCCATGAGTCCAGGTGATGAACGTCTGAACATTTTGCTCCATCATGTCTTGATCCATCATGTCTGCATGCAAAACAATGCAAGGAGGAAAGACCTGACACAACACGCAACACTCAACAATATTTTCACGGCAGAGTCCGCAAGGGCTCAGGGAGTCTAGCTGCGTGCCTCAAGTCGTTGGTATACCTACCAGGCCTGCTTGACTTCATCTGTACTCTTCTGGAGGGAACGGGCAATGGTCTTGTAGGTGGGCCTCGCACCCTTGTCCTTTTCCCGCCGGACCATCTCATCCAACTCCCCTTGCGTCCATGCCGTAAAAGGTTCATGGTAAGCATTGCGAAGTGCTGTCGTGAACTCTTGCAGAAGTTCACGAGGACCATGCACCACGGTGGGAGACGGGCGAAACGACGACGCCCCTCGGTGAGGACGGGTCGAGTGGTCCGAATCAGAGGGTAGAGGTACGGGTCCGCGGTTGACGTTGGCCGTGGCTGGCGCAGTCATTCTGGGCGGAGGGAGGTGGGCAACGAGGTCAGTCCTGGGCGTACCTCCTGGTCGTAAGTCATGCTCAACCCCTGTACCTCTGGACGTTCATGACGAGGAGGAGATAGCACCGGCACATACCACGTTGAGGATGTGTCTACAGGCCGAGTCCTGGTACGTGGTGGCGTTTGGGACCGGTCGGATGTGATGTGTTTCGTGATGCGTGGCCGCATACCATGTCGCGAATTGCGTGGTTGCCGAGGTGTCATCCTAGCATCGGACTCCGCATTCCGATTGACTGCGAGGGCAAAGTTCAGGGTGTCCAGAGATGTTGAGATTTGAGAAGCAAGAGCATCAAGCACCACAATCAGGTTGTTCACGAACTCCGCGGACAGCCACATGGCAACCGTAAGCAACGAAAAGACAACTCAAGCAATGAATGGCTGCGAGAAAACACAAATGGGAAGAATGATGTACAGACCCGCTGCGCGAGAGAGCCGAATGTCTTATGCCTGGCACCAATCATCAGCGGCCTCGAGGCAATCCGGCCGGACGGCATGCTGGCATAGCTTTCACTGCTGGAGGAGCTTTCGGAAAAGCACTTCGGTGTTCTGTGGCTGGCAGGAGTACACGACGGGTGAACGGCCTCCTTTGGCGACTTCGGCTCCGAGAACGATGACGACGTATGTCACGTCTTCTTGACCTTCTCCTCCGACTGTGTTCCCTGGGGCACTGTCACTAATGGGCTCAGTGGGATCACCTTCGGCCCGATTCGTAGAAGTGGCCACCAGTGTGATGGGCATGGAAGTGAACGATGTCCTCGTTGTTGATGCCTTCGGCGACACTGGTGCCGGTGTCAGAAGAGGAGGTGGCAGCGGTGGCAGCGTAGAATTGAAAGGCTCCGAGGTCGCATGAGGCGGTGCTGGCGCCACAGGCACAGTAGGCACAGTGGGCACAGCAGGCACAGCTGGAGGAAGCGGTGGCTGTAAGTGTCGGTGGTGTCCTTCAACGCGCTGTAGTCCAGCCAGCAATATACTGAGCTGCGACGAGATGGCGTGCAGCAGGTGACGACAATCTCGTAAAAGGTCCCCATGATCCATGTCAGGTGAGGCTAAAAGCTGGCAATGAATCAGTGAAACGGTGAAAGCAGCTGCAAGCGTACAATGAGATCAAGCACCCTCATGCGTGTAAAACCTGCAAGTACTCAACCCATCAAGAACAATCGGTACATGATTCAATTTTCCCGGAAGATCACTCGAAGCAGCAGGAAGCGTCATGATTGAGATCACGAAAAGTCATCGGCTGCAAACTGCACCTTGTAGCTTCATAGAGGCCGTGGAACCATCGCCGCGCTGACAGCGTGGAAACGAGAAAGCCAAGGAAGCGGTCACCAAAACATCCCTACGTAGCTGGGAACAGCAATCGAAGACCGAAGTTTCCACCTCCCATCTTTGCTGTGGATGCAATCATAGTAATGAGAGGCAGCGATGTCAGCGTAGGTGCCGCCTCTTGGGACCATGCAATGATCCTGGCGCAGGCGTGTCTTTCCTCCGATGCAGAGGGGACGTGAAGAGCGAATCCCTCCAAACTGCGCGGCGGATTTCACTGCAGCATCATTGGATTGGAGGCTCCCTCTGCAATAGAAGCCCATCGGCGGGATCCACACATAGTTCCAGTTGGTGCACTCTTTGTTCGGAGATGGGGCCACCAGCCATTTCGAACGTCGGATGAGTTCGTCGTCTTTCAAGACGCAGATGGCGGAATTGATGTCTGTGTTGTGCGCCCAATAGAATGACGAGATCGATGGGTGCGGAAGTTGTCCGGCAACCTGCGGCGTGGTTCGAAGGAGAAGACGATCCCGTAGCGATTGCCTTGAGTCCTTCTTGTTCGGCTCGAAACAGTGGTAGATCTTTGTGGTCTTCCGGATGTAAGGCCAACACTTCTCAAGCACTCTCAACTGAACGCTGAGTTGCTCAGGCAAAGCAGTGGGAGCAATGCCGAACTCTTGGGAGATGTTACGAAGAACCGCCTTGGTCCATGTTCCCGGAATGCCATGTCGAAGTCGATCAGCTGCAAGTTCAGAGATAGATTGAACGCGGTGCGTTCTCCCGGTGCGCCATGAGACTCCTGTACACTGACTCCCAAGATTGCTTCCATTTGGCGGGATCCGGAAAGACCAACTCAGCAATACTGGGGAGGGTGTAGTACAGTACGTCGTTGATCCGGATGGCGATTTCTTCAACTTCAAGGCCGGAGCGAAGCAAGAAAACATGGCTGCCCAGAGATGGCGGCGGAGTGCAAACACGAAGCTGAATGAGTCCGACCGAGGGTGTCTAGTTGTCGATCCTGCTGTTCGAAGCTGCTGTGCGGCGTCCTGGCGGTGCTGATGGCAACTGAGGACGCCGTCGGTCCGCATGACTCGCGCGATCATGACGGCGATGGCCTTGGCGCGTCCACTCGCCCCAGTCATCATCTTCATCCGATCTGCCATGCGGTCCCGGGGTGAGCTTGACCCGAGAGTGGCAAGGAACCGGAGATCGGGATCGCAAGGCTGCTTCATGATCTGCAGAGCGGTCCCGCATTGCGTGTGTAGTGTGGGATGAGCTATGGCTCTGCACATTCCGGAGATGGACCATGCCATGTGTTTGAACGAACAGCTGCACCTCATTGCCATTGATGAAGTTGGGGAACTGGTCCAAGGTTACCTGACTGGTAGTCTGCACCGTTCCATCCGGGCGCAGCAAACTGCTCACCGTGTAAACCGCATGAGGTGACCGTCTGGTTGAATCGGCAATGTCAAGTGGAAGCGGAGGTGCCGAAGCCATGCCGCGAGCAAAGCAAGAAAAGAAACGAAGACCAACCACTGAGTCCGAGCCAACCTCAAACATGCGCACGGTCACACAAGTCCAAAGCGGATTGACAAACGACAACAGGCACACAACAAATCAACATGCTCATTTTGGTACAGTTCGCCGCCGGACATCTCGTAGGAGGTCAGAATTGAAGCCTTTGGCTTCATAAAGACGTTTTAGCGCGTCCAGGCCAACCTGCTGCTGGACGACGGGTTGCGCTCCACGCACAATGAGCCACGATCTGGATGACCACGAAGAGTAGGTACAGAGCTGGTCGTTGGCGCTGCGTATGCCTTTGATCTGAGACGGATGATCAGGTAGCTGTGGTGTAATCGTTCTGGATGCTGAGTCACACATGTATCCAAGTACTTTGGTGTCATTCTGTGTCTCCTGGAGAAGTGGTGGTCGATAAAATTCCAGTGAGAGAAAATTCCTGAGGACTGCTGACGGTGGCGCTGAGTCGCGTAATAGTATGAAGCGATTGTCCACATAGCGCTCATGCCAGAGCACACCAAAGTCGGGCATATGAAACCGAAGAGAAATCATGGTCTGATGCCAGAAATAATCCTCCACGCCTCGTTCTTGTCTAAACAAGTAGCCATTGATGTCAAAGTGGCTGTTGTTGATGACAAAGTCGAGGAGAAGCTGTAGATCCTCTTCGCGAAAAATCCGGGGGACCTTTGTTTGACGGCGCCATTTTCCTTTGAACATGCGCCGTCGATGATCAGACTTTACCTCATAGACAGACCAGTGCGACACGTTGCGCAGGCTCACCGCTTGATCATATCGATGAAGAAGAACTTGAAGAGCTTGGTGAAATCGTTCTGTGGGAATGGACGTGAAGAAACCGGACAAATCTTGTGACACCAACTGTATGTAGTCGGTGGGGTCCGCGGACGACAATGCCTCCCAGACCGGAAAGGTGATTTTTGTGAGCGATGCAAAGACCGTGACGTGAGGAGAGGTGCAGCCCAGGTGCGGAAGAAGGAAATGATTGGTCTGGCTTTTAGCCAGTCCTTGGTAGGCTTGGGCAGGATGCGAGCGGTGGGAAGAGGAGCTTGAAGTTGTAGTCTTCAGGCATATCGTTGTTGTAGTCGAGGGGGCATCAGGGTCACAACTTCGGCGCGAAAGGAGGCGGCAGACTCTTTGCATATTGCAAATACATCTCCTGTACAAAAGGTCTTGAGCAATAGAGTAGAGAACAAGGCCGGGCAAATCACGTGAGCACGCGAGGGGAAATTATCCGCAGGGATGACAACCCACGTAGTAAGGGCACGTGCCGTGGGTTGTAATGCCAGTGTGCCTGGTCTTGGACATTGGAGCGATGTTGATCAAACAACTCAGACAAGATGGGCCGGGAATCGTCATCAAAGCTGGACCCTTGGACCTTCCATCGTCGAGCCAATTTGCAGAGCTGTAAAGCAAAACGCTGCTGAAGTTTATCAACATCACCAAAGTATTGATCCTTCATGGAGGCGGACATAATGTCAGCGTCAATGTCAGCATTGATGCGATGGAACTCATTCAAAATAACAGCATGAGAATGCGCGCGAAAAGTAGTGCGGTCATCCACATCGATGCAGCAGCACGGAAAAGTAATGTCCGGGGCCCATCGTTGCTGCCATTTGCGGTAGTTGTAAACGCGATCTATTAGGGTCGCACTGCGAGTTTCAACGACTCGGATCTTGGGCAGGAATAGTGAAGGGAAAAGATTGCGACTCAATGCCACCCACCGCCGCAACCAGGTTCCGAGTTTGGCTTTCCAGTCTCGAGCATGTAGAGGCGGAAGTAGTAAGTGTGTCAACGTGGCAGGTACCTGGAGTTTTTGCTTGTGCAAAACTTGAGTGAGAAGCTTCTGCGCCTTGGAACGGAACGGCTCGTTGACAAATGCTGCTAGTCGCAGAAAATAGTAAAGCTGAGTCGGCGGAAAGGCTGCCGATAAAAGTGACGATTGAGAAACGCGGTTTGGAAAGGCTGCCGTAAAAGTCTCGCATGGTTTGGAACGACGCACCAGTGTTGGATCCTAACTGATACAAAGTAGAACAATGGGCCTGAATATCGTCCAGCATTTCAGGACGAAGTTGACGATACAAATTGGGATGCAGTCACCGTCGAAACCGCTTGTGAACAATGACGTAGGCGATGAGAGCGAGTGCCGTCTGAAGTCAACCAAATGTTCACGGAAGCCAATTTTCCGAAGAAGTCTGTGTACCCAGGGCGCATTTAAGTGTGGTCAAAGCGTATATTGCCACTTACTTTCCTGGACCCACACCGAAAAGGTAGGGAGTCGGATCTCAATAGGAATCGCGCAGAATAGCCAGTAATTGTTGGTCGTTGCCAGAATGAAGTGCTGGTTCAAAAAAAGGCACGCTGTCCACGTAGAAGTTGTAGATATTTGCGACAACAGGACCCTGCGCAGAACATCCTGATCTGTGGCTCCAATGTAGTATGGACTATGCCATGGTGAGATCCTAACGTAGACGCAGGGCTGCTGATAATGTCCCGGATCTTGTATGAAGTCGTATAGGTCTGGAAGGCGAGCACGGAGTGATTTGAGGTGCCGCTGATCTGCGAATGAAGAGTACATGATCTCACGGAGCAGCGACGTTTTGTAGAAGTGAAGTACTTCGAAAAACGGAGGGATGTATCCATTGTCCTGCGAGATAAGTCGCTCTAAGAAGCAGACAAGGAGATACGCCATCATTCTGCATCTGTGAATCTCGTACCTGTTGGCCACCACATGTCGGGTGTGGGACACCGCCGTCATCGGAATCTGGAGCGCGATGCGAACAAGGGTGAGCACTTCCAGGACCACGTCTAAATGAGGTAACTGGTGAATTGATTCATACTCATCGGGGGGCACCGTTGGTAGTGGGAGATCAGGGAAGAAAAACGGACAGCATGCTGAGATAAACGTCAATGTTTCCAGAAAGGTAGACAAAGTACGCATTGTGCAACTTCATCAAAGATTCCACTGCGTTGAAGTTCAGTCCACATGATGCACAACTGGAAAAGCTCAGCTGCAAGGTGGCAGCGATATGCATACACTTAAAGCAATGTTCAAGTCACGCAGATGTACATGATGACACTTGTGCAAATGAACAAGACAAATGCAATGCAAGACAACTCACAAGTCATGACAAGCACGCAAGGCAATGACATACAAGTTTTCAAGCGAAGTGCGACATCCTTCCCACGTCACAAATCGTCCGTGTGCAAACGGCCGCAGTAGCCAGTTCGAAATGCCGCCGTGGATGACCTGAACCAGGCGAACATCGCGAATGTCCATGCCCGACATGTCGCGGTGCGAATTGTGAGGTGTGGTGGCGACTGTCATGGGTAGTGTGAAGGAATAGAGAGGAGTTTTGTCAAGCAAGCCGTTTTCGGGCTGTGACTCCTCCGGTGGGGCAAGGCAAGCCTTCTTAGGTTGCACTGGTAACGGAGCGGGGTGACCAGTTGCTGCTGCAGGTTCCGGTTAGCGTCCATGTGGGTTATCAGGTAGCACCATCGTCGTCTTCATGAGCTTGGCGGGTGCGGGCTCCGGAGGGAACGGCATCATGTAGTTGACCGGAGGGTACTGGTGAAAGCATGGTGTCGAATGATGGGCCTGTGCTGGCGGAGGGTGTTGCAGGTAGTTGTTCTGCGACAGTCAGCGGAAAGGAACTGGAAGAGTTGGGATTGCGCTGACCTGTCAGCGGGTTGGACCAATCCATGCCGTCCGAGACCGGGGCGGAGTCATAATCTCGTCTGCGAACTTTACGAGTCTGGGAAAGACTCCTGTCTCGTCGGCGTCGAGTTCTGGATCTGTCAAGATCATCCCGGCGTGACGTGACGGCTCAGCGAACCCAGTAGGTGTACCAACTCAAACTTGAGAAAACTGAGTCCAACAAGATGCAAGTCAACGCAAGATCATGCCAAGCTCAAATCAATACAAGGCCAAACGTCACACGGTCAGCACACAGTATCAGAGTTGGTGAAACTTAGCTATGAACTGACGGCTGACTTCCCTTTAGTGAAACCTTGTTCCTGCTTAAACGTGAAATTCCGCTGGACTATGATATGAACGTTGAGGTCAAAGTGTCCGGCGAACCGGCCCGGGGTCACACGATGGGTACACCCGAGGTTCCCCCAAGATGGGGTGATCACACTTCAACTCCCAAGGGAGGACGCTAATCGTTCGAGTACAACTGATGAGTCTCGAGTACAACTGATAAGTCGCGAGTAAGATAAGCTTCGGCTCGCGATGCACTCGGTTTCCCTCTAGTGACGAAAACGTTACCCGAGAACAAGAAGCACAAACAGCGCCGCCACCAAGGGGGCCAAAAGGACATTCAGAATCACGGAAAGCAGGTACGCCGGATTGATCAGATCCGGTATCCCATGACTGAGGTAGCTTCGTTGAGTGCGGTCCCTCAGTCATGCCGCACTCCCCTGCTGACAAACATGGTCACGTCGAGAAAGGTGGTGTCAGGGTAAATCTGACACTCCGCACACACACACACACAAGGGAGAGGAACTGCTCATACAAAATCACAGAGTTGCTGCAAGGGCAGCCATGACTTCCAACAAGTGACCGGCTATCCGGCACCATCAAAGGCCGTTACGAGTTAAGAACGATTAAGACATAGCCATAGGTCAAAATATTGTGCCCCCAGTGAACATCCCCATCCCCACTAAAATTGACTAAAATGGTTGGTGCACCTACCTCAAAATGGTCCCATTCGTTTTGACCCACAGCCACATATTTGGGTAGCCGTACAGTCTTTTTGTTGTCCAAATTTGGCCTTCATCTGCGCTTCCCATCTCGCCTGATCCTCTCGCTGGAGGTAGCCCTCAACTGCCATACCTCAGGTGATCTGCTCCGGCTTCAGCTGAGCTCTGAATTTTCAGCACAAACGTCCGATGAAATGGCTCTGATAACAACCTGAGAGCAAGGCTTCAGCCTTACAGAATCAAATTCATCTTCGCAGGCACGACACGTGATCCTGGATTCCTTGTGGATGGTCCACAGTTGGTGTCCTCCTTGCCTCGAGCTGGCTGATCCATGAAATGACACGTCAAACACGTCACAATTTGCTTCTGCATGCTGCTTCTCGTGGTCCTTGTGTTCTGAAGCTTGAGCCAGACCATCCAAGTCAATCACAACTGCCCCATCGAGTTCACTCTCTGGATCGAATCGGATCCCAAATGGACCCGACGAAGCAAAAGCAGTGCACAAGTGCACCCGAGGCAGTTGCCTTGGGCCGGTCGGCAGCACCAGAGCGCTCGGTGGCCTGTGCGGTGAGGGAGGAATTGACTGAGTCGCCGTGTGGCCAAATGGCTTCAACGGCAGGGTGGGCGCAGTTTCTTGAAAATTTGGTCTTACTCTGGCCTTGTGAGGAAAGCTAGCAGAGGAGTTGTTCAGGTAAACAGTCTCGCGCCTCGCAGGAGATGCTGTCAAAGAAGGACTTGGTCTTGTCATAGCCAGGCAGGGGCTTCAGCGACTCGCCTGTTCTGGTCATTAGCAAGCTATAAAGCACTGGAAAAAAGACCTTCAAAATGCATGACACCCGAAGGAAACCACTTGAACCTCTCTGCGCATGCATTGAAAGGGCCTTGACTGCCCTTGGAGCGCCCTGCCTTCTGAGCCCTCCTGGGCTACTGCGGCCTTGTCAAACCTGGGGTGCTCGTTGAGGCACGCTCGGGCTTGAGGTAACCAATCAATCGCAAAAGGCCATACGAGCCGAGGACTTTTGGTTGGCGGCAGTAACATCGAATTCTTTCTCATACTCCTTTTTCACCTGCCAAATGACGAAAGCTGCATCAGAGCAATGTCGTATCAATTGGCTTTCTGGCAACATCAAGGGACTGCCTCCTCATTAGTCTCCGGCAAAAGCTCTCCAATGGCAGCACCATCGCCTCCCACCATGGCATGAGGAGAGGGCCTCTAGTTCGACTAAATGCCGCTGAGATGCGCCGGCTGCCTCCCTTGCTGCTAATCTTGCCCCTGCAAAGCTTTCAAATCAGACGGCAGCCCTGACCACCTTTCGGCTGCACGCACATTGCTAAGTCCAGCACTTTCCCTTGTCCCCTTTGCCCTGAAAGGCGTTTTTCTTGCATGCGGAGACAAAAGTTCCACATAGGACATGGCAACTAGCATTGGATTTAGATTACGAGCCGGCAGCTACTTGCGGTCACACTGTTTTGCTTGCTGACTCTAAGACTCTACTTATCCCAGCCTTTCCAATGTCGCCCTTTGCAACCTGACAGTTTCCCACTAGTGAGAATATCACCAATGCGTTCATTGGTGCTTGTCAGGGTTTGTGCCGACAGCACAAAATAAATCCCCCGCCTTTCCTTTCTCTTTTCCTTTGCCCTTGTGGTCGTCCTTCGATTTTCCATCCTCCAAAACAACTCTGTTCACCAGAGGCACTTTGCAAATTCCCCTTATGCTTGGTGTTGCACCAAAATGTTGATGGTCATTCAACTCTGAAACATAAATGATCCTCATCTGACAAAACATCCTATGGTCTTAAGAGCACGTGATGTCTTGCAGCACGCTGTGCTCACGTGCGTCTTTTTCTTTGTCCGGTCGACGGCTCTGAGACGCGTACATGCAAACCGGATAGCTATGCAAGTCTCAGTGTCTTTTGCTAGGACAGGGTTGCACCATACCCCGAGTAACCTGACATTCCAACACAGCAAATGCTGGTGCGCTGCACAGGGACCGTGCAAATTTCGTTTCAGCTGAGATCCTGACCAAAGCTGGAATTGAACCTTTCGGAGGCAGCTGCACATCCAATGCCCTCAAGTCGCGACAGGCACCTCACAGGCTGACCGCCGTCTGGCCGATCCATCGCGATGTCTTCACCTCATGAAAGGCATGCTACAAACATCCAAACACCTGAGGCAAAGGGCGCTGGCCGTGCATCCTCAGTTGACTGCGAACTGCATCCACTCGGTAATTCAGTTGCTCAGGTGGCTTTTTCATGAAGCTGCATGACTCACGTATACAAACACATAAGCACGCAAACATAAACGTCATGAAAAACTCGTATTGATAGAAGCAAACATGAAGAAACCAGCAAATTCGGAAATAGCCAAGTAGCTGACAATTTGACAAATTGACTGGCTGGCTGGCTGGCTGGCTGGCTGGCTGGCTGGCTGGCTGACTGACTGACTGACTGACTGACGCACTTCTTACCAAAACAAATATACCAACCATGCTTGTCAAGGTCGTCAAGGCTCTTTCCGGCTTCCGCAGTCTTCAGCTTGCGATATCTGGCGTACCTGGAATAAACATTTTGTAGGTCAAAAAAGGTGTTCGATTTCGGCAAAGCTTGGCCCCTGCGCACGAGGACAGCGAATACACCAAGCCGCCCCCTCCAAACAGCAGGACGAGGACCAATACAAAGACCCAGTGTGGAAGGTCCTTGGGCAGCTCACTGCAACAACAAATGCGTTGCAATGCTTTATAAATTTATGCTGCAAATCTGTCCACAACTTGACAATGGGTAGGATCCCTTAGGATCCCAGGCATTGGTCACTCTGAAGTGCAGAGCATATGATGGGGCGCAGCCAATCCGCACCACGTCAAAGAGCCACCTGGAAGTGTTGCTCACACCCATCACTCGTCCCTTACCGGCGTGTCTCATTCGTGCTGCAAGCTCAAGGAATCGCAAGTGCTCAGACAAACGCCACAGGCCGCAGCCGCCCAGAGAAATCAGCCTGGGAACAACCCAAGACTCTTGAACCATCCGACAAGCACTTCTTTTGCATGTTGAGCTCTCAACTTCAGCAAGCCGCGCAACTTGAAGCCTAAGTAGAAGAGGTCCAAACCTCAGCACAAATCGGGTGCCACTTCCGTCTACCAGTCCCGTCTTCAGGCTTGCCCCAGCCGCTTTTTACAGTCGAGATCTACTCAGCTCTGTAGTGCTGCCCAGATCTTGTGCTCGCTTGACAGCGGCTTGTATCGCATTCTCGTAGGTCTTAGGCAGATGGTCAACGACCAGTCGGTGACCACCAGACAAATAGATGCAGGGGGCCAGGTCTTCGGGATCAAGCTCCTCCACTTCACCATCGGTCTGGACCAAAAAACAGCGGCCGGCCGGGTACAGCTTCAGCAGCTCAGGGGAGTCCCCTGTGATCTGCCGCTCGGGCTCGATGGTGCTCTTTGAGAAGGCCTCTTGCAAGTCCTGCGGGATGGTCCGCACTGCCCTCCAAAGGGCTGCTGGGTCCTGGGACACCAAGCGCCGGACTACATCACTCGTCAACGAGGCGGCAAGCACCGCGCGCCCGTGCAGCTCAAGCAAATGCCCTGCGGAAAGTCGAGGGACCACGTCTTGTGCGTGGCAATACGACACGATGCGATCTTCTAACGATCTGCTCACAGCAGCGGGGCAAATGCCAGGAGAGCCAAAGGTAAAGCACTGCACGTGTATAGAGCCGTCGGCACTCGGCAGCTCCATTTCAAGGAACAGCATGGTGAGGTATGCAGCGACTCCACCACCCAAACTATGACCTGTAAAAGTAATGGTGTCCACGTCTGAGATTCTCTGAAGCACCGGATAGATTACCCGCAAGACATTGCAGGCGCTCTGAAGCATGTTCTTGTGGGCCTTCCGTGCCTGGCATATGTCATGCGAATGATGAGCGCACTGGGAAAATTTGGCAAACCTAGAGCCACCGCCTCCCCGCCTTGCCGCCCAAAACTAGGTCGACTTCCTCCGCTCCCAAGTCAGTCAGCACGTCGTGCACGCTGAGGGTGCCTCTTCAACATCTCCACCAAAACCAACAGCCCAACAGACTTGACCCCTTGCAATGCTTCGCCTACTCTGGCATTGTGCCGACGTGCCTCGCACTGCAACGACTACTTCTCGACGATGCTTATCCACCAGCAAATAGTGGGCAGGGAGCAACCACCGCGCGCGCATAGACAGCAGGGGTACTTCAACCTCGGGATGAGTACATATTATGCCAACACTGGATGCACTCCCTTCCCATACTCGGCCTGGTCGACAGCTAGGTCACCACGGAGATGCTCGCAAAGCAATTGTGCAAAGTTGCTCTGCGTAATGGCAGCCTTTGACCCTGGGTTGAGTGCCACCCGTCCATAGGCGGCGGTTGCCATGCGCATGTAGCGAAGAGTTTCCAGCAAATTGTCCTGTCCCCTTGACAGGCTGTCCGTTGATTCGGTATTCCTCTGACGGCTCTGAGGCTTGCCATGTCGCACGCGCTCGATGCGATCCTGAGACGCGAGACCATGACAGCAACAAGCAGGAGGCGAATGTGCGAAACTCTGGGCCACTGACGGTCAACGCGAGCACATTGAGCCCGACCAGAGTCTTGGGGAAAGTTGATGGTGAGAGCTGAGCCATCAGACTCTTGTAGACATTGGCGACCTGCAGTGCGGATGTGACAGCATTTGTCCTGCATGGATGCTAGTCAACAAGCAAAGCCCTTGCTAGACCCAGAAGGAAGCATGGATCCTTTCTGCAATACTGCAGTTGCCTGAATTCCAGAGCGAATGGAAGTGCTGCCAACCGTCGCTTGCATCACGATGCTCAAGACGGGCTGCTGGTCCTAGTGCATCCCAGAGCTGGTGCTCCCAAGGACTTTGTCCAGCTGCCAGTTTCTCCGCCTCAGTGACTCCCGGCACATACCCTGCTTCAGCTCTTCTTGAGAGTGAGTGGAAACAGAAGCAAGCTTGATGGCTTGAATGCCGGTGCTACTGCACCTGTATATACTCATTTCGCTGCTTGAGCATGACTTGCTTGAGTTGTACAGGAACTCCTACTATAACTTTGCACATATACAAAGTGTCAGCGTGCTTGTGCTAAAGCACAGCTGGCTTGCTGAATACGTTCCAACCTGTCCTAAGCACGTGGAAAAGGATGCCGAAGTTCGCGTCTCCCAACGTTAGACAAGCCGTTGTTCGTTTCCGGAAATTGGACGTGTTGCTGGGTGCGTGAAGGGTAGGCTCGGGATTTGGCCTAATGGAAGTCATGGAAAAACGTTCAGCTGCAACTCTGGTAGAGTCTTCATGACCTATCAATGTGACTGCCACCAGTCACTGACAAAGCAATCGCATGCCAAAACATATTCTGCATGCTGCATAAATAGCCAAACAACAGAACGCATAGAATCTAGACTGGTTCCGAATGTGCCCTCAGCCAGGCCAGTCAAACAAAGAGAAACTGATTGGCGGCGGCGAAACAGCAAAAGGCTCGCGATATGTCATTTCAAAACAATATTCCAGTCTGCCGAAAATCGGATTATGCCAGTGCCGCTTGCCTCTACACATGCCTTTATCTGACTCTGCGGCTCAATGTATTCAAGTGCGTCTGGTTGCCTGCTTCCTCATGTCAAGTGATGAGCTGCCAAATTCGCGTCACTTTTGCCATGCTGGGCTCCTCATTCGTATTGTGCCCTAACTGCTTAGCTTCCAACCGCCTGGGGAGCCAAAGATGGGAACGCCAATGATGGTACCAATTCCTCAGCCAGCCAATGCTAGCACCAAAGGCCACAAAGCCAGCTCAAACGACGTGAAAATGAATCTGCCTATTGAATAGCTGGGCAAAGTGAGTCCCCTAAGGTACGTCACATGAAAATGCAGCAATTTGACTAGCAGGGTCTCTGGCAGTCGATCGACGTCAAGCCGCCACTTGCCTTCCATTTGCAAAGCATGGTTCTAAGGAGACAAATACACCTCTGGTACGCGCCGTTGGCCTTAGCCTTTTTAGGTGAGCTCTAAGCCAAGGCTACTGAACAAACTGCACTGTCAGACTGCACCCTCTTTCAGACCTGAGTACACTGCAGCCATCATGTACGCAGGCCTTCATCAGACTCGCAATGCGATGGTATTCTCCTCACACGGTCAATGCCAGAGTCTCACTCAGAAACAAACATAAACAAACCCACGAACACATCCCATGACTGCCCCTCGGAAGCGGATGCTCGGTAACAGCGTGAGACGTGAACGCAACGTGCGATATCAGGATCTTCGTCTTGCGCTATCGCGGGGTTGCACCAATCAATGCCACAAACACTGGCAGGGTACCCGGATTGGATTTCGAACTGAAATGCCACTCCAGAAATCGGGACTGCTGAAGAGCAAGAAAAGCTTATAACAACGTGGGGAGCAGGACAATTTGTCTGCACCGTTCCTCGCATGCACTCCAAAGCGTCTGCCCGTGTCCTACGCCAGCGCAATGTCAGCTGGCTGGCAGCAATACCAGCAAGAAAGTCCCGCATAGGAATGATCCATGGCTTGTCAGGCTTGCTCCATGTGTTTGAGGTCAACACACATGGTCGCCAGGACTCACTTCTTGCAAAAAAGATTGCTGACACGGTCCGAAAAAGATACCTGAATCGCAGCCAGAACTGGCAAATTGTAGCTCCTGCTCGTGTCAGCTCGGCTGCGTAGCCCTACGCCACAGCTGCGCAACCTGCAACCTTCGTGAATGTGAGCCTTGCTGGCCTGGTGTGGCAGACTTAGAGCACTAATCTGCTCGCAACAGTGCTCAGAATCTAGATGCCGAAGCAGCTCCTACATCAGTCCGCTGCAAATGCATTCAACATCTGAGCCTTACAAGAAGTCAGGACAACATATCGCCGTCATCAAGAGCAAGTTTCGGAACACGTCACGAAAGGTACATGCCGAAGACAATTCCCGAAGAAGCATCCCTGAGTTCCCACAACTTCTGCTTGACACTGTTCACATTGTGCTGCAAAAGCACAGCTTTTCTTGATGCACAATTGCCTTTTGCCCATCAAGAAACAAAGCACTTCCAGGAGAAATCGGCCTGTTCAATGTTGGTCTTCTTTTGGAATCCGAACTGACATGCGACGGATGTCTTTGGCACTGCTTGCACAAGAGCTGCCAGAAAATATATCCGGCCACGTCCCGCGAAGACGGCAATTGGGTGCATCGCCCGCAGATGCCACCAAAACCCGTCCAAGGTTCCAACGCTGTACTTACATATACATACACTGCCTCAGCAGGCACTGACAATGTTGATAACTTTGTAAGCAGGGTCAGGGATGTGTCACATACATACTCTTGAGGCCTCCAAAGGCGGCAAGAGTTTTCTTGAAATCTACGCGTGTGTGTGTGAAATAATAAGTAGACAAAACTGTGAAATGTTCATTGTTTGATCATAAAGATAGTGGCTCGCACACTCACCGCCCATGTAGGTCAATGGCTGCTGAAGGCACACCCATGAGCCTCAAGGCCAATCCGGGCTACCATTATGACGCCTAGGTTCAGCATGAACTCTGGTACCCAGACAGTCACTCCAAATAATCAAAGTCCTCCGGCAACCCGAAGGTCTGATTGAACTGCACCGCACTCACTTCGCCGCGGCGTTCCCTGGGACACGGCAGTCTTCAGAAAGCCCGCTAGCTTTCAGTCATGCTGCACAAGTTCATTGGGTAGAACTAATGGGTGAAAGCACAATGGCATCACCCGGTGCCTCAAGAAGAGAGAGCGGACTGCACCTTGGTTTCTGCAGTGTTGGCCTGTCCTTTACATCCCTGCCTGCGTGCAGCTGCACTGCTTGGGGCTTTGGGGCCGCTGCAGATATTGTCTGCCCAGCGGTTGGCAGCTTCCTGGTGCTCTTGCTTTAAACTTGCTCGGACGACTCAGAGAAATCGCTCTGCAATTATCAAGAACCAAGCGATTTGCCATCCTTGGCAATCGCTGTCTGCTTCTTCATCTCCGCCAGCTTGGCCGGACCGCATCTCTCATAGGCCTGAAGCATAAACTCTAGCTTAATCAACCCTCAAGCAATGTGGGAAAGCGTCCCTCGAAAGGTTGCCTTACGCGACGTGAGCGACGGAACAAAGGAAGATGATGATATCGTAAACAACGCCACAGTGCCCCTGATGGTCTCCGCAAAAAGCCATGAGAACAAATCCGCCATGGTCAAAACTCGTATTATGGCCCATGGTCGTTTATACACCTCTCGCGAACGCTTCAATTCATACAAATCGACAGGCCTACAGCCTTGCAAGTAGCATCGAATTTGAGACTCGACCGTGATATGAGCATCCATGACTAACTGGTTGAGCTCGTCGGAAATAACAACTTCGCATTTGGGCATACTGACCTCCGTGAAGAAGGTCTTCCATTTCACACAGAAACCGCGGATCGCCTGAGCTCCATATAGGCCATCCCCTGCGCCGAAGCATGTGCCGAATTTTCTTTTTGCGATTCACCCCAATTACCTGTTTAAGGGGTGCTGCCTCGATTAAGAAAGTTCGAAGAAGCTCAGCGGCAGTCAAGATATCAGTAGCAGCGCCGGGCCCGTCCCAGGGACTTGAAAGTCAAAGGCTGATGCAAGTCAGCTCTATCCTCCGGCAAGAGCGGCCCGCGGGCCTTTGCTCTGAAACGCCTCCGCGACAACACGTTCAACTATTGTGGGTCGCGACGCCATTCCACGACACCTGGCTGAATATCTGCGAGAGTGACATGCAACTTTTAATGTGCGAGCCATTCAAAAATACTCCTTGCTCAAATCAACTTTATGGCCCAAGGCTGTTTTAAGTCCATCATGGCCAGGCAACCGCCACACCGGACGTGTGAGCGGCAGCTGGGACAAGATAAAAATGAGCGGACAAGCCGACGATCTTGCGAAGAAGCTTGCCCAGGAAGCTTCTGGCGCTTGAGAGAGAGGCCCAATAACAAGTTGCTGAAGACGCCAAGAAAGGGCTCTCGACGACAAGTCATAAGCAACATCAGGATGAGCGGTTCGAGCCAAGCGTCCTTCGCAGTCATGAGGGTCACGCAGGCGACACCACTCAAGAAAGGCATTGACAACCACCAAGTCGTCAGGGTGACCGCCCCATTTTTCGACAGCGACACGAGAGAAACGAAACTGAACATTGATCTTGACGCACTGGGCTGTCCAGGCTGCTGTGGCGACAATTCTGCCGGGTTGCACGCAATCTGACGAGCGTCAGAACCGTGGGCTTCAACTCCCTCCAAGGGGTAGGCAAACCGGGAACCAATCACACAACATTCCCAGCCCACTTTGAGAGCCAGCGCCTTGCTGGTGGCTGTACCATCCATGTAGCTCAACACCGCTGCGTCTGGGATTGATCAAAAGCTGAGGCCAAACTTGGGTGTGGCAGGATGCCACGCATCCTTCCACCATACCTTGCCCTCGATTCATGAGTGCCCGCTGCTAGAGCGAGGTGGCGTCCCAACACCAACACCCCACACACGACCACCCCACGGAAGGCTGATCCTTCCAACCAGGTGGATGATCGTCCCTCTTAACCAAAGGGGTCAGTTGACCTTGGCACAAATGAACATGTTGTACGCAGGGAAACGTGTCCGAAGCCTCTCAAAGTCAGCCCCCACCTGGATCTCGGAACGCAGCTGCTCGCACTTCTTGCGCTCCAGCAGCGCTTGTGCTCGGAGGGTGGCGGCCTCCTCCTGGCCGAAACCACTAAGCACTGTAAGGACTGCGACAGGAACAACACGGCACCGGTTTGGTCTCTTGCCCTTTGTGCGGAAACGCGCAATGGAGTCACAACATCGAAAATATGATTGACATCTTCCAGTTGAAAGATCGGTCATGCCCAGCCTCTGTTGGCGCAGACTGAGAAGACAATTGCGCAAGCTCGGCCTGTGCGCTTTCTGCATCACACCCGAATTCTCTCACACCATCGCCAAGTTGTCGCAAAATGCCATAAAATGCGCCATGTGTTGCATCACTTCCCTTCAATCCAGACCGCCACGGCATACTTCTGTAGCACAGTGGCATAGCTGCTTCTGTCCCTCCAAACTCAACTGAAAACTTCTCAGAAGTTATCTTTGTACATCCACAGAGATCCTACCCTGAATCAGTGCAAAAAAAGGCCTTGGCCTTCCTATGTGCAATCTCCTTTCGTAGAGTGCCGGCAACTCATCAGCAAAGGTCTTGCCGTGATTTTGAGCAGACCAAACCCATCCAACGAAGGGTCGGAATGACTTGTTCTCCTGTTTGAATACCTCGCCATGCGGCACGCACTTGAATGGATGCTGACCGCAGGTCCTATCAGAAAGGCGTGCAAGGTGAACCAGGCGAACTAGTGAACATCTCGGACTCGTGAAACTGGCGCGATGTGTCAATTTCACCTGCCAATCATTGTCCGCCGGCGCATGATGCATATAACGTGCGTGTGGTAGAATGCTGCTTGCAATCCAGATACACGCAGGACTCTCGACCGGCAGGTGCCCTGGTTGTCGATAAACACCAGGCTTGACTCGACCTTTGAGACAGTTGAACTGAGAGATTTGACTGCTGTTCCCCCAACACAGCTAAAAGCTGTCCAACCTGGGGCTCCTGCCACCCAAGCCCTCCAAGGGACGCCTCTCGCACAAGCCAAGAGACAAGAGAAGCCTCTTTTGACGCACATCACGCCCCTAACTGATCTCTTGCAACTCCAGTTTGCTGGTAGACACTCGGCGTCTGAGAATTTATTTGGTCCCGCGTTGGTCTCCACCCAGCCTGGACTTCGGAGACTTATAAGTGCTTCGCTTCGGCATCTGCCACTCCTGGGATCAAATTCCAGCCCCCCCCCCCCCGGCACCGAGCGTGTTGCCCCCAGTTTCATCGCAGCGTCCGAACAGGTCTCCACAGAGTAGTACGTCAAGGGCAAGGAAAATTTCCTCAGCATGGCGTCAATGCACATCGCCCAAGTGCAGTTCCAATTTGCCAACATACTTTGCCAGTGGATGTTTCTCCTCCCTGCATAGCTTCGTTGGATCAGGTGAAGCAACAGGAAGTGTTGTACACACAAGAAATAAAAACACCGAAGGCTCCGCCCTGCGAAGATGCCAGTTTCCTCCTCTCAATTGCATGTCGAGTGGCAGTTCCATCTCCCTAGATGGGCTCTTTACACGATGAAGGCCATCATGTCGCGCTGCCTGTAAGAAGGCGGGCGGCATCCTTGGGATAAAGTGCCCGCTAGTGTAGAATGGCGGCCTGTTGCAAACCAAAATCCATAGCCCACTGCTAATTGCCTCACAGGATCCTGGCGCGCGACTTCGGGGCCATGTCTTGTCGCCTGAGCCTGCCAGGGTCGCAGAAGCATGCCCCGGCGCGCATGTCCGAGAACCGGTACTCCAACGTTCACAGGCATGCCTGCACAAATCACTGGAAAAAGGCAAGACGTGGATAGAATAGGATTTGTTGGCTATTGGCCATGTTGCGAAGAGTTCAGGCCCCTTACACATGGTTGACTTCCTTTTGGTTTCTTGAAGCAATCATAGCAATCAAAGAAGCTCCCCTGCGCTGACACTTTGTGCCACGTCCCGGGTCCAAAAACCTCACCGCGTGCCTGGATGGCATCTCCGGCCGCTTTGCAGGCTGCGGCGGCTCCTCCTCCGCCATCAGCAGCTGACGCTCCCACTCCCCACTTCCGAGCACAGGCGGCACCTCGTGCCACCGTTCCAATGAGCTTCGAAATATCAAATTCGCATTCAGAGCTTAGCACAAAGCGAGGCTGGCCCAAAGGCTGGAGCTGTCCAAGCGGCTTCCTCAATTCCTTCGTCACCCATTAGCAAGCTGTGCTTGAGCTGAAAGAGGTGGGAGCGAGGCCTGTCAATCGGAGGGCCAGGGAAATGGAGGGACTCTGGAGAACACAAGCTGGCAATTGCCTCAATTGCTGTAATGACTTTAATGACTTTAATGACTTTAATTTCTTTAATGTAAATGGGTCTAAGTGGGTCTAAGTGGGTCTAAGTGGGTTCTAGTTATGACTCCGAGAGTCTCGAACTGCCCCTTCTGCGATGCAGCTGCAGCTGTTTGAAAAAAGCGCGTGGCAGCAGAGGCATGCGCTGGAGGAATGCGCGGCATGCCAGGCTTCGGTATAGCCGAGCCGCGGCTCCGAAAAAAGGAAGGGCGGCTTGGAGAAGACAAACTCGTCATCACCTCGAGGGTCACTTTATGAATTCAGCACTCAAGTCTTAAGAAGAGCACATGTGGCACGGGGTTGCCCGCCCTGCCTGCCAGTCCTCAAGGAATATCAACGCCAAATTGGACACAAAATTTGCATGTTTGAATATGCAGCTGGATGCATCTGTGACAAAGCCACCACAGTCCTTGCCGATCCAGTGTGGGAGGAGTCCAAACCGGCTTGGACTTTGGCCGGGCCCCCTGGCCATGCGTTCCCTGACCTAGAAGCTCCCAATGCAATCCAAGCCTGCTGGCTGGCTGCTGACCGGCTAATCCAGCGGGCCTACAAACACAAACCTTCCCAACACGCGACCCGTTCCAAGTCGAAGCACGCGCAGTACATGCTCCCCGCCTTCGGCCCGATAGGGACGGGCGCAGAGCTGCATCGGCCCAGGTGCATGCGACTGCCCTGGCCTCAAAGCGGCTTCCTGCACGCAACGTGAGCCTCAAGGACGGCCCCTTCCAGCCATGGCTACAGTTTCCCCTCTAAGTTTTAAAGGGTTGCAATATGTTGCAATATGTTGCAATCAAGCTTCCCAAAGACTGGGACCTGAGGCTTCTGCCAATGCGCAGCCATGGCTCCTGTGAATCGAATGCCATTCAGCATCGGAGCCACATAAGCATCAGCGAGTGTGTACTGTTGTTTCATGGACAAGTAGCTCCCTCGGTTCATGCAACAAATCATGCTTGCTCTGCAGTGAAAGGTTTTGAAGCTTCAGGTTCAGTACTTGAGCCAGTCAGCATGTATTGCAGGCACGCAAAGCTCGGCACGCGAGTGGGAGGAAAACACTGGCCCCCTGGCTCCCTACTTAGGGGGGTTCCCCACCACAGAAACCATCACCCTGACACCGCAACGGTAGGCATCCATTGGCCGTACACATCCTTGCGCTTCCAAGTTCCCTCCAGAAATCCATTGACTTTTGGTTCTGGCTACACAAGCTGCTGGCATGTTGGGAGCTTTGATCGCTGAAACCACTCCCCGAATGCTCAAATGAGTCCAACTTCTGGCCTGCAGCTTCTGCAGCTCCGACTGCAGCTGGTTGGTCTCAGCCTGGACATCCCCCAAGAACCCCCCTCAGTTCCGTGTTTGTTTCGTTTCCACATTTCGAGTTCCACACTCTTCCACACTCCCGTCTCCTGTCCCGTCGCCTGGAGCTTCTGACGCTTGTTCTGCAGCGTGGCAGTCCGCTGCGAAGGCAACGCCCAGAAGAGAATCTGAGACCCCACCTCGCGGAACCACAGCCAAGGCTCGCAATTTTTAGCAGCAGCCAAACAAGAAAAAGAAGCTGTATGTATATATATATATATGGTACCCCCCCCCCCCCAAGGACCTACCTTTTTGAAGAATTCACTGGTATTTGCAGTGTGTTCTACCCTTTTTTGGGCTTTGGGGAGAGCAATGAAAAAGAAGCATTTCCAAGGACGTTCTGGAAGCTTCAGGCTTGATTTAAACCGATTTAAACCGATTTAACTTAAATCGGGCATGGATTCAAGATTCAAGATTCAAGAATCCAGGCCAAACTTTTGCAGGGAGTCTTGAATCCAGTCCTCGATTTAAACCGATTTAAACCGATTTAACTTAAATCAGGCATGGATTCAAGATTCAAGACTCCCTGAAAACATGTTGGCCTGGATTCTTGAATCTTGTATCTTGAATCCATGCCCGATTTAAGTTGAATCGGTTTAAATCGGTTTAAATCGAGGCCTGGATTCAAGTGTGGCCTGGATTATTGAATCTTGAATCTTGAATCCATGCATGATTTAAACTTAAATCGGCTTAAATCGGTCTAAATCGAGACCCAAATTCAACATTGCACTTTGCGCGGCTGTACTTTGGCAGTGTTGTGCAAGCATCCAAGTCCTGATTTGTCATTCAATCTTTTTCAATATTGGCCCACATTCAAGATTGTAGGCCAAAGTTTTCTAGGGAATCTTGAACCTAGGCTCAACTGAAATTTCAGTTGGTTTCAATGGGTTTCACTCGGGCCTGGACTCGCGTTTGCAAAGAAGACTTGTCTAGAGAATATTGATTCTTGAATGTTGAATACAGGCTTGGGTTCTTTCCTTATCGAATCCTGTGAAAGCTCTAATTGAATTGTAAGTACATATTTGGAAAGGAACTCTATTTAAACTCGAAATTTCAGATTTGATTACCATTGGGATTCTGTCCAAATATTTCATTATTGAGTCCCAATTAAATCGTGTTCAAATTCAAACGAGCATTTAGCGAGTGTTCGTTGGTGCAGATGTGAATTGAGTATGAAAAACACAACACAACACTGTGTTTTACGGTATTTTCTGACCATGGTAGTGTTAGGACTAGTGAAAAGACAAGTTTTGGACCTTTGGATTATTTCCTTATGAATTCCACTTAATATGTTTTATCACATTCGACCCAATTTCTGTTTGAAATTCAATGGAGCTTAAGAAGGACATACTCCAGCCAGAATTTCGATTTAGATTCGAACTTAAGTACTGATTGTTCTATGTCAAATTTCATGGTACAACCGATTTCCTGTCCAATAGAACATTGTACTTGAAATTCAATCACTTTCAGAACTAGAGTTAAATTCTTAGGTGGTCTAGTCCTAGTTTGGTCCTAGTCCTAGTTGGGAGATCCTTGGTTCTAGGCCTAGTATGGTCCTAGCTTACTGAAATAAATAGAACGTACAAAGGACAATGCAAAGGAAGTTCCTTATGAATTGTAGTTAATATATTACTCAATTTCTATGCAACTGCTAACTGAACAGTAGAATAAAGTAAAGAACATATCCAGTCATAATTTATGGTTATTCTGTTTCAAGCCAAATATTAAACATGACTTTCTTTCCACCAGAATGGAATGCTTGACATCCAAATACTATAAGAAGTAGAGTTGAATGGTCTAGTCCCAGTTTGGTCCTAGATAGAGATCCTTGGTTCTAGTGCTAGGTTGCTCCCTAGTTTACTGCAATAATTAAAAAGTATACAGGACATTACGGAGGAAGTTATACTTGAAACTTTTTTTTGTAAGAATCTGAGGTGGGGCGTCTAGTCCTAGTTTGGTCCTAGTCCCAGTTGAGAGATCCTGGGTTCTAGTCTCATTTGGTCGTGGTCCTAGTTGAGAGATCGTTCCTCCCAGTCCTAGATGGGCAAATCATGCACTGGAGAGGCAACCAAAAGGTAGGTCCCTGGGAGGGGGGGGGGGGGGTAGCATATATATATATACATATATCCGTCGGCCTTGTCACTCTGCACCTCATCATCAGCGACCAAGCTCTCCACAACCTCTTTGACTGCCTGAGGGTTCATGCCAATTGTCCAAATATTAGCAGCGACTGGACTTGCCCCAAATGCAACGCTTGAACATTTCCGAATCGGTTTGCCACTATCATTATGCAACTGCCTGGGGGATCACTCCCTTGGACTTTCCCAGCGTCTCGAGCTCCTTCAGCGTAAAGAAGGCGGCCTCAGCGTAGGTCACCAAGCCCCGTTTTGTCGGCAGCATCCCCCTTGCGAACAGCTGACACTTGCCACCCAGCCTCTGCTTGCATGGCAGACAGGAGGGTAGACTTCTTTTCATCGAAAGACAGACCCTTCCTGCGCACACATGCAACGCATGCTTGGAGCTTTCTGAACATTGTAAAAGGGTTCACAAACTGGTTGGATACAAGGACATGGCTCCTGGCAATCGTGCCTTCTAGCCTCTGCTACGAGGTACCAAACATTGCGGATACCCTACGATCCCTGGCGTCTTATAAATTTGTTGCCCAGAATCCAAATCCGTAAAAGGGGCGCACTTTCGCTCCAAAAGGCTTGCTTGAGAAACTGATCTAACAACACGTTTGCCAACATCTTGGCTCTCAATGCCAGGCAACAGCACTACAGAAAAGCTATCAAAGAATGAATGCGCCCGTAAAGTGGTTAGCTGAAGCAACCAGGTGGATGTTGCAAAGGTGTCTCGCCAGCAGCTGTTGTTGTCGGTGTTGGTATTGTTATTGTTGTCGCTGTCGGCTGTCGTTGTCGTTGTCGTTGGCGGTGCTGCTGCAAATGCTGTTGAGGTTGCTGCTGCTGCTGCTGCTGCTGCTGCTGCTGCTGCTGCTGCTGCTGCTGCTGTAGTTGTTGAGCATGTTCTTGCTCTTGCTGCTGCTGCTGATGTTGGCGATGTCGCCACGTCGTGGTTAGTGTCAGTGTTGTTGTTGCTGCTGCTGCTGTTGCTGGCAGGAGTGGTGGTAGTGGTGCGGCTGTTGGTTGGGAAATGTCGGTTGTTGGTTGTCGGCGGTTGCTGCTTCCTGTTGCTGGTGGTGGTGGTGGTGGCGGTGGCCTGCTGTTGGTGATGTTGGCGATGTTGGCAGCGTTGGTGTTGCTGCGTTGCTGTGTCTGTTAAGATTGCTGTTGCCGTAGCTACTGTTCTTGATATTTTTTGTTGGCGGCGTCGTTGCTCTCGTTGTCGTTGCGATTGTTGTCGTCGTCGCCGCGGTCGTTGCCGTTGTTGTTGGCGCCGGTGTTGGTATTGCTGTCATTGTTGGTGCTATTGCCTTGTAGTTTCTGGCGCCGGTGCGGTTGTTGGCCGCTGTTACTGCTATTGGCGGCAGTGTCACTCTTGTGTTGCTGCACTTGCTGCTGTTGCGTTAGTGGTCTTGTTGTTTCTGCTGCTGCTGTTGCTGTTTCTGTTGCGGATGATGGTGGTAGGGGATGTTGTTGCTGCTGCTGATGCTGTGTTGTCGTCGTTGTTGGCGGCGGTGGTGTTGTTTGGTGTTGTTGTCGCTCCCCTTCTTGGTTGTTGGCAGTTGGTTGTTGGTTGTTTGGCGTTGGGTTCTATTGACAGGCAAGAGCTACCTACAAACGCAAGGCGCGAGGAAGTCGAGTCACACGCTGCTGCTGCTTGGCTGCACGTAGCTGCGCACGACAAAGGCCTACCTCCAAGCAACACTGGCCTACCTCGAAACAAAACTCCCCGCTTTGTGGAGGGGCTGCGCACCCCCCCCCGCCCGCAACGCCCCATAGTTCAGGCTTGAGCAGAGGGCACAAGGCACAAATCATGAAAGTTCTCAACAATTGCTACAAGAGCAAATCGGCGCAAACAGCGCGCATGTGATGTGTTTTGCGCTCACAGGTCGCCGACGCAGCGTTAGCAGATAGCGACGAACACCTGCGCGCGCGGCCTGAGACCCTGAGCTTTTTGACGGGCAAGCAGGACACGCTCTTGCAGGCCCCGGCACTTTCCTGACATTGGACGCAAAGTTGCTGTCAGTGTTGAGATAGTCATCTGAGGCGACCTTGCCAGATAGTTTGACAAGTGTGAAGTGTCCGAGGCTCAGAAGGGAAGCCTTGTTCGAGATAAGCAGGTTGTTTCAGCACTTGAGCACCAACATCAAGCAGCGCTTGGTGAACGACACCTGTGTTCGTGAGAAATTGGGAAGCAGCCTTTAAAAGACCAAGACCCGATGACTTGAGGTCCGTTCTGCAATCAACAAACAAAAGCAAACAAATGTGGCATCACCTGCGCGTCTACTCGAGCAGCGCCTTCGAAGCAGCCGCCGAGCATTATCTGGTTGAGCGCCGCGAGGCCTTTCTCAGGCCAGGCTCGAGCGCAACGACCACCGTGCCAGCTCCCAATCATTGCACTTGGGCTACGCATCCCAGGACCCCACCTTGCTCCTGCGCCTGGCAGACAGCCCTTGCTACAACGCTCAGCGCGGTGGGAAGAGTTCGCCCACACAACCATGCCCGCCAATGCCGTGCGAAGAACCCACGCTCAAACACACCCGCTCACTACCGGGGAAGGAGCCACCATGAACACGCCAGCTCGCTCACCAGCCCGCCAACGCCCGCAGTGCTTTAAAAAAACGACTAGCGCGCTCCCAGTCAAGACGCTTGCCAAATCGTAGTGACACCCGCTCAAGCGCACCCGGTCAACACTGCGCACGCCTGCCAAAAAAGCACGCCTGCTCAAGCTGGCAGACTTTTGTGAACCGTTCACGAGGAGGATGACATGTTCCCAAAAAGACGGGGCAATGAACTGCCTCTTCTGGCACGACATGCGACACGCATGCTACGCATGCCGCCGTGATTGTTGTTGTTGTTGTTGTTCTTGTTGTTGTTCTTGTTCTGGCTGTTGCTCTTGATCTTGTTGCGGTTGTTGTTATTTGTGGTCATGTGTTACTGTTGGTTGTTGTTGTTGGCTGTTGTTGTTGGTTGTTGTTGTTGTTGGCTGTTGTTGTTGGTTGTTGTTCTTGGTTGTTGATGTGGGCTGTTGTTGTTGTTGCTGTTGTTGCTGTTGTTGCTGTTGCTGTTGTTGTTGTTGTTGTTTTTTTTGTTGTTGTTCTTGTTCTTGTCCTTGTCCTTGTTCTTGTTTTTGCTCTTGCTCTTGTTCTTGTTGTTGTTGTTGCTCTTGGTCTTGTTCTTGCTATTGTTCATGTTCATGTAATTGTTCTTGTTGGTGTTGCTGCTGTTGGTGTTGCTGCTGTTGGTGTTGCTGCTGCTGTTGTTGTTGTCGTTCTCGTTGTCGGTGTCGGTGTTGTTGTCGTTGTCGTTGTCGTTGTTGTCGCGGTTGTTGTTGTTGTTGCTGCCGCTGCTGTTGTTGTTGTTGTTGGCTGTGGTTGTTGTGATTGGTGTGGTTGTTGTTGCGGTTGTTTTTTGTGGTTGTTGTTGTTGCTGTTGCTGTTGCGGTTGCTGTTGCTGTCGCTGTTGCTGTTGCTGTTGCTGTTGTTGTTGTTGCTGCTGCTGTTGTTGTTGATGTTGCTGTTGCTGTCGCTGTTGCTGTTGCGGTTGCTGTTGCTTTCGCTGTTGCTGTTGCTGTTGCTGTTGTTGTTGCTGTTGTTGCTGCTGCTGTTGGTGTTGGTGTTGGTGTTGGTGTTGGGGTTGGTGCTGGTGTTGGTGTTGGTGTTGGTGTTGGTGTTTGTGCTGGTAGTGGTGTTGGTGTTGGTGTTGTTGTTGGCCCCAGCAGCACGTTAATGCGCGTTTTGGCACCTTCGCGGCGCGTCGGTTTTCGTTGGCAGGCGCAGCATTTCGTGCATGTTGGAGCTCAAAAAACGTCATTTCGACTGCAAAGGCGCGCGCGGCAGGCAAACCGTGGGTCGTGCGTCGCCGCTGCGTGCGCTCGTGTTTGCAAGTCAAGTATGTGCAATTCGCGTTGAGCCAGCCAACTTGTAAGCACAGCTCTGTGTCCAAGCCTGGCAAAAAATGGTAAGCACACCCCGCTGAAGAGCACCCTCTGTATCCATGCCTGGCAAATGGTAAGCACACCTGCTCAAGAGCAGCCGCTCAGCACTGAAACCATGCCTGGCAAATGGTAAGCACATCCATGCCTGGCAAAATGTAAGCAAGAGCGCCCGCTCAGCACTGTATCACACCCGCTCAAGAGCGCCTGCTCAGCACTGTATCCATGCCTGGCAAATGGTAAGCACACCCGCTCAAGAGACGCCTGACAAATTCTAAGCGCGCCCGCTCAAGAGCGCCCGCTCAGCACTGTATCCATGCCTGGCAAATGGTAAGAGCACCCGCTCAAGATCAGCTGCTCAGGAGTGTGTCAACCCGCTCAAGAGCACCTGCGCAGCACTGTATCCATGCCTGACAAATGGTAAGCACACCCGCTCAAGAGCACCCGCTCAGCACTGTATCCATGCCTGGCAAATGGTAAGCACTATTGATAGTTATATTGATGGCACTAAATATTTACAATTGGACGATACACAATTTTCATCATTCAATGGATTTAATTTAAGTAGTGATAAGAGACTGAAAGATAATATAGAAGATGTAGAAGATGATACTATAAATATGGTAAAAAACATTAAGATTAAAACATTTGTTAAAAATCAAAAAACCAGAAAAACTGAATAGGATGGATTGCTCAAGATGTTCAACAATACACAAATCCTAAATATAATATTGTAAATGATTCAGGAGAATACTTAACGATGTGTTATGACAGAATGGCTTGTATTAGTTGGGATGCTTTATCAAAACTAATCCATCGCGTAGAATATTTGGAAACTAAATTATTGAAAAAGAAAAATCTAAATAACTAATAATATTAGACAACATAATATTATTAAGTATTTCATTTCGTGAGCTTGTCAAGTAGTTCTTGAGGGTTTTTAATTTCATCAATATCTATATTTTGTTTTTCTATGTATTCCTTTATGGCTTTCTGACGATATGCCTTTTTGCTTTGTTCAATTGTATTTTCCATCCATCCATCCTTTTGTAGGTTCTTAAGATAATACAAGCGGTTGTATATAGCCATCTGTTTTTGTATCTCTTCCATTGTGTAGTCATCCGGGTTCAAGTCCTTAGTAACATCATGATATTTTGATAATCTGGGCATTCTGTTAATATATTATTAACACAGTATTTCTTTAAATAAGTTTTACATAAAATATAATTATATACTATAAATTATTATTAAATAACATTTCAAGAAAACACGCATTTAAAGAAATATTGACACTATAAAATATATAATATAAATATTATTATGACATCAAAAGCTGTAAAAAGAAATATTAACTCTTTAGAAAGCAAACTCGAAAGGAACAAGGGGAATTTATCAACACAACAAAAGGCAAAGGTTAGAGACATTATAGGATTATACACCGACAGGAAAATTTCACAATACACAACAGCGGAGAAGATAGTTAATGATTTCATAAAGGCAAAATCAGAGGATGAAAAGAGCAAGGCAAATCAAAAATATGACCAGGTTATGAACACATATGAAGAGAGAGAACCACTAAACGAAAGAATGAAAAAGAACAAACAGGAGAACATAACAAGAGGGCACAAAACAAAACCCAGAGATTACACAATCGGATTTCGTTTTTTTACTATGAGTGGATATGGAGCACATAAGGTAAAAGCATCGTTTAAAGACATTGAAGGCGGGACATATTATCCCATGCATTTTGATGATAAGCATGCGGGAGTGAAGACTGGAAGATGGATAGAGGAGTTAGTCAAGAAGAGAATATTTAGACTGCATGACAAAAACCTTTTTAAGAAGGTTATTAAAACACTGGCACAAGATGACGACATCGCTAGGCATTACAAGACAATGAAGCACTATATAGATGCAGTAGTCATTTATGATGCCGACACGGTAGAAGGAGATATTAAAGATTATGACCCTAAAAAGAAGAACTTAAAAAACGCAAATAATATTGGTATTTTTCATAGATATATGGAAACAGAACTCGACCCAGAATATTGCACTTTTGAGGAAGCCATTAAGGTAAAGCATTATGTTGAAAACGAATGTTGGATTAACACATTGAATGATTCTTACGGACAAGACAAGAACATGAAGAAGATGACCAGAAAAAGCATTTTGAAACTCATAGACAAAACAAACGCGGAATTCAAAAACCATGGTGCTTCAATAGAAGACATGAACAAGGTATTTAAAGAGTATGCCATCACCGCCAGAATTTTCGATATTGTAGGTAATTTGAGTTTTACATTTGACCCACCATAAAGAAACCACAATATCAAAACATTCTACGCATTAATAAAGAATGACCATATATATACATTAAATAAGGACTTGAAACAATTGAAATCAAATTTAGGAATAAAGAAACAGTATAATATCAATGTTAATGCTTCTACCGACTTTTATTTAAATCCTAGAGAGGAACCCATTAAATGCATCATGATTGAAGAGCTGGATGACATATTAAAACACACCGAACAGGACGAATACACAATGATACATACACGCAATGATTTGGTGAAAATGTATTATCAAGCAAAGCAGGCGGGATATGACCCGAAAATTAAATTTAGTGCGTGTATCATTTCGGAGCTGATGTTTCAATTCCAGATTAAGAAAAGAATAATTACATACAGGATAAAGACACAAAATTTGATTGATGCCTTCAATGCAAGTATAACAGTAGAAACTGAAGACACCTATAATAGGATGTCAAGAGCGATGTTTGAATTCAATAAATCATTATTTAATCCACTGCGTAAATCGCATTATAATGACATTGATGTAGAAATTTTAAACACATGCAGGACAGTAGCACCCGCTGGTAAATTTCATTACTTTTATCATAGTAATGAATTACATATAGAGATTGACCAGAACAAGGCATATACACATAATTTAACTAAAATTGTAAAAAATCCAGTGTTTAAACAATTTGACATTTGGATGCCTTATGATTGTGGTAAACATGATTTTAACAACATGGGAAAATTATGTTTATTCTTAGTTAAGTTTACTGGAAAACAAACATCATTATTTTTTAATAAACAATTTAAATTAATATATGGCATGTTTTTAGGAGAGTTTATTGACGAAGTCGAAATTTTATATTTTAAAAAGCCTTCTTCGATTTATGAAGTAGATTATAAAAGTATAGTTGAGAACCTATGGAAGACTAACATGTCAAATAATTTAGGTGAAGACATCAAGGTTAAGAAGTTGGTTTCGAATGTAAATATCGGATTGTTAGAAAAGGGAACTAACAAGTCTCAGAAGAGTTTAGTATTTGATACATTAAGTGAAGCATTGTATCATCAAAATCTGTATGGGGGAAGAATTAATAAGATTAGTGGATTTTATGATGATAAGGTTTTGACAGAGATGACAGATGAATATATTAAAGAATTAGAAAGGAACATAGGCGAGGGATGGGTTTTAGAATTTAAGGCTCATGATAATGATGATGATAGGTACCGGAATTCTGATGACGGTACATATAAATTTTGGAAAAATAATATGTATTATCACAATCATTGTCGTGAATGTTATAAAATTATAGATGGTAAAAAATACGATATCAAAAACGTTGAGAAAGAATCAGAAGTCAAATATTACACATTGACAACGACACATAAACAAGACTTAACCAATGGCTTTAGGTATATTAAAGAGCTACTCATGCAACGACATAATTTTAAAATGCATAAAGATTATAAAACATTGAAAAACAACAATATCAATGTGCATAGTGTTAAAACCGATGCCTTCATTATTGATAGGAAAAATATTGACAAGGCCAAAACATTGATTAAGTTTTCAACCAAAAGGGGAGGATGGAGAGCTGAAGACAATAAACAAGTATCACCACCGAGCGATATATACAAAATTAAGGTTAATGAGTTATCAGAAATTCCGACTTACAATAATGTAAAAATTCGTGTTAAAGACGAATACGACACCAAAAGCATTTGTGAGCAAATTGTGTCGTGTAATCCGGTGTTGATAAAAGCAAAACTGGCTGGAAGCGGCAAGAGTTATATAGGCGAATATATGAAAAATCTAGGTTATAATGTGTTATTCGTATGTTCTAATAACAAGCAGAAGCAAGAAACCGAAGCCGACGCCATAACATTAAACAAATTTTTTAGCATCCCAATAGAAGCTGGAGAAAGACTACCGACATTTGACCATTCTGATTATAATTGTATTGTGTTTGATGAGCTAGGTATGGCAGGTAATTATATATTGAACAGAGTTAGGGAGTTTAAGGATACGCACCCAGAGAAGATAATTATAGGAACTGCTGACGGGAAGCAGTTGAAACCTATAGCTGATTTAACTAACACCCAGGACCACGAGACATATTTAAACAACTGTCTTAATCAAATATTTAAATATAAGATTTATCTTAAGATATCTAAGAGACTTAAGACAGAAGAAGATAAAATTAAATTGAATGATATATATAATGACATTTGGAAAAGTAAACTGCACTTCAAGGAAATAGTAAATAAACATTTTGAAACTACAAGCGACATCATGGAAGGAGAGCATAACATAGCCTATACTAATGCTAGGTGCAAATGGGTAAGCAAAACCGTAAGACATAATTTAGGAAAGACAGATAAATATGAAATTGGAGAGCATGTGATATGCAGAGTTTATAAAAAAGAAATGGGGCAGGTGTTTAATGTAAATATTACTTATGAAATTATTAGTATTGATGATTGGAAAGTAGAAATCCAAGATATCAAAAGTAAAACTATATTCATGACAAACACCACGACTTTAGACAAGCACTTTATACATGCGTATTGTGCTACATGTCATTCGTCTCAAGGGGCTTCTCTAGATAAAAGCATTACTATACACGAATGGGATAAATCACATTTGGTCAGCCGTGAGTGGATTTGGACAGCGATTACAAGGTGCAGAGATATCAATAAAGTCAAGTTTTTCAAAGCAGACATAGACGATACTGATTTAAATGAAGCACAAGTAACCAGATATTTAGAACATAAAATTAAACAGTATAAATTACAAGACATGAAAGCAGAGAGAGAAATAGACAACGAACAATATATTGATGTCAAATGGTTATTTGACAGGCTTAATACCAGATGTAATAAATGCAGTTCAGATTCTGACATAGAAATAAATAATGGAGTAATAAATAGCAATATGACAGCCCAAAGAATAAACAACGATTATGCCCATCATAAGGAAAACTGTATATCTTACTGTTTAAACTGTAATCGCCGGGAAAAATAATATCTATCTTATTTTATATGGCATCTAAGCAAGATATTATTAATAATGTTTATTATGATAAGGGAGGCTTCGGGTCAAAGAACCGCACTTTACAAGAAGCAAGAAAAAAGGATAACACAATAACTATAAACGATATTAATGAGTTTTTTAGGAAGAATGTAGAACAGAAAGCCAAGCCAAGAGGACAGAATTCATTTGTAGCTCCTAACGCATATTATGAGTTTCAAATTGATTTATTTTTCATTAATGATATCCCTAAACAAAAAATGAAAGTTGGCATGATGTGTATTGACATATTTTCTAAGTATATGGTTGTTGTCCCGCTTATGTCAAAACAGCCAGCGGACATTTTAGCAGGACTGATGGAATGTATTAAAAAAATGGGTGGAAAGCCCAAACTAATTTATATTGACGACGAAGGAGCTTATAACAATCAAAGTGTTATAGATTTCTTGAAGGGTGAAAAAATAGAGTTGCACAGAACCAGAGGACACCCAGCATTTGCGGAGAGGGCGATAAGGACGTTTAAAGATAGCTTGTATAAGAGGGTTGAAAACGATGAAAAGAAAGGAAAGGCTATTCAATGGACAGACTACATACACGAGATTATATTAACCTATAACAATGGAATAAAGCACACTTCGCACGGCTTAACACCGTCAGAAGCAAGAAAGCCTAAACACCAATTAGAAGTGAGTTTAAATTTAAGTATGAAAGCCAAAAGAAATAGAGTTTATCCAGATTTAAATGTAGGAAATGAAGTTAAGATATTCAGGAAAAGGAGACCAAATGAAAAGGAGAGAGTAGGAGTATGGACTAAACAAACCTACAAAATAGCAAAGATTGAAAAGAAGTTAGGACAGGAATATTATTATACTGAAAATTATGACAGGGCATGTTTGAGACATGAGTTATTAAAGGTATAAACTTATTTCTTGTAAAAAAGTATTTAAAGAAATAAAAACTATATATATATTATAATAGAAATGGTGGAAACCGAAATCAATAATTATATCAATAAAAAAAATGCTATGATTGTTGCCACTTTAAAAAAGAAAATATGGAATTATATAAATTGAATTTACCTAATGGAATAGTGAATAATGTTATTGATTATTCAATGGATGAAGAAGATATATGCGAAAATCGTAAAACCTGGAGAGATAATCAAGAATTAATCAGATGTCATTTAAATCTGAAAAGAAGACATAATAGAAATGTTGAAGACGACATTATAATATTTTTAACTGTGTATGAAAGACCACCTTATAGTTATGTTAGAATATTTCTCAAAATCAGTAAGAAAAAGTATGAACTGATTAACCACATTTTATGGATATTGTTACATCGTAGAAGAGAAGGGTGTGATGTAAAAGAAGACATTAAATCAGAAATTGAAAGCAAAAAGTTTAATGTGAAAAATACCGTGAGAGATATCAATATTATTTTTGAACTGATGCACGACAGACGTAAGATATATACACACATTAATCATCATCAATTAACTTATTATCCTGAACTTAAATTATAATCATACTATAATAATAACATGTAAAATGTTATATGTTATAACTTATATTTCAATATTTAATTTTATTTCTTGTAAAAAAGTATTTAAAGAAATAAAAACTATATATATTATAATAGAAATGGTGGAAACCGAAATCAATAATTATATCAATAAGAAATGCTACGATTGTTGCCACTTTAAAAAAGAAAATATGGAAATATATAAATTGAATTTACCTAATGGAATAGTTAATAATATTATTGATTATTCTTTGGACGAAGAAAATATATGAAGAACTTGTAGAAGATGGAGACGATATCAAAATATAATAGAAAATTGTTTGGCGTTTAAAAATATAGATGAAAGAAATGTTGAAGATGAAATATTGATATTTTTAACTGTGTATGAAAGACCACCTTACGATTATGTTAAACAGTTTCTTAAAATCAGTAAGAAAAAGTATGAAATGATTAATGACATATTATGGATGTTGATGTATTATAGTAAACCCGGCGTTGATGTAAAAAAAGTCATAAAATCATATATTGAAAGTGAACAGTTTAATGTTAAAATACAGTGAGAGATATTAATCTTATTTTTAAAATGATGTATGAAAGAGGTAAGATATATCAATTAAATTATTATCCTGAACTTAAATTATAATCATAATATAATAATAACATGTAAAATATTATATGTTATAATTATATTTCTATATGTAATTTTATTTCTTGTAAAAAAGTATTTAAAGAAATATACACTATATATATTACAGTGGAAATGTTATTTAATTATTCAAAGTGCGAATGTTGTACAACTAAAAGGAATGATGTTAATATAACGTTGTATAAGTTATTACCTGCTAATCTGTGTAGTAAAATAAGTGAATATGATGTATATTGTAATCAATGCTGTATAACAAGAGACCTTGAAAAGTTTTTTGTTGAAGAACATAAGGATAAGGGATATACAAAGTTTCAATTACAATTGAAATTCTTTATGAGATATCAAAAACGATTTCCTGTATTTTTTTACCATATAATTGCTAGAAAGTCATTTGAAAAAGAAATTGATGAGTTCTTTAATAATAAAGATTTAATTAAGAGGTTTGGAGGGGCAAACGCAATTAAACCATATAAAGCATTTGTTAAAAAATTTCGAGACATGATTGAAGCGTTTGATTGGCATTTATTAAATAAAGATAAAATAAACGAGGTCTTGAATGAATTTACAATAACTAAATATCATGTATGGTCTTACTACAACACTAAATATCAAGTATGGCTACTAGTTAATTTGTTTTTCTGGGAAAATATTTATTCAATAATAGGAGAAGACAATATCAAATATATAGACATTGGTGATATTGATAAATATGTAGATTACATATTTGAAGACATGTTTCCTGACTATAAGTGTAACCCATAATTCTTAATCATACTATAATAATAACATTTATACCCTTATATGTTATAATTATAATGTAAGTATAGCGTTTTATATATTGAAGATAAAATCCTACAAGGAGGACCACGCCTATTAAAAATATATGATAAAAGTGATGAAACGAAGGAGGTGAGTGATGTTGTTGCTGTTCTATTTTTTGTCCGAGAAATGGACAAATCGTTTTTAGACAGTTCGAATATTTTTTTGATGACAAATATTTTTTGCAATATATTTTGCAAAATTTATTTTTTTTTGAAATGGATGAGGCGAGGAGATTGATGAAATGATATTTTGAAGGGTAGTTGGTGAAATGAATGAGGCGAGGAGGAAGGAGAAAAGGATGGCGAAATTTTTTGAAAAATGATGATAAAAAACGGATGAGATGGACAGAAAGGAATGTAGAAAAATGATGAAAACAAATAAGGGTAGAAGATGGAAGATGGAAAAAGTTGTAGGGGGGGTGTACGTATGAAGCAATTTATTTGCTAGGCGTGGCCCACCACTACTCTCAAGAGCGCCCGCTCAGCACTGCATCCATGCCTGGCAAATGGTAAGCACACCCACTCAAGAGCACCCGCTCAGCACTGCATCACACCCGTTTAAGAGCACCCGATCAGCATACTGTATCACAC